>VXBC01007198.1:17545-47875 GCA_013399945.1 Ploceus nigricollis
CGCCCCCGTTATCCCCTGAGGGAATTGCTCACATATTCCCTCCGGGAATTGCATCCTTCTCCCCCTCGCTTCCCATCAGAGATTGCTCTCCTCACCCCTCTATGTTGTTCCTCAGGAAATCACTTATCCCCTAAAATTGCTTCTCGGTGATTGCTCCCTTTGCTCCCTCGTGTTTCTCCTCAGGGAACTATCCCCCAAAACTACCCCTCAGGGATTGCTCCTCAGGGAATGTCTCCTTATTCTCAGAACAGTTCCTCAGGGATGGCCCTTCATCCTGTTCAGGGATGATCCCTTTACTCTCCATCGGGGATGGCCCGTCATCCCCAAAGTGCCCCTCAGAGATGGCCCTGGGAGCGCTGTGGGTTCTCCTGCAGCCTCGGGTGGTGATGTGCCATCGAGTGGGGTACAGGGGTGCAGGGTTTGGGCTGCTGCACCTCCCCTGTGAAGAGAGAAAAGGGGGTCACATAACCGCACCCCACATTTCACCCCATGCTCAGGGACACGTCCTGAGCACAGGACCCCCACTGTGGTCCGTCAGTGCTGCCCCAGATCTCTCCCAGCCTTGGGTCAGTGTCATGCCTCTCCTCAGGGTCACCAGCTCGGGATGCATCCAGGGTTTGGGTGAGAGTGTTTTTTCCCAGAGGGATGGCGTGAGTGGGACAGGCACAGCATGGAAAACCCTACATCCCTGGGTCTCGCTTGGAAGTAACCCTTGGTTTGGTAGGAAGCAGAGGAGGAATAGTCTCCCAGACTGCCTGATCCCTGCTGACAGGGGTCACCAAAATCCGTGGGAGCATTGGGGATGGAAATGAAGGAACAATGATTTGAGACCCCAAATTTCAGGTAGAACACTTTAATTTTAAAATGACCTTTATTGAATCTTTTCTGAAGCCCTGTGTTTTGGGGGTTAATCCGTGAAGAGATGTGTTGAGAATGATACCTGGACCTGAGTAACATGCTTAAGGCTGAGCTGCCATTTAAGAATTTGCAGCTCAGAGGAGCTGGGAATTGTGGAGCTGGGAATCGCCTCCACCTGGATGATGCAGACCTGATGTGGCTGATTGACATTCAGCTGGTTCCTTGGGGGAGCTCCAGTGAATCCATGTGTGCCACCCTCTTCTCCCTACCCCAGGAAGGGCCTCCCCAGGAAGGGCTCAGAGATGGAACCAACTTTAATTGGGTGGGGGAGGTTCCTTGGTGTACCTGGAAGTGGTGCTTGGCAAAGGGAGCCTCGCTCCAAACAGTTTCAAACTATTGCTTTTCTCCTAGGTGCTCACATTACTGAAAGTTCCTCCTTCACATTCCCCCCTTTTCTCTCACTTTTAGAACAAACCACACTTGTTCTGGGCTGTTTTGAGTGTTTAGGGTGTCAGCTTTGCTCTCTTATAATTTGAAGCTTAATTAGTATTTGGGTAAGCTTGGTCCTGTCCTGAGAACTAGGCTTGCTGGGTGGGGACAGGTGATGTTCAACCCAGAAATAAATGGAAAATAAATGAGGCTTTGAAAAAAAAAAATTGTCCCTGAAGTGAGCTGCTGCTTAATTGCTATGAAATTCATCTGGTGCTCTGGGTGGTAAAGATAGAATGGAGTGTGTCATGGTGTGACATCCCACCTAAGGATTCTAGAGATTTTAGTAAAACTTGTCTGTGTGGCGTTACAGTTGGGATATCCTGGTGATTCATGAAGTACTGTGGTTATTTCAGAAATAAGAGTGCCTAAAATAAAACCATCCAGACCCCTTCTGTGCGCAGTTCTCCCACAGCAGCTCAACAGCAGAAGATACTTTGTGCTGGAATTGAGTTGCAAAGCAACCATGGGTTCAATTGGAGAGGTGCTGTTTTGTTTCAGCGACCAGGGCAGGTGTTGGTGCCTTGTCAGATGTCTGAAATCATAAACTCATGGAGTTATTAAGGCTGGAAAACACCTTTGAGATCATCAAATCCAATCATCAGTCCAGCATCACTACATTCACCAATAGACCATGTCCCCAAGTGCCACATCCACAGGTTTTTTGAACAGTTCCAGGGATGGTAACTCCACCACCACTCTGGGCAGCCCATTCCAATGCTTTACAACTTTTTCTGTAAAGAAATTTTCCCTAATATCCAATCTAAACCACCCCTGGCACAATAGTGCTCAGTTCCCAGGTAGTACTTCTGCAGTCTGGTAAAATTGTGTAAATTTTTAGACCAGGCCAGGTACCAAGCAGGGCTGCAGGAGGAGCAACTCCTAAATAGGGTTCTTGGACAGCTCCTTGTGGTGCCTTGAGGAGTGGTCTGCAACATCCTGCCTGTTATCCTCAATATGACTTCATGGTGTGCTGGGAATGGCTTTGGCAGCAGACTGGGAAGCACAAATAATCCAAGAGATACAGTCCCGTGGCAGCTGGAAGTGATGGTGCAGGTGATTCCTAGTCAGTCTTCTCCTGGATGGAGCTGAGGGAATGTGGAGGGTTGGTAGGTTGAGGTAATGAAGTGGTGTGTGTGCCCAGTGAGCACAGGTGATGTTGTCCACAGGTGCTGGTGCCAGAAGAGGTTTCTGACAGAGCTGTAGGTTCAGGTGTGTTTCTGAGTGCGCCTGGCAAATTCAGTTAATGGCCTCAGTCTGAAAGGAGGGGAGATTTAGATTAGGTATCAGGAAGAATTTGTAGATAAAAGGTGTGAATGGGTTTGACTGAAGGGTCACCTGTCCCAGTATCTGCAGCCCTGAGAAGATCAAGTGTTTCCCACCTGGAGGAGACTCCAGACCCCCTGGAAGTTCCTTGCCTACCCTGAAGCAGGCCCGGTCTCTGAGCCTTCAGCTCATTCCCTGTTGCTGCTGAATCAGCCATGAAGAAGATGGGATGGCCTTCATTTTTTTTTGATGTCAAGGCCGGGCCAAGCAGCTGCCTCGAAGCTTCATGGCACCAGCATGGCCAAGGTCAACACATTGATTAGACCCAGCAGTAAGAGGGAAGGGTTTTTGTCTTTTTCTGGATCTGCTTCATCGAGCACAGTATCAATGGGATGAGAAATGTCTAAACCTCATCAGATAGGAACTGCGTGGGTGTCATAATTAAACTTGTTAATTGGCCAGAAAACAGGACCCGAGAGTGAGCAGGGCAAGCCTGTGGGGGTGCACCCCTGTCTGTGCCCCAGCCTGGGAGATCTACAGCTTGGGGACAGCCTGAGTAGGATTTTGGCTGTTGTTTCCAGGAGTCTCTTCTGAGCCCATCCTGTCTTTTCTCAGGCATGTGTTCACTCACGGTTCCTGCAGCGTCGTGTGCCGAGGGGTCCCATGGCTCCTGCTCCCGTGCAGGGCTGCTCCTGCCTCTTGCTCCTTTCACCCAGGGTCTGCATCCTCTGCAGCCAGCACACCATCATCAGCAGCAGCTTCTCATCACCTACCCTGTCACCGAGCTCCAGCATGTCATGTGTTGCTATGTTCTTCTGCCAGCTCTTCTGGAATAGATATTTTAAGATTTCTCCGCATGATGTGGATGGAGGAGGGAGCTGTTCAGCAGCAGAGGGATAGTTGTGGGTTTCGAGTGGTTTCTTCTGTTATTGGTGTTACTGTAGTGCCTAGAAAGGGAGCAGCACTGGTGGGTGTACAGATGAAACCAGGTGACAAGTGGTGGTGCCAAGGTGAACGTGAAGCAGTGAAAGTTGTGATAGGAAACAAAACAGCAGAAGGAAAGACATTTTCTTGCAGGCCTTCAATAGCCTGTAGTCAGCTTTGGATCCTTTTGAAGACAAATTAACCTCAAGGAAGTTCCTGTGACTCTTACTGCTGACAGTCAGTTTACTTTGGCTCTTCCTGGTGCAAAAGGAATGAGGAGAAATCAGGTGTTGCTTTCTTAATTCTTTAGTTCTGTTTCTGCTGATTTCTCTGCCTCCTTTCAGTAGTCCACTCTATTTGGCCACAAAAGTGTTTAAAAATAACCCTCTGTTGGATTTTCCCATCTGAAACAAACCCCATCTCTTCCTCCTGCAGACCTGCATGGCTGGGGGAAGCTGGTGGATGGTGTAGGAGGAGTGGTGAGCATCCCTGTTTTTCCTGGAGTGTCTTTAGAGCAGCTTTAGATGTTCGTTTTATGAAGAGTAAGAAAACACTGGAGAGAGAGAGAGGGATTTTCTTATGTTAATTATGTTCTTTTAGTGTTTTAAGAGAACGTCAAATGTGGAGTCCTGTGTTTCTCTGGCACCTCCTGGGATCCTATTAGGGCTCAGCAGTTTACAAAATCTGACTGATTTGTCCCCAGCTGAAATGGAAGCAAACATTTGAGAGTTTTTTTAAATGAATGCCCTTTTCAAATAGCTTCTGAAAGCTCTTGCTCGTTGAGGACCTATACTGTGCTGGCTGTGAGAATGAAAATTTGAGAGTGCAATTAATATATGTTAATTTTTAGTATCAGACAAAGCCAGCAATTGTTTTGCCACCATCACTGCTTTTGGAGGAACAAGGATTTTTGTTTCATCTGGCAATTCTGGTATTGTGAGGAAGGTTTTTATTTGTTCTCGACATTTTTCTTGAGAATGGTTTGACAGAAATATGCATGTGTGTACTTTTTTGTAACCACTGTGGTTTGTCCCGAGCTCCCTGGGCCCATCAGGAACAATGAGCCCGCTCGTCAGCCAAACTCCATCACAGCAAATGAGCCTGGCACATCCATGGAGCTGCACTCCATTGTATCCCTGGGAAGCCTCGTCTGGATGGGAGGGGAGGGAAAAGTGAGAAAATGAAAACATTGTTTAAATGGAAATTTCCTACTTTTAAAAGGTCATTTCCTGTTAAATCTGACTGAAATTCCCCCTTAGAGCTGGACTTTCCTTGGGCTGGAGATTTTTGCCCCATGCCTGCTGTCTTGTATGGATTTCTGCCTGCAGTTCTTGCTGCTTCTCTGGAAGTGTGCATCAAACCACTGCAGCAAGAACCTGGAATATTCCAGCTTTTTCCTTTTCCTAGTTGGTAGAGAAGTGGTTGTAGTCATCTCCTGCAGCCTAGGCTGCTCTGCTTCCCTTCTGTGCTGAGCTGTGACCTTCAGTTTAACTTCAGGGAGCTGCATGGTGGCAGACACAGGAATCCTTCATGGCAAAAGCTCACCTCTGCATTTTTTAACAAGAAAGTTTTCAAAATGGCTTTCTAAGTCCTGAGGCAGGTACAGCAGCTTAAATTTACATAGGCCTCTCAACAGCCTAGGCCTGGGCCTTCTCCTTAAACAGGAGATGTCTGTTGGGGGGGATCATCTTGTTTGCAGGGGTGTGCTGGCACATAATTTTTGGTCTCAAACCTGTTTTGTGCAAGTTCCTGCTTTCAGTCTCTTTGGAGCTGAAAACGTCCTTTTCTGTGCCAGTACATGTACTGTAAGCTCCCATGCCAGAGCTTGGGGTCTGCAGCTCCTGGTGCTGGTGCAGTTTTGGGAGTTTGCTCTGCCATCCCCAAAGACGTGTGCCTGGGCCTGTGGAAGAGGATGGGTAGTGTGCAGTGACAAGTTTTCCATAAGTGTTTCCAGTAGGTGACTGTGGGGAATTGCAGCAAGACTTGGGCTCTGTTTTCTGGAAGACCTTGAACTCCTTAACTTTGCTGTTTCTTTGCTTCTCAACGTTGGGATGATACATAGGCTCCTACAAGGGCTTTACAAAGCATGTGTTTTCTGTTCCGTAATTCCCAAAATCTGGCCTTTGGGGAACCATTACTGTGCTGTGTGCCAGGACAGGGCTCAGAAGGAAGTTCCTTGCAGCTTTGGTGCTTTGCAGTTAAGGAGCAGCAAGCCTGACCCTCCCTGCTCTTGCAAAACACTTTTGCTTTAACTCCACAAACGATTTGCTTTCCCTGAGGGTGGCTTTGGGGATTAGCAACCAGCCTGGGATTTTTTTGGGAATATAAATATGATTTAACATAAGGTTTTATTTGCATGTTTGTTTTTTCCACGTTAGGTTCGTGCTGGCCGTGGGCAGCGCCGTCTTCGATGCGATGTTTAATGGTGGGATGGCCACAACCTCCACAGAGATTGAGCTGCCTGACGTGGAGCCTGCTGCCTTCCTAGCTCTGCTCAAGTAAGCTGCTTCTAAAGCACAGGATAACTGGGATGCACAGATTTAGTGTAGCAAAAAAATGTTTTTAATGAAAGCAGGGAAGTATTTGTAGAGCGGAGTTAACTTCCAAAATGAAATGCCTCTTTGATCTGTTCAACAGTATTTAAATGCTGGTGTTAAATCTCTGTTTTCTTGGGTAAAAGTACAGTAGCTACTGCATTAAAGAAAAATTATACATATATATATTTATATCTATAATACTGGCCATTGTGTTATAGCTTCTTATTTGTTAATTGGTTTGGTTTCATCCAAATGCTCTTTGAGAGAAGACGGGAAAAGTGATCTTTTGAAAGCTCTCTAAGTTACAAATACTTGGAGCTTGTTTAGGTTATGAGCAAGTTGTAACAGGTAAAGCAGGGGTGTGTAATAAATGTCATCCATTCCATGTGGTATCACCCTTTGTGTGGGATTTATTCCTCTTTTGGAGAGCTGGGTTTGAATTTACATTTTCAGTGTGTGTTGCAGGTCTGTGTGCTGGAGGAGGAGGAGGAAGGGGCTGTAACATCCTATTCACCAGTTCCTTTAAGCTTGGCTGGTGCTGTACAACATGCAGCAGCAATCCTGAATGGATGCTGGAAAGTCATTGTCCTGTTTCTATAGGATTTCTGTAACCTACTTCCAGGGGTTTCCAGTCCTGTGCTCTTGACATGTTCCCCACTCGCTTCCTACTGGGAGCAGTCACTATATATAGCTCTGGCACACTTTTTGCTTTACCTTCAGAAAGTGCTTTGGTCGTGCCTGTGCTGTCTTGGAATATTTTAAAATTGATCTGGGCTAGAATGAAAGGCCAGAAATAATTGGGAGCCCCGAGCCCCTTCCCCTTTGGCTCGCTTTAAAGCAGACACCAGCACGTGGGGAATCCCTCTAATTGCTGTGTGCCTATCAGCCATGTGGATATCTCTGGAGTGCAGAGCTTGTAACTATCTTTAAATCTTTGTGANAACGTTGGGATGATACATAGGCTCCTACAAGGGCTTTACAAAGCATGTGTTTTCTGTTCCGTAATTCCCAAAATCTGGCCTTTGGGGAACCATTACTGTGCTGTGTGCCAGGACAGGGCTCAGAAGGAAGTTCCTTGCAGCTTTGGTGCTTTGCAGTTAAGGAGCAGCAAGCCTGACCCTCCCTGCTCTTGCAAAACACTTTTGCTTTAACTCCACAAACGATTTGCTTTCCCTGAGGGTGGCTTTGGGGATTAGCAACCAGCCTGGGATTTTTTTGGGAATATAAATATGATTTAACATAAGGTTTTATTTGCATGTTTGTTTTTTCCACGTTAGGTTCGTGCTGGCCGTGGGCAGCGCCGTCTTCGATGCGATGTTTAATGGTGGGATGGCCACAACCTCCACAGAGATTGAGCTGCCTGACGTGGAGCCTGCTGCCTTCCTAGCTCTGCTCAAGTAAGCTGCTTCTAAAGCACAGGATAACTGGGATGCACAGATTTAGTGTAGCAAAAAAATGTTTTTAATGAAAGCAGGGAAGTATTTGTAGAGCAGAGTTAACTTCCAAAATGAAATGCCTCTTTGATCTGTTCAACAGTATTTAAATGCTGGTGTTAAATCTCTGTTTTCTTGGGTAAAAGTACAGTAGCTACTGCATTAAAGAAAAATTATACATATATATATTTATATATNGTAACATCCTATTCACCAGTTCCTTTAAGCTTGGCTGGTGCTGTACAACATGCAGCAGCAATCCTGAATGGATGCTGGAAAGTCATTGTCCTGTTTCTATAGGATTTCTGTAACCTACTTCCAGGGGTTTCCAGTCCTGTGCTCTTGACATGTTCCCCACTCGCTTCCTACTGGGAGCAGTCACTATATATAGCTCTGGCACACTTTTTGCTTTACCTTCAGAAAGTGCTTTGGTCGTGCCTGTGCTGTCTTGGAATATTTTAAAATTGATCTGGGCTAGAATGAAAGGCCAGAAATAATTGGGAGCCCCGAGCCCCTTCCCCTTTGGCTCGCTTTAAAGCAGACACCAGCACGTGGGGAATCCCTCTAATTGCTGTGTGCCTATCAGCCATGTGGATATCTCTGGAGTGCAGAGCTTGTAACTATCTTTAAATCTTTGTGAGGCCCAAATATCCAGTGAATTAGAGGCAAAAATCCTGATGTTTCCCTGCCAGTGCTGAGATTTCAGCACTTGATACAACAGACCAATTTCAGAAGAGAACCCATCATCTCAAAAGACAAAGTGATGAGTTTAGGTGGACTTCAACAGAAATATTTACATTTTTTTATGGAAGAAGTTGTTGTTGGATTACCTCAGTGCTTCTGAGCTGTGCCCATGGTCCAGTGACATCTTGGGTGCTTAAATCTATGAATTTGAATATGAAAAATGGATTTTTAAATTGCTTTTAAAGTGCTCAGAGCTTAAATGTGCCAGAGGAAGTTTGGGTGCTGCTTTCCAGGAGAAAGCTGACCAAGTATGTGGTATGAGTTCCTGGAGTAAAACCAGTCCCTCCAAACACTGATCTGGAATGGCAGCTGATCCTTACATATGTCTCTGGACTTGGTCCAAGCCATGATCTAATGCTGTAGGATCAGGAGCTTATCCAGGGACAAAGTGCCCATCCTGAATGTTCTGCAGAAGGTCCCATCTGGATGCTGGATTGTGATGGAGTTTGTGGGCTAGTGACCTTTAATAGGTCTGCTGTAATTGTGTAAGAGATTCTTTTTCATTATTATCATTATTTTTATTATTATTATGTTAACCCAAAGATGAGAACATGTCTGATTGTCTGGGTTTACAGTCTAAATGTTCTTTTAAATTGGTACTGGGTTTTTTCACTGGAGTTTGAATCTCTCTTGTTGTGATTCTTAGCAAACACTGGACTGTGGTAAACAGAAATACAGACACAGTCACTGAAGTAAACAAATAATTGTTTTTAGAGCCACTGTGTTCTTTTAGTCTTGGAATAGAAAGGATTGCTCAGTGCAAATGGGGCTGGGAAGGGATGTGTGCAAAATACATTGATTAACCTGTGGCATGATGCTGCTATTGACAAATGCCCTGGAGCAGCACAAAAGCCTGCTTTCAGCAGTGAGAATGCTTCCCTGCCTGTGGATCACACTGTTGATGCTTTCCTGAATGGCATCCTGGTCTTCCCTAGCTGGAGGAGCAGGAGCTCCTCTGCACAGATGGGAATGCTGCCTGGCATCCCCCTGGAAGAGCCCTGCTGCTGGATGAAGCTTCCAGGAATAGCAGCCACACATCCTGCTGCTGTGTCCCCTTCAGAGAAATGCAGAGCAAAAAATTTGGAGTTTCCAAAATATCCCAGGAATAGGAATGCCAAGCACAGTTAACACAATATTACATCTCTGTGCTTTGTGTCTTTGAGATCCTGACTGGCAAATGTTCCACTGGTTAAAGGAGATACAGTAAAAAAAACCTCTGCATGAGCTGTTCAGCCTGGAGAAGAGAGGGCTCCAGGGAGAGCTCAGAGCCCCTTGCAGGGCCTAGAGGGGCTCCAGGAGAGCTGGAGAGGGACTGGGGACAAGGCCTGGAGGGACAGGACACAGGGAATGGCTTCCACTGCCAGAGAGCAGGGCTGGATGGGATATTGGGCAGGAATTGTTCCCTGGGAGGGTGGGCAGGCCCTGGCACAGGGTGCCCAGAGCAGCTGTGGCTGCCCCTGGATCCCTGGCAGTGCCCAAGGGCAGACTGGACAAGGTTTGGAGTGACCTGTGGAAGGTGTCCCTGCCCATGGCAGGGGCTGGAACAAGACAGTCTTTAAGGTCCCTTCCAAGGCAAACCGTTCTGGGATTCTGTGATTAGGACTAACACCAGTGCATCACTAGTTTTACTGAGCTCAGCCTCTAAGTTCTTGCTGTCTCTGGTCAGTGAGTTCAGGTATTAGGGGGCTCAGTCAGGTTTCTTTGTTTTTCAGATCATGAATGTGCTTCCTTGTTTTGGCCTAACAGTGAAGGCTGGTGTTTTGCTGCAGAATGGCAGTCCTTGTTTTTCACTGCAGTTAACTCTTGCTTTATGCTGAAGTTACATTGTGAGCTGTACTTAAAGATCTGTGTCATGAAATGAAACAGTTCAATCTGTAAAGTGAAGAGATGAGGAAGGGGAGTGTGGGTAAAGCACCTCGTGGTGCAGTGGATGGGTATGTCTGAGTGCTTCTTAGCACTTCTGAATTAGCAGTGTAAAATGGAGTTTCTCTTCTGAGGGAGGCAGGCAAGATTGAATCTTTGTCCTTGTTTATTCTAATTGAACAGCTAAAAATATGAATTTTAAGGGGTGCCCTTGGCCAGAGACTGTTTTAGCCTGGTGTAAGTGGTAGGCTAAGAGCTCACTGGTGGTGGGATGCAAGGCGGTTTGAACTGCTTCAGTGGAAATCCCAGCTGTTAAAAGTTATACTGTAAAATGTCTGTTAAAAAAAAAAAAAATCTTGGTAAACCGGAGTCAGTGGAAAGGATGTGAAAACCCTTCTATCTCTCCAGTAGAGGAAATGGACCAGGATAACGGGCAGAGGCACAAACATGTTTTCTGTGAATTGCAGGGGTTTTACCCTGTTATCTTTATTCACCACAGCAATGTTTGTTTGCATGTTTTCAGATTTCTTTACTCAGACGAAGTTCAGATTGGACCAGAGACTGTTATGACAACACTTTACACAGCTAAGAAATATGCAGTTCCAGCCCTCGAAGCTCATTGTGTGGAGTTTCTTAAAAAAAACCTCAGAGCGGACAATGCATTCATGCTATTAACTCAGGTGAGTTTGTGATCATCTGCCTTCAGCAAGGTCCAGCACAGTCAGAAAATGGGAATTTTCTGGGTGTTCCAGAGCTGATCATCCAAAGTGGAGCAGTTGTGGGTCGTTTTGAATTCTTCCTCACAGGAGTCCAGCACTGCTGAGCAGGTTCTTACAAAGAACAATATACAGCAAACGTTGCTGCTGTTTCAGATCTTTCTGTTTCACTGTGGCAGGTGGCTCCTTCCAGAGTGTGAGCTGGGGATGGAGTTAACAGGGTGGAAAGATTTCATCTGCCAAGAAGAAAAGTGGAATGAGAGGATTTCCGTGTGTTACAGAATCAGGACTGGTAATGCTGAGCTTTCTCTCAGTGCTGTGTCTGGCTGCTCAGCCATTCCTTGAAGGACTTTTGTGCAATACTTTTCCTGAAGTGGGGATGAAAGAAAACCTTTTCATGAGTGCTTTGGTTTATTTTCCTGGGAGAGGAGCAAGGTGCTCTCTTCCTCAGCCTGTTCCAGCTCCACCTCCTGCACTGAAGGCTCACAGACCCGGAGTGTCAGAGCCTGTTCCTTGGCCCTGGGTCTGATCCAGTCTCTGAGGATTGGGCTCCTCCACCTTCCACTTGACTCTTGAAGCAGCAAAGTATGAGATAGTATTTACAACTTCTGCTTAGTTTGGAAAAGATCAGACTTTGTGTCCAGGTTGATTAAATGAGCATCACTCATCCCTGTTTCCCAGCCCTATCTTCTCTCTCTGGTCCCTGTCACTCTCTCTCAGACAGCTGATGCCATATTGGTGATATCCACAGTGCTGTCACCTGTGTGGTGGAGTCTGGCACTGCCAGGGACACCCTGTTCTGGGTGGAATAAGAAACACAGAGGCTTTAAGTGTGAGTTTCTTTCCTTTAGGGAATGGGCAGACTGGAGTAGCTCTGGAGAGATATTTCTGATCAGCCAGCTCAGGAAAGCTGCTGTGATGTCTGATGTTAAATAGAGCTTGCAGAGGAGTTTCCCAGCTGCACTGAGCTGGGAACCAGCACACTGAGGTGGCCTGGCTCTGAGGGATTGCCTGTCTCACCCAGCATTCCTGTCTGCTGGACTTTTCCCCTCATCAGGAGTACAGGTGTCTCTCAGGCTCTGGCTGTAGGTACCATGTGGGTGGCAGTGGCTACACCAGCAGTTGTGCAGATAGTGAAGCAGTGCTGGCCTGAAGCAGTCACTGCTGAGCACTTTGCTCAGGATTAGCCTGGGATTTTTTTTTTTTTTTTAGTTTAAACGTTTGGATCAGTTCTCAAAGTAGTTCCATGTCACACTGCTGTTTGTAGACACTTGTCATTGCTTAGGTTCAGCTGCTGCTGCAACACTCCATGGCCTTCTTCACACATCCTCTTTAACCTGGCCCTTTTCCACGTGCCATGAACAGATGAGGCAGCCCCTGAGACGGGGGGATCCACACTGCATTTCCCAGAGGCAGATTCAGGACTTGAAGGCTCTTGATTGGATGATGGCAGCCAAATCTGTGCTCCCATCTGATGCATGGTGGGACGATTGCAGCTCCTTGGCTGCAGCTTCCCTGTTCTTTGGGTTCTGCAGTTGCAATCTGAAAGATCAGGAGCTGGAAACAGATCTTTCCCATAGACTGAAGTTTTGGGGAGGAATCTTAGGCTAGCCATTGCTTCATGATGGGTTAGAGGTGTTGGCTTTTGGTGGTATTCCTTATGCAGAGACTTTTTGTCTCTTCCTGTGTCTCTGCACTTGAGTTTGCAGCTTTGGCAAGGTAATATTTAGGTTTATGGTGACTTCCTTGCAGCTCACAAAGGTCCTTCTTTGGCAAAGGAGGAAGGTATCCTTGTGTTTCAGGTGCCAAAACCAAAGTACTGCCTGGCACTCTATCAGTGGCACTGAGGCAGGTGAAATGCCAGATGGGGAAAGGCTTTCCTGATGCCTTTTGTTTGTAGCTTGTTTATTCTGTATAATCATCAATGATGAGTCCCATCTAGTTTTATGTTCGCTATTTTTCTGTACCAAGTCTGAGATGTTTGAGGCAGGTCTTGCTTGAGAAATGTGCCTGATCTTGATGACTGGCTGCCCCTCACTGGAAGGATCTCTTCTCACAACCCTCTTGTTTCTGGTCCTGCGGTGTGAAAACCTACCTGTTTTCTGCTTTCACTGCATCAAACCAACAATCTCTTCAGTAAGTTACAGACCTGAGATATATCTTGTACAAGACATTGCCCAATGGTCCTAAGATCATGGACCTGAGATCCCAGGTAGAGCTCCAAATCCCCTTTTGTGTGTGTCTGTCTGCCCAATCCAGCAGCTGTGTCACTGTCTGTCTCAAGCAACTGCTGATCAGTGGCAGAAATATCAGAGGCAAACAGCTTTCCTAACTGATTGTGCCTCGTAGTGAGCCGTGATCCTCTTTCATGCCAGACATACATCCAAGTGTCACTTTGATCAGCAAGGAAATAAAGCTTGCCTGGAGCTGCTGTGGGGGAGAGCTCTGCGAGCGTAACCGAAGTCCTCACGTGTCCAAAGAGCCACTACAGTAGTAAAGTCTGAGTCAGTCACAGCTCTTGATGCCAAGAGTGTAAAGGCACTGGCAGCCCTCCAGCCCCTGGAGCAGGTGACAACTGCTGAAGTTTCCCTGGGCCCTGAGAAATTGTTGTTTCAGCTTCCCGCACTTGAGGTCTCAGCACAAAGATTGGCCTTGCTGAGCTCTGCGTGCCACAAGCGGAGCTGAAGCAGAAGATGCTGGAAGGCACCTCCTGAGTGATGGAATTCCCAGCCCAAAATATGAGTTTTAAACCTTACCTGTGGCAGCGAGTTAAAGTCTGGTGTATTCTTGTTAGGTGTGATGTCAAGGCAGTTCTTTCCTAAACCAAACCAAAGCACTGAAGTAAGAGGTCATTTAGTGTTTTTTGTGTGTTCCACCCATTTCTGCTTATGCTGGGCACACAGCTTCTAACACGTGGCAGTCCACGGTGATCTGAAGTGTCAGCAAAATTGTTACAAGACTTCACTTAAGTTGGGCAGAGAAATTCTGAGCAGCTATCCAGGCTGTGTAAGGCTTTGCTTGGAATAGTAAGCTATTTTGGGACAAATTCTTTAAGGTAACTGGATTAGAGTAGCTGTTTCTGTGCAAAACATGGAAATGCGCTAAGCAGGCTGTGTACCCTGTAGGGCTCCCCAGGACACACAGGCACTGCTGCTACAGCTTTTTCTTGCTAATGCACAAGATCAGTGTGGCTGTTCTTACAGAATAAGCTGCCTCTGCATTATTCCTAGAGCAAGCAGGCCTGGAGTCACTGGGCAAAGCATTCTTGTAAATAGAAAAATGATGTAAAAATTGCCTGTGCTCAGCTGACAGGGTCAGCGTGGTGCTGGAAAGCACGATTGGTGCCTGCACCCAGGCCGCGTTAAAACAAAGACGTGCCTCAAGACATGCACAGCTGAACCAGGGCTGCTGCCAAACACAGAATTTTCTAGTGTTTGCCTTGTCATGCTTAACTGCTTGTGAAAGGCCCAGTGGATTCCTGGTGCAGTCAGGCATGGTATTGCTAATGAAGATGGGCTGTGGGAGGGGAAGGGGGGTTCTTAGTGTAAACTTTAAAATACGTTTTCTGTTAACGATGCTCTTTCCTGCCTAGGCCCGGCTGTTTGATGAGCCCCAGCTGGCCAGCCTGTGCCTGGAGAACATAGACAAGAACACCTCAGATGCCCTCAATGCAGAGGGGTTTACAGACATTGACCTGGGTAAGCTCTTTTCCACCCCTCCCTCTCTCTCCCTGCTTTCATAACCAGCTTGTCTCCAAAGTTGTTACAGGTTAATAATGCTTGGCACTTGTGGCTTGGCTGTTCTGGAGCAATCAGTTGAATAGTCTCTGGCACAAAGTGGCTGGAGACAGGGAATTTGCCAAAGAGTTTGCTGCCTTGCCTGCAGAAATACCCTGGAATCTGCTTACTTTGGTGCAACTTGAGTTTCCTGGGCATGACACAAAGCCCGCTTCCTGTGTTGATGTTGGCAGGTTTTGGGTGGGTGTAAACTTGCCTTTTTTTGTAGAGTTGGCTTTCTTCCCCAAGTCTTTGTCAGGTTTTGGAGTTAAAAAGGTGTTGTGTTTTTGGAAGCAAGGACTGGCTATTTTAATTACCGTCTGCAGTTTCCAAACTTTCTGGGCACAGTTAATGAACATTAAATTCAGGCTTTAACCTTCTTCTAATGAGATGGGCTGTGGAGGTAAGGCACAGGTCACCTTCTGGCTTTCATGCTGCTTGTTTCATCCAAATTTGACGTCAAGCAAGTTACAATTCATCCTCCTGCACTTGCATTAACATGCCAATTAAATGGGCTCTGTTTGCTGCTCCAGTGAGTTCCTTGCTGATGGAATATGCAGATAAATCTTCCTCAGAGGCTGCAGGCAGCACTTTTGGGAGATGCTGTTGGTTCAGCCGCTTCCTCTTTTACCTTGGCTGTGCATGGGGTACTCCTGGCGAGGTGAAAGGGGCTGATTTGGGGTTCAGAGGCTGAAGCTGTGCCTGTTGTCCTGCCCTGCAGACACCCTGGTGGCAGTGCTGGAGAGGGACACCCTGGGGATCCGGGAGGTTCGCCTGTTCAATGCCGTGGTGCGCTGGTCGGAGGCCGAGTGTCAGCGGCAGCAGCTCCAGGTGATTCCAGAGAACAAGCGGAAGGTTCTGGGCAAAGCTCTCTCCCTTATCCGCTTCCCACTGATGACTATTGAGGAGTTTGCAGCAGGTAACTCAACAAAGGTGTTTCTGGCAATCCTGGTCTTTGCTTTCCCTCAGCTACAGAGAGTCAAGTCACACGAAAGAGGGTTTTCTCTGTGTATCCTGTAGTGATTTAAATATGAGATTCCCCCCCACATTCCTCCCCATTTTCCCTCATTCTCTTCCCTAAAAGGCTGGAAGGGGACATTTCATAAGGGCCTGGAGTGACAGTACAAGGGGGAATGGCCTCCTGAAAGAGGGCAGGGTTAGACTGGATATCACAAGGAAATGCTGTAGTATAAGGGTGTGAGGCCCTGGCACAGGTTGTCCAGAGCAGCTGTGACTGTCCCATCCATGGAAGTGTCCAAGGCCAGGCTGGACAGGGCTTGGAGTGCTCTGAGATAATGGAAGGTGTCCCTGCCTATGGCAAGGGGTGGCACTGGATGAGCTTTAAGGTCCCTTCCAACACTCTTCTGTGATTCCATGATTACAAAATCTATTGTCTGAATGCCATTTTCATCCATGGCCATTTACTCATTTTAAAGGCTGTGGTGCTCCCCTGGGAAGAGCACGGGGATCACAGCTGTGTTTGTTCTCACAGCATGGTTGGATGGTTACTGTCCCATTCAACTGAGAGAAAAGATCCAAACTGGGGTTCACCTGCTCCCCTTCCCAGCCATCCTGAGTGTTTAAACTACACAAAGCTAATGGAGTTGGAAATAATTGGTGTTGATCATAGCCTGTTCCCAAAGAGAAATGGGGATGTTTTTCCCCATCCTCTGCCTGTGGTGGTGTTGGCCCTGTCTTGCCAATGCTGTTCAGAGCAGATCCTCATATTTGAAAACCTTTGAAAATGTTCTTTGAGCTGCAGGCTTGGTGCTGTTTAGTCTGTATCTCAAAGTATTTTTCAAGTTTACATTGAGATCTTGATCCACAGAGATGTCTAACTCATTTCACAGCTTGGACTATAGATTGCCTTGTTTTCTTTTCATTGCTTGTTGTCTTTCACTTCATCCTCTGGGGATTCCCCGGGGATTGGAAGCTGGCAATTGGCTTAAATACTTTTCATGCTAAAAAGACACAGTGGAGCCATTTTCCAGACTGTAACTTGTTTCAGGCTGCAGTGCTGTGTACACAGGAGCAAACAGGGGCACTGACCCCTTCCTTTGCAGGTCACTTCTCAGGGCAGCGCTGGCAGCAGCTGGTCAGTCCTCCATGTCCCTGTTCCCACGTGAGGAGGGCTGTTAGTAAGGAGAAAATCTGTGCTTCAGACTTAGACCCCACTTTCTGCTTGACCTGTCACAGCTGTGATGTAGCCTTAGGGAATGTGGATTTCTTCAGAAGGAGCTCGCTCAGTGAAGCAGAGATCTTTGCATCTTTCTGCAGATCCCATTTCTTTCAATCCTTCTTTACGACCTTGTATCATTCTCTCACTGGAAGGAAAGTGTTAATTTTGGCATGTTTGTGTTGAAGGCTTTGAGCTGGGAGTGCCAGTGCCCCATGTTGTCTGTCACAAACTGCCTGTCCTACTTGGACCTTTGTGCTTTAAGAGAAATTCTTAAGTTTTCTCCATCCACTTTAACCTAAAAGATGAACAAAACCCCCAAACCTGGGGGACTGCAATGATCAGCTGTTCCTTAAACAAGGAATTAACTTGGAATTCCTTCAGCTTTGTCCTTTTTCTGAGTGACTCTGATTTCTGTGGTGATCACAGCAGAGACAGAGGAGGGAAACCTTTCCCCTCCACACCCCTCTCTCCCAAAAGCCAAGAAAAGAGGGAATTTTATAGCAGTGGTTTTACCAGTTTATTGTATAATCTGGTATCAAACGTGGGGTTTTGCATGAAGATATTTTAACTGGCAAATGTGTCCCTCCCTCCCCTTAGAGCAGGTAATTTGAAACATTGCAGAAGTGAGTTGCAACAACACAGGATAAGTTCAGACACATCAATGAGGCTGATTTTTTGCTGAACAAAGTATCCAAAACTCATTTACCTTTGAGGAGTCGACTTCCTTGAATTCTTGAGTCTCTCCCCATTGCATCAGTGCACCAGGTTATGTCTGGGTAATATCATGCTGAATTTAACCAGCTACAGGTAGTTTTGGACCTACAAGTAGCTGGGCATTTGCTCCCCACATTAAAGAGCATTCCACTGGTGTTGTTTCCCCAGTACTCAGTGGTCTTGTTTCTGTTCAAAGCCTTGTGCAAACAGCTGTAGAGAAGCTTTTGAGTGTTAGGCTAACAGACTAATTTTATCCAGTTTCACTTTTGAAAGTATTTCAAATAGTTTGCAAAGATAGAGTTCAGCATCACTGAGTTGGTTGTCCAGAGAAGCTGTGGCTGCCCCTGGATCTCTGGAAGTGTCCAAGGCCAGGTTGGAGGGGGCTTGGAGCAGCCTGGGATAATGGAAGGTGTCCCTGCCCATGGCAGGGCTGGCACTGGATGAGCTTTAAGGTCTCTTCCAACTCAAACCAGTCTGTGATCACTCTGGAAAAAATGTCTTGTTACTGGAGAAAAGATGAGAATGTGCTCCAGCTCTTGCTAAAATCATTAGCATTTTTCCCAAGGTTCTACAATAAAGGTATTAAAATGCAAGATGTGGATTAAATGCCTGAAGGAATGAGCTGAACCGCCTTTGTCTTGAGTAAAAATACTCTTGAACTTTTTGAGTTGATAGTAACTGCATGACAGTCCCTCTCCCTCCTCCTCATGGTCCTTCACTGTGTCTGAACCAGCAGTGTGGATGTATGGAAATCCCTGTCTCTTACCAAGGTTACCATTTCCAGAAGGAGTGGGGCAAGGATCAGCTGCATGCTTTTGGATTTTTTTGGTAGCCCAGTGCATTTGGGCTCCACAGAGCTGGGCAGGTAATCACAGTTCCATGTTCCCTGAAGGCTCTGCATCCCATGACTGCCCTGTGGATAAAGGGCAGCACCTTTGTCTGGGACTTAATATCCTGATGCACCACTGGGATCCTGTCTGTGATGGGGGTTTAGCCTGCTCCCAGCTGCAAGTCAGGCTTGTTTCCCCATGAAAATCCCAGAGGGATTCCTTCTGCTTATGCAGTTCTGGGGCCCACAAGGTCAGAAGGATCCAGAGCTGTTGGAGAGTGTCCAAAGGAGGGACATGGAGCTGGGGAAGGGTCTGAGGAGCAGCTGAGGGCACTCGGCTCCTTCAGCTGGAGCACAGGAGACTGAGGGGAGGCTCCTCGGGGGCTGCAGCTCCTCCCGAGGGGAGGCAGAGGGGCAGGGGCTGAGCTCTGCTCTGGGACAGGGACAGGAGCCCAGCAAGGGCTGGAGCTGTGCCAGGGCTTGGCATGGAGCTCAGGGCAAGGTTCTTCCCCCCGAGGGTGCTGGCACTGCCCAGGCTCCCCAGGGAATGGTCCCGGCCCCAAGGCTGCCAGAGCTGCAGGAGCGTTTGGACAGCGCTCCCAGGGATGCTCAGGGTGGGGTTGTTGGGGTGTCTGTGCAGGGACAGGGGCTGGGCTGATGATCCCTGAGGGTCCCTTCTGACATATTCCAGGACTCTGTGGTTCCCTAAGGCTGAGGGCACTGCCACTTCCCTCCCCTCTGCAGGGCCTGCCCAGTCGGGGATCCTGACGGACCGGGAGGTGGTGAGCCTGTTCCTGCACTTCACGGTGAACCCGAAGCCGCGGGTGGAGTTCATCGACCGGCCCCGGTGCTGCCTGCGGGGCAAGGAGTGCAGCATCAGCCGCTTCCAGCAGGTGGAGAGCCGCTGGGGGTACAGTGGGACGAGTGACAGGATCAGGTCAGCTCTCGCGCCCATTCCCACCCCTGGACTCGTGTTCCTGAGCTTTCCACTGCTCTAGCTCTAAACATGCAAGGTTCTGTGCTAGACCCCGACTTTCCACCGTGTGACCCCAAAGGGAAGGTGTTTTGCTGGGCAGAACCATCCCCGATGCACTGACCTGCATGTTGCTGCCACTTTGCATCTCTGTTGGCAAAGGTTTCCAGGAAACGTGGCTCCCAGCACAGGCCCCTGGAAAGGGAGGGAAATAACCCCCTAAAGGCTTCCTGCAGTTTAAGGGCACATAAATAAGTTGTCACCAGTTGTCCCCCTGCCATGCTTTGTGGGGGACAGGTAACCAGTGCTCCATCAGGTTGGTTCCCTGCTCCAGGTGTCAGTGTGGCTTGTTGAAGCCCCTTAACCTCTCCTGTTGGAGAGAGGGGTTGGGGTAAAGTTCTGCTGACACCCAGTTTGTTCGGACCTGAGCTTGTGGACAAGCAGCAGAGCCCAGTTACAGTGACAGAGACTGGCAGGCGTGGCTGGAAAATGGTGCTTTGCAAGGTTTGTGTTCCCAAGGCAGAAAATGAGGGCAAGACAGGAGGGAATCAGGAAGCCCTGGGGTTCTTTCCTGCTTTGTGTTTATCTTGGGTGGAAGGGGACTCGCAGCAATGAAGCTCTTAAAATTTTTAAGATGGTTCTATTGCACTGGAGCTGTTGGTGAGATCCTCTGGTCCATTCACCCCTGGCAGTGGGAACTGCTGCCAGCTCCAAACACTTCCTGCTCCCACCTCTAACGCTCACAGACCTTTTGGAGTTTGGGTTTGACTTGAGGTTCAGCCTCTGCAGCATCATGGTCAGTTCCAATGCTGAATATTCCGTGCTGTCTGGCTGCCCCCCCCGTCCAGCCTGCCCCAGATGTTTGTTCTGGAAACACTACAGGGCTAAAAGAGTTGGTAGATGGATGAAGAAATGCTGTTGGCAGCTTGGCAGACACTGAGGCTTCTGCTGCCTGGGAAGGTGGAGCTGTAGTGGGGTAAATACCCTTCCCCTTCTTCCTTGGGCAGCAGGGATTCCTGCACTCAGGAGTGACTGAATCCTTATGTCTGCTCTTGGTAAATTTGGAGTGCAGCAAATACCCAGCAGCACATGAACAATTCCCCAGGGCTCAGCAGTGAAATACCCAGTGGTGTTTGCTGGGCAGAGCACTGTGAGATGGGCACTGTTCCACACTCCCAGGCTGCCCTGCCTGGGCCTGGCGGGTGTTTGGGGGTGCTGATGTTTTGCCACAACTTGGAAACGCTTCCTGAGCCTGGACCCTGAAATTTGGGGATGGGATTGTGCAGCTTTGTGTTTCACACAAGCCCATTGGACCAATCAGAGGTGTGAGTGTGCAGCTGATGGTTTCTGTGCAGGGTTTCACCTCTTAGTAAGGGCTGCACTTAAATCTGTGTAGGTTTGATTAAATCAGAGATGTAAAATCAGCACAAGTGGAGATACTTGTGTATCAGCTTGGTACTGGAGCAATACAGGAGTGTCAGGTTTGGACTGACTTTCCTGCTCTGTTCCTGCAGGTTCTCAGTAAACAAAAGGATATTTGTAGTTGGGTTTGGATTATACGGATCCATACACGGGCCAACAGATTACCAAGTAAATATACAGGTAATTCTCTCTTCTACCTTAAAAATCCTGGCTGTTTTAGGGGCTGACAAACACGTTTTAGTGAATCTGTAACAAAACATGGGGTTCAGAGGGACTGTGTGTGTCCCTGGGCAGGGGGCCTGGCAGATGTAGCAAGGGCCAGATGGGGCACTGGGGATCAGAAGGATTATTGCTCTTGATTTTGTTGCACACGTCACTGCAGCATCTCCCCAGGTCTGCTCCCAGCTTTGGGGCAGTTGGGAGGCAGTTCGGGAAGCAGCTGTGCATGATTTCCCACCCCAAGCAGGCTGGAGAGGCTCAGTTGTCTCAAGTCCATCATGATCTTGTCCAAAGACCAGGTGGATCCCATGGATGCTGTGTGCCTGTTCTGGGTGCCCGTGTGCCACCCCAGTGTGAGTCACTGGAGAAGGACTGTCCCCAGGAGAGTCACTCCAGCACACAGGGCAGGTGTGATGAGCACAGCTGTCAGCATTTCTTCCTTGATTGTCAGGGCTCCTCCTGCTGCCCTGAGCTCTTGGGGGAGAAGGGTCTAAGCACAGTGTGGACTTGCAGTGCTCTGCCAACCTGGGGGTGAGGAGGGGGCGTTCTGGGCTGTCTGGGACCTGAGCCCCCAGCTCTGTGGTGAGCTCACAGGGGCCCAGAGCAGCTGTGGCTGCCCCCCCCGTGAAAGTTAAAGTCCAGGATGTGGCTTGAAGCAACCTGGGATAGTGAGTGGCAGGGGAGTTGGAGATGGATGATCCTTAAGGTCCATCCCAACCCAAATGTGGGGTTCTGTGATCATAGCATTGATGGGCGACACGAGTAATGGACAGTGCAGGGCTGGTCAATCTGGGAGTGCCTGGGGCTCAGCCTAGCTCAGGGACACTCACATGGGCAGGGCTGGCAACATCCAGATGAAAAGCTGACCCTTTCATGGATGATCTGTGTTGCAGATCATCCACACAGACAGCAACACAGTCCTGGGGCAGAACGACACCGGCTTCAGCTGTGACGGATCCTCCAACACCTTCCGGGTCATGTTCAAGGAGCCTGTTGAGATTTTACCCAACGTCAACTACACAGCCTGTGCTACTCTAAAGGTACCACCCGGGGTGGGCTGAGGTGCAGGCAGCTGAGGGCACCTGCTCTAGGTTGTCAGTGCAACCTGGGCCTTGCTCTGTGTCCTTCAAGGCCACTGGTGCAGTCTCCAAGGTCTCTGTGTGCCCTGCTGCTGCCATGAGCTCGTTCACCCCAGCATTCAGAGCTGGTTTTTGACTTGTCTCACAGCGCTGAACAGGTGTTTCAGTGGGGAGGGGATGGGGTGATTTTTTTGGTGTGTACAGCTGAGCTGTCAGTCCTGCAGTTGTGTAATCCAGAGACTGCTGCAGTGGCCTCAGAAAGTTCATATTTAGCTGTTGAGACCTGGTTAAATTAGTGTTAAGTTGTGATAGAGATGGGATTGAGCTCAGAATACCTGAGGTGCAAATCAAGGAGGAAGAGGGAGGAACTGACATCCCCACAGCTCCAAACCCACCAGAGAGCCTGGGCAGCAGCAGGGTCCTGACCTGTTCCTGTCTTCTGTGACCCCTGCAGGGTCCAGATTCCCACTATGGAACCAAAGGACTGCGCAAAGTGATCCATGAATCACCAACAACAGGAGCCAAAACCTGCTTTACGTTCTGTTATGCGGCTGGGAACAACAACGGCACCTCCGTGGAGGATGGACAAATCCCAGAGATCATCTTCTACACATAGTGCCACTGCCAGGCCACCCTGGACTCGACTCTTCCCTGTCGCCTCCCAAACTAAATCTCTGGCTGAGTTTGACCACACCAATTGGAGCCACACTAGCCAAAGGTCACAGTGAAATCATTTCAAAGCTCATGTTCTGCCTTGTGCTAGTGCTGCTGCTGCTCTCAGGTGCCAGGCCAGCTGGTGTCCCAGTGCAGCCCAGCTGGTGTCCCAGTACCATTTGTAGGTTGTCTGTGGCTTGTTGTTTTTCACCTCCTGATTAACCCTATCTAACAACGTGCGTTTTTTGGACTGTAATGAATGTAGATGCTTTTCCACCGGTCAGAAACAAGGTAACAAGTGGCTCTGGTTGTGGTTTCACTTGCCATGAGGAGATGGTCCTGCAGACAGACTCAGTCAGGGCTGGGTGGCCTCTGCTCTGCTCCAGCTCAGCAGTCCAGGCCAGACTGCAGGGCTTGGCCAGCCCGTGTCCGGCACCTTCCCTCCCTCCCAGCAGCCTCAGCACACAGAGCCGCCTTCAAAAGTCATGGAAAGTGGCCTTTTCCCTGAGGCTTTGCTGTTCCAGCACTACACAGGCTTGGAGACCTCAAAGCTGAGCTCCTCTGGAGGGACCGAGGCATTTTCCTGCTCTTCTCACTGATCTGTGACAATCCTCACCTCGGGCAGTTGGTGGCAGCGAGGTGACCTCCCTGCAGAGTGGTAAGGGGCTGCAGCCTGGCCGGGCAGGTCCTCCTGCATTCTGAGTCCCCGTGGTGCTGCTTCCACACCCCTGGCACATCCCAAGCGCTGGTGATGCTCAGCTCACCCCTGAGCAGCCCCAGCTCTGTTGTTACTGGTCGTTGTCCTTTGGTGAGTGCCAGGGTTTGTCAGTTGAAGCAGAAGGGCACCTGCCTTACCTGTTCCAGGGCATTCCTGCAGTTTCCATGCACGTTTCCATGTGTTTCCCTCTGTTCCTGTGCATTGCTGCCTCACCCCTGCTGCCCTGATGGAAGCAGGAAGAGAGGCTGGATGTGCACCTGCCTGTTACCTATAATGCAGCAGATGGACAAGGATTTACCAAATGGTTCAGGAAAAGGTGGAATCTTCTCCGTGCTGGTGTGTTTGCACACTGCCTGTTGGCCAGGCACAGGAGGGAGATCACAAACATCACCTGTTGAGCTGTGGAGCTCGGTGACCTTGAAGATACCCCTTGTTCAGGGCCAGCTGCTTTTTCCTGTGGCTGTCAGAGAGGGTGGCTGCTCCTGAGCTGCCTGACCAGCCCCACCCTCACTGCCCACGAGTGAAGACCACAAAACTCTTCCTCCCTTCCTCTGCAGAGGAAGCTGGAATTAAGCTCAGCCTGGCAGAAAGACCAGAGCCACCAGAGTCTGTGTGGGACTGGCTGGGGTGGTGCTGCCTCAGGGCCCCTTCTCTGACCTCCTGCTCCAGCACACGGAGCCATTGCCACTCTTTGGGCAGCTGCTGCCACTGGATTTCACTGCTGGAAGTCAAAACCTGGCTGTCCTTGGCTGGAGCACAGCTTCTCCTCCTGCCGCTGCCCCAGCCGGGATCCTGGGGCTGTGCTGGCTGGATTCTCCTCAGCTGTGCAGCAGCAGCCTGGGAATGCCCTGCATCTCCTCACCAGTAGCTGTTAGAGGTGCCCAGAGTGTGTTGCGTGCTCCAGGGAGATGGTGTGAGCTGTGTATTGTCAGCCTGCTTCCAGCGGGGATGGTTCTAATACGGCCAGTACTAAAAAAATAGAAAAAATTCCCAACCCTGGGTGCATGACCTGGTGACTGAACCCGACTCTGTGCAATGCAAACAGGGCTGTGAGATGGATTCACCGCCCAGGCTCTGTGTCCTTTGGGCTGTCCGTGCCTGTGCCTGCTCCTGTCACCACCCCTCTCCCAAAGGTGGTGGGAATGTCACTGCTGGCAGCCAGGGCTCGTGCTGGGGCTGCACCTTCCCCAGGGGCTCTGATCTGGGTTCTGCACCTCGGGGCGTCGGATACAGGTGGAAATAGTGGAATAATTGGAATTGGAGAGAGGCAGAGCTGTGCACTTGGCTCTGGGAAGAGCAGGGCTGGGGCAGGCCCTGCCCAGCTGCACGGGGAGCCTCCCGCCGGCTGTTCCCTGGAAGTTCTGTTCTCATTTTATTACGCAGATTCTTGTCCCAAATCCCACCTTCCTGCCCTCCCTGCGTGGGGCAGGTCTGGCAGCTTGTCCTGTCATGGAGGGAGAGGAGTCAAACTCTGAACTACACCTGAGCAACTTCTGTTCTTATGGCTTTTCTGCAGTTTGATGCAATTCTGGCTTTTGTAGATAGATGAATGTAATTCCTTGTTGGACATGCCTGTTCCCAGAAGTATGAGCCATTCTGTTGTACCACGTCACCTTCCGAGCAGAGCGGGCCCGGCCCGGCTCCTGTGCTATTTGATGAATGTATCCGATGCTCTCGTCCCGTGTTCACACTCTGCTTTTTGGCCAGCTTTGTGATTTGTAAATAGGAAAACAATAAAGACATCGAGGTTGTCTTTACGAAGTTTCTTTGTGATTGGAGGAGAATGATGGCCGCTGGAATGGTGGAGGGGAAATCTGGGCCAAGCTGGCTCCTGGCCCATCTCCCCCAGCCGAGGGTGTGGGGTCCTCAGCTTCCCATCCATGGGGTGTGGGATGAGCCAGATCCTCGGGAATCCTGAAGCCTGGCAATCACTGCTGGGGTGTCCAGACCCTCAAGGTATGAGGGCAGCAGGATGGCACAGGGTGGGCATGCTCTGGTCTGGGTGCTGTCATTTTGACTGAATTTCTTGAACCTGAATTGGAGGGTTTTGACAATTAAATGCACTAGAAGCTGCTTCACCTTTGGGGGTCCAGGCCTGGGGGGGAAAGGCAGATCCTCTGGCCTGTGATTCCCAGCATGGAGAGGCTGTGGGGGCTGCTGGAGCAGGGATGAGAGCTGGGCTCTGCCCCTGTGCCCAGCACAGCTCCCATGGTCACTCAGCTCTGCGGGGCCACCAGGGCCCTGCCCTTTGCCCGAGGGAGCAGTGGGGCAGTGGTGAACGTGAGCCCCTGGGCCAGGGACAGCTTCCCAGCACTCCAGCCCGTGTTGGAGCTGGGCCTCGGGGCCCTGCAGTGCCCGGAGCAGGGGGAGCCCAGCCCAGCCCAGCCCGGCTGGAGCACTGGGCTCAGCTGGGAATCCCCCTCCTGCACCATCACCTTCCTCACTCATGGGCTTTGCAGGAGCATCTGCCGGGAGCCTGGGAGGGCTGCCCAGAGCCATCGGCTGTGCTGCTGTTCCCCTGACCTGTCGCCCCGAGATTTTCCTCCTGCTGCTTCAGGAAAGGCTCCTGGGCAGGGAGCCCCTGCGAGGGGGTGGGGCTGCTCCCACCCATTGCTGAGGGAGCTCCAACAAAAAGGGGGTACTTGGGCAATGTCCTCACCCTTGGGAGCCACACAATGAAGCACAGAAGAATGTGCTGGGTTTTAAAGATTTTTTTTTATTTTATTTTTTTGCTTTTATTAAAAAAAAGCCCCTAAATTCTATGGCTTCCAGGAAGCATCAGAGAAATTGAAATGCCGTATCTGTACACTTGGTTTTAAAGCAGTAACTAAACTCGCAATGGAACAAACGCTCTCACGTACAATCGCAGTATTTGGACTCTTTGCTGGAAGGACAGAGAGTCCCGGGCTCGGGCGACGGCCCCGGCAGCCGAGGATGTGCGTACAGAGCCGGGCACTCCGGGCACACCCTCGGGGCCGCTTTCCCTTCCCCTCTGCGGCTCCTCTTCGGCCTCTGCCGGGGCTGCTCTGAGCCGACGCGCTGACAAGGGACCACTTCCAGTGAAAATTTTAAGGCGATTTTTAAAATTCGTTTGTTCGCCTCGCTGGGGACACGAGGTCAAACGTTGCACGTCCCTTCCCGCCGTGGCCAGGGACGCAGCAGCAGCTGGGGCCGCAGCCCGGACAAGCCAAAGCCGGGGTCAATCCCGAATTTAGGATGAAGAGGGGCCGTGGGGAGGGCACGGCCCCGTGGGAGACCCCACGCCCCCCCAGCCCCTCCACAATCCGGGGTCTCCAGGCCCCCGAGATGGTCAGTTTGGACAAATGTTTCAAAGCAGCCACAGATGGTCCCATCCCTCCCCCGCCCCCCCAGCACAGCCTCAGCCCCTTCTCTTGGGGCAGAACAACAGGGTTTTGGTAAAGGTAAGTGTGTGTCCCCCCCAATGTGTCACGATCAATACACACGACAGCGCACGGGGTCAGTCACGTGGGGAGCTGCAGTGCCCTGGGGGTGGCGAGGAACACGGGGGTGCGGGGGGTGTCCGTGTGTCAGTTCCAAAACCTGCATTTCCCCCAGGAGCAGGCCGGGAGGATCCCATAGCGGGGGGATGCCATGGTGGGGGATTCCACCCTGGCAGAGCCGCTCCACCACGGTGCCCTTCACCGCCCGGCCCGGCTCCCAGCCCCGGCCCCCCGGGAACAGCCGCGGGGCCTCTGGGGGCTCAGACTGTAAGACCAAGAAGCCGATCAAGCCCTGCCCACACCTACAGCTGTTGTGGAAACATCCAGCCCCAAGACATGGCAGCACCAGAGACGAGGCTGCTTTGCTTCCCCTCCCTGCTTTGCCACCGCCATTCATGGGTCCCTTTGGTCTCGGCCGTCCCTGTCCCTGTGTCCCCCAGCCCCTGGGAGTCTCGGACCTGCTTTCGGCGGGACCGGACGGCGCCTGTATTGCTCGCAAAAGTGCATCGTAAATGAACTGTAAACGCGTTTCCTCTCCCCGCNCCGCCCGAGGGGGTCCGGAGCGGAGCCCAACGCTCGCCACCAACGGCCTGACCGAGGGGAACCGGCGGGGACGCGGGGCGGGGCCGGAAGGAAGAGCAGAATTCGGTAACACTGAAGATGACGGTCAAAGACTGACGACTCAGCACTCTGCACCGAGACTCACTTTAAATTAACTTAAGAGACAAAGAAGCAACAGAAAAAAAAAATATTCCTCTTTAGCCCACTGCTCTTGAAATTGTCTTCGTCTTCTTCTGACAGCGATGGGTCAGAGTCTGTAGTTGATCCCCATTTCAGACTGGTTATAAACTCAAAGCAAGTGACGCCGTGGGTTTTTCTCTTTTTCTTTTTTTCTGTTTGACGGACGCAGGAACTTCAGCGAAGTTGGGCTTGGTTCGAGTAAACGGCCACGAGTGGCGGAGGAAAGGACAAGCAGTTTGGGGAGGCCCCGCTCCCCAGCTGCGCGTGGGGCGCTGGGGGAGCCCGTCCGGCCCGGCCCCCCCGTCCCCGTCCAGCCCGAGGGGCCGTGGGCTCCGCGGGTCAAGATCCAGCCACGGCCAGAGGGAGAGGAGCCATCGCTCGCCGCTCCGCCCGGCCCCGGCAGCTCACTTGCGACGCTTGGTGGTTTTCCTCTTCCTTCTCTTGAAGAAACAGCAGCACCTGGGGACAGAGGGGACCCGTCAGCGCCGGGGCCACGGCAGGGAGAGCGCAGCAGCCCCGGGGTCAGGGAGGACAGAAACCCCTCAGTGCCTTGGTGAGCCCCACGTGGGCAGAGCTGCTCCACCAAGTGCCCCTGGTACATGGCAGGGGCTGGACTGGGAGCACCACAACGACCACCAAAAGTGACACCTGCCACAGCAAATGGCACCGACCAGGGGAGCGACACTGACCAGGCCACACAAGGCCATGAGCCAGGGCCAGGCAGGGACTCCAGAGAAGGAGCAGTCCCAGATCCATCCATGCAGGATGCATCTGTGCAGGAGCCTTGGGCAAGGCGAGATGGGAGGGGCTGGGGCGGTGGTGGCCCTGCAGGGACACCCCTCACAGGGTGCCAGGGGACAGCTGGGCTGTTGCTCCCCAGAGGGCACTGGACAAGGCATCCTGGGGCAGCTGCTGACCCCTCCTCCAGCCCAGCACTGGCGAGGGGGCAGCAGGGCTGGGGCCTTACTTTGTATCGTCTGTCACCTCCACCTCGGTGGGGGCTGTGATGGGGGCGTTCGAATGTCCTGCCGTCGGGTCATCTGTGTTCAGCTCTCCGTTGGTGGAGCTCATCACCTGGGGAGAGACGAGTGTCAGCGGGGGCAGTCTGGGGTCTGCAGCCCTTCCCCTCCCTGCGGGGCACAGGAGCCACCCAGGAGACCACCCAGCTCTGCCTGGGAGCACCGAGGTGCCCTTTGTGACAGGATGGTGCCCTCAGCCAGAGCGCAGTGTTCGGCCTCAGTGCTGAGCTCTCCCCAAGAGTCCCATCACACAGAGAGCTCGGAGCCCCTTAGAACACCCCTGGAAGGATCCCAGCTCCTGGGAGCCCCTGCACCAGGAGAGGGGCTTGCTGGCAGCCAGCTCCAGTGTGGGTGAGAGACAGGGCCTGGGAAAGCTGACAGCTCCAAGAAGCCCTTTCCACAGCTGAGCATCTGGACAGGTCTTCTGCTTCCCAGCACCAAGACTCAGCCCAGTGCCTACCCTGAGGGCTCAGGCATCCCTGAGCTCCTGCCCACTCACCAGGGCAGCAGGGTCAGCCACAGTGCCACGGCCAGGAGGACATCCAAACCACCAAGGCAACTGGGAGGTGCCTGAACCGCCATCCTGTGCCTGCTGCCCACAGGCAAAGCCAGGAGCTCCCTGGGGATGCACAGGCCAAATACTCTCCAAGCTGCTCAGCCTCAGCAAGGACCCTCAGCCTTCCCCAGCCCCTTGGAGGAGCTGCCACCCGACAGCCAGTGCCCAGCCAGCAGGGCCACGTCAGGCTCCAGCCCCTGACACCAGCACAGAGACCCCTGCGCATCACCCCACAGTGCCGGGCGCAGGCGGAGCACGGCAGGAGGGTTTGCAGAGCAGGAGTGGGGAGGAGGAAGGGGATGAGGGACAGGAAGAGCGAGGCAGAGCATGAGCTGGGCCCTCGGAGTGCCCGGCCCCACGGCCTGCCTGGCACCACGGAGTGCCCGGCCCCGTGATGGCAACAGCGGGAGCTGTGCCCAAGCCTGGGGCCGAGCACCAGCAGAGTCACCGTGGAGCAGCAGGAACGAGCAAGAGCGGTGGGGACGGAAGCAGAGACAGAGGAAGCGGCGCAGGCCCAGCCAGGGGGATCCAGCATGGATGTCCCACCATCCATGTGGGAGGGACCCCCAGGCCAAGGCAGGGCTGAGCGGCAGCGGGCAGGAGGCGGCGAGCACGGGGCTGACGGCGCCAGCACAGGGCCGAGGCAGGGGGACACGGCCAAGGAGTGCCCAGGAAGGGAGGAGAAGCAGGGCTTGGAGCCAGGGCTCCAGTCAAGGAGGCGCAGGGAAGTCCCTGCTCAGACAAGCGGCACTGGGGGCAGAGCGATACCCACCCAGCTGCCGTGCTGCAGTGTGCCATCCATCCATCCATCCATCCGTCCATTGCTCCATCATCCATCCATCCACCCATCNATCCATCCATCATCCATCCATCATCCATCCATCCATCCATCCATCCATCCATCCATCCATCCATCCACCCATCCATCTCCAACTGCCCTCTAATTCCCCCTGGCAGCACCAAGGGAGCCCAGCAGCCCCTGGGAAGCAGCACCAGCCTCCTCTGCGAGCCGTGAGCATCCCGTCACACCACAGGGACAGGCAGTACGTGCTACAGCCGGGGCAGGACCCCGGGATGTGCGGCCCCGGGGCGGGGGAGCGGGGCTGATCCCGGCTCCGCGGGCGGCCACGAGGCCCAGGGTGGCTCCGCTCCCTCCCGTG
>VXBC01007198.1:47903-86300 GCA_013399945.1 Ploceus nigricollis
CGGGCGCGTGGTTTCATGTACCTGGACGGCCCCCCCGAGCCTGCCGGCTGCCAGGTGAGCTCCCAAAGGCTCCTCGGCAGGCTGCCCACCGGCCTGAGGATCCCACAACTCCGTCCCCTCGGGCGGCTGCTCGCGACAGGCAGGAGGAACAGAATGAAAAGAAACAAAAGAGGGAGAATGGGGAAGAGAAGGGAGAAGTGGAGGGAAGGGGTGGGAAAAGTGGCAAAGGGAGTCGAGAAAATAAGACATGCAAAAGCAAAAACATGACCGGAGCAGCTCGAGTTGGTGATTGCGGAGGGCACCCGTGCAGCACCGTCCCAGCGACTCCCAGAGCGGTCCCTGGTGACAACGGGGGTCTGTGTCCCCCTGCCACCCACACACACCCCCATGGCCAGCCCATGGAGCAGGGCCAGCTCCAGCAGGGCTGGTGGCCGTGTTTGGGAGCGGGCTGGGGCAGCAGAGCTGGAGCTGCAGCCAGGCCCAGGTGGCGCCGCATCCCCAGCACGACGCAGCGCTTGGCAGGGCCTGTGTGGCACGAGCTGGGCCAAACCCTCCCCTGGTGAGCACGGCACGGCCCCACAGCTGTGGGGACACCCTGTGTCCCCAGGCTGGACACTGCTCCTGTGCTCCAGGAGCTCTGTGCTTTGCTCTTCCCCCTGCTCTGGAGAAGGGATGTCCAACATGGCATTTCCTTGGTGCTGGGGGCACAGAGCAGACCTTACTGGGAGCGAGTTCCCAGAAATGAGCCAGAGGTGATTTGAAGATGTTTCCCTCTCCCTAAGGAAGCTCTGCCAATGAGAGAAGGGGCTGTGCCAGGCTCCCTGTGCTGGGCAGGAGCAGCCTGGGGAGGACAGGGTGCTGCACTCCCTGCTCCAGCCCCTTTGCAGGTGCTCTGCCCCCGAGGAGGTTTGGGAGGACAAGGGTTTGTACAGGACTGCTGGGAAACACATGAGGTTTGCTCTCGGTGGCAGCAGTGCCAGAGACACGTGTCTTGCACCAGGGCAGGACAGGCCACAGCACTGGAGCAGTTCTGAGCAGCCTGACTCCTTTCCCACACAGCTCTGCCCGATCCCTGCCCTGGGCTGGGCTCCCTGTGCCCTGCCCGTTCCCAGAACAAAAGCAGCCCCAGCATAGGACAAAATGCTGCCAAGCTGCCCCACCAATCCTGCCCTCCCTTGTTCCATGTCACCGTCCCATCGATGGAAGGGCATCACAAGCAGAGCAGCGAGTCACCCCATGGGGACAGTGTCCTTAGCAGAGGTGGCTCAGCCAGCACCAAGCCCTCCCCCACACCCCAGGCTGGACCCTGCCCCTCACCAGCTGATGTCCAGGCCTGGCACCCCCCAGTCATGTCACAGCCCCCACAGTGCTTCCTCCCTCTTCTGCCAGGCCCCAGGGACATTGCCCTGGGCCCCCGGCAAGCCACAGACCCAGAGCTGTGGGAGGGAACTCCTCCCACAGACAGCACTGAGGGAAAACGATGTCCCAGTCCCTGCCACCATCCCTGCTGGGCTCCATGTCCCTGGAGCTGCAGCCCAAGCTGCCCAGCCCATGGCCCCGTGCCTCAGCCAGGCCGTGCTGTTGCTCACCTGGTGTTTGGTGTGTGGCTGTGCTTTGTCTCTGTTCGGGGGCTGCACCTGCACCTCGCTGTGCATCGTGCCAATGGGGGTGGGCTGGGGACACAAAGGACAGTGTCAGTGCAGCACAGAGCCCTCCCAACACCCTGCAGCCAGATCCAGCCTCTGGCCAAACATGCAAAACCCCCCAGAACCAGGGCCTGATCACTGCCCCTACCCCTGCCCCAGCAGTGCCAGGCTTGGTATCTGGCTGCAGCGAGCCCAAGGAAAGCACCCATGGCAGAAAGTGAGGTGCCAGCTCGGCTGCTGGGGTCCCCTTTGCTCCCCTTTGCTCAAATTCCTGTATCACAGCCCTGGAGCTGGTGACTGGTGAGGAGGGTGGAGCTGGTCCCCTGGACACAATGTGTGGCAGGGATGGCTGAGAGCCACCTCCTCCCTGGCTGCTGCTCCTGCTCCCTGGGATGCCTCATCCTCTGCCCCCAGGCCCTGAGCACTCACCAGAGGTTTCCCTGCCCAGTCGTATTCGTAGTCGAACACGTAACCGTTCCTCTCGAACAAGTCCGTGAAGAGCTTCCTCAGGTAGTCGTAGTCGGGCTTCTCGAAGAAATCCAGGCGCCGCACGTAGCGCAGGTACGTGGCCATCTCCTCTGCGGGGACACGGGGGCTCAGGGGGACAGGGCACAGCGGGCTCGGGGCTGGGGGCTGGGCTGGGCAGTGCTCTCACCTGGGAAGTTCTCACAGAGCACCTCCACCGGGGTGGCTCTTTTGGTGTCACCAATCTTCTGGTACCTCTCCTTTAGTGTGTCGGCCTGGTGGGGACAAGGGGGGTCAGCACAGGGGCCAGGCACTGCTCTGGGCTGTCACACCATGTATGATTTCTTGGACCCCCTTTCCCAGCTAATTCCTTCCCAGGAAACTCCCTCCCCGGGCAGGTCTGGAGGACAAACCCCAGGGTTTCTAGGACAGCCATTGTGAGAGCAGCTGGGGGGACACAGGGAGACCTGCAGCTGCTCAGCACTGCAAGGGCCTGGCACGGAGCTCAGACCTGGTGGGGTGCTCACACTGCAGCACTCCAGGGGCCAAACCTTCCCCCTCCCCATGCCAGGGAAGAGCCACACCCACAGGAAGCCATGCCAGGGGCAGCAGGAGCTGGCAGTTACCTTGAGGCCTTGCCAAGGAAGGCTCCCACGAAGGAAGTACATAAACATGTGCCCTAATGCTTCCAGGTCATCCCTGCGGCTTTGTTCTGCATGGAGAAAAAGAGACATGGGTCAGTTCCCACTACAGCCACTGTCCCTGTCCAGCCCCCAGATCCTGCAGCACCCCATGTGTCCTGCCAGCACCTTGAAGAGCAGGAGAGGCAGCTTGTCCCCAGCCCCACCCCTGGCCCCCCTGCCCTGCAGTCCCTCCCTCCAGCCAGAAGGCAGGGCTGGCTGCCTGTGCCCACACACCTTTCCCCAGGTGGGTGTTGATGCTCATGTAACGCGCTGTCCCTGTCAGGCTCTTGTGCTCTCGGTAGGGGATGTGTTTTTTGGTCTCGGGGTCAATGTACTCTTTGGCCAGGCCAAAATCGATGATGTGGATGGTGTGCTGCCGCTTGCTGCCCGGCCGCCCCACCAGGAAGTTCTCTGGCTTGACATCTCTGTAGATCAGGCTTTTGGTGTGGACATACTCCATCCGTGTGATCTGGGGCAGAAGGAGGTGTCAGTGCCAGGGCAGAGACCCACGCTGTGTCCTGCAGGCTCCTGCCCTGGCCGCCTCGCCCCTGCTCCCCTGAGCGGGCCCCAGCCCCAAGGACAGGCACATCAGCTCCTCCCCACCATGGGACACAGCCCCAGGCCAGCTGCACCCTGGGCACGCAGTGAGATGCTCTGGGCACACTTAGATGCTTCTCTAGGCTCAGAGAGGGGCTGTGGAGGGTGGAGAGCTCTCCCTCAGCAGGGAGGGGGTGAGGTATGGGTGAGCCAGGCTGGGTTGTGCCAGCATCTTCCCCCCATTCCCCGTGGGATGCCCATGCTACCTGCCCACGGTGCCCACACACCCCCTGCTCCCCAGGGCAGCCAGGGGAGCCGTGCAGGGCTGCAGGGGAGCTGTGCAGGGCTGCAGGGGAGGTGCAGGGGCTGCACTCACCAGCTGGATCGCGATCATCAGGACAGTCTTGAGCGTGAAGGTCCGATCACACAGATCAAAGAGATCTTCCAGGCTGGGTCCGAGCAGCTCCAACACCATAGCATTGTACTTCCCACAGGGGCCAAAGTAGTAAACCTGAGGAATTCCTTCTGCAAGAGATGGAGCAGGGGCTGTGCAGGGCTGCAGCAGGGCCACACTGTCACAGCCATGCTACTGTCAGACAGGGACAGAGGCTGCAGAGGGGGGATGTCCCTGCACTGCCCTCCCTGCACAGCCAGCCTGGCTCTGCTCGTGGCAGCACGGGGAAGGAGGCAGCTCCATCTGCATCCCTGACTCTGCTGCGGGGGTGGTAGGGGGAAAGAACTAAATCAAAAGAGATCAAGGATGACATGAGGAGTCTGTGTAAAACCAGCCTCTCCCTGTGGAGCAGATGGGCAGGAGCTCAAGCTGGGGGTGAAGTTGCAGAGTCACATTTAGGGAAAGCCTCTCTCCCAGCAGTGCCCCTGGCAGGCAGCTCCCCAGGGCAGCTCAGCCCAGCCCTGTACCTGCATTGCCGAGCTGTTTGTAGAACCGATACTCCAGGTGCAGCTGGGGGGCCCGGGATTTTATGGGTTCCTTGGAGGAGAGAAAGGAGAACAGTTAAGTAGGAAGCAGGATGTTCAGGGGGTCTGGGTGTCAGACACATCTTTCACATGCTGGCAGAAGCTGGACTGAAAGCATTTGGGGTTGGGAGCAACTGGTATAAAATGGAGATGAAGCCTCAGGGGACGATGAGAGAAAATCAGCCCATATGGGAGCCAGATCATCTCATCCAGAGAGGGGAAAACATTAATGGGATCAGGTACCAGTGGAGCCACCCTCTCTGCTGCTGGCACTGGCTGAGCACAGCACAGGCCATGATGAGGGCGGGGAGAAGCACGACTCAGCTCTTCCCTGCCCAGACCCGGATCATCCCTCCTGCAGTGATGTGTGCTCCTAGACTGCCTTCAACTCCCAGTGGGAACAGAGCTTCCCCGAAGCCCCCCAGCCACCACATCCATCACATCCCAACCCAAAACCACGGGAGAAAGGGGAGAAGCCTCCTTCCCAATGGCTGGAACACCCCCCACCCTGACCATGGAGGAACTCCCCGGTTTGACAGCTACTCACCAATTTGATAGCTACGTATTCATTTGTGTAGAGATTCTTCCCTGCGGGCAGAGATACAAAAAGGAGATGAAAAGCAGTCCCTGCATCACCCCCACCACACATCCACCGCTGTCCCTGAAGGCTCCTGGGCTCAAAAACATTCTGAACAGGTTCTGCTGCTCCCACAACACCTGAAGGGGCCTCAAGGCACGAGCGGGAACAGAACTCACTGTGGGGAGTTGCAGCATGCCTGCTAATTATCCCCAGGTGGGGTATGTGGATTCCTCTGCTCCTGGGGGCTGGAGCCAAGGCTGATGGGAGGGGGGAGCAGCGGGGACGTGACTGGGTGAGGCAGGGACAAGGCTGAGACTTAGTGCTTCTCCCAGCCCCAGCCCCACAGGGGGAGGGGGCTAGGGAGGGATGGCCAGAGTCGGAGGACACTGAGTTATGGCCAGTGGGACCCTGCAAAGGGTGGCAGGGAGGAGGGACACCCAGGAGCACTGGCACAGCTGGCAGTGGTCTGAGGGCACTACAGGCAGGTGGAAATCTGTCCCCCATGGCTGGGGTCACTCCTGGGAATGGCACACGCTTGTGTGTACGTGCGTGTGAATCAATCTCATCCCCGGGGATGCTCCCACCCACCCAAGGGCACAGGGGAAGCCAGGAGCAGATCCATGGCAAGGCCCAGACTGTACGATGAGCTGAAGGCTGCAGGAAGAGCCCAGGGGAGTGAAGGAGCAGCTGTGGCACCCAGCACCCTGTACAGGACCCCTGGAGGGCTCCACACCTGCACAGGACTTTTCACACCATAACCACAGGAAGGCTGAGCTCAGGGTGCCTCTGCATCCCCCCAAAACCAGGGGGTTGAGGAAAAGGGGACACACCTGGGAAGCAGCAGCACAACCTCTGCCCAGGCCCATAAAGGCCAAGATTAAAGGTCTGCAGGAACAGTTCTAAGCATTCCCTGTGCCCGAGTCCACAGGAGCCCAGGCAGGTGGGGGTTAAGGGCAGCAGCCTCCAGATCCCAGCGATCCCAGTGCCTGGCATGTGGGTATCTGATGGAGCTGCATCTGTCTCCTCGGATTTTCTCCAAGCAATTTGCTTAGGGAACAAGCTCCTCCTGGCGTAAGATTTCATCTGCTCCCACTGCTGCTCTCCACCTGAAGCAGCAATAAATCCTGGCAGGGTGACATCAGAGCCAGCTGCTGAGCGCCACAGTCGGCGGCAGGATTACGGCAAGAGGGATGAATGGGAGATATTAATGGAGCAGCTCCTCCCAGGGATGGGCTCTGCAGCCAAGGAGGGGCTCAATCCTGCTGCCTTCCTGACCCTCTCCCATCCCAGGGGACCTCTGCCAAGCCACTTTGTCTGCTGCTTCTGCATAAAGCAAATCCCTTCACAGCGATTAGGGAGGAAGGGATTTGGGAGGGAGGGAGGAACGTCTGGCGTGTGCCAGATCCAGGGGGTTTGTCCCATCACGCACTGACATTCCCTGGGGAGCAGGTGGGATGCCCCCAGACGTGTGCCTGGCTCCACAGGGCCCTACAGTTCAGTCCAAAACAATGACTGTTGCCTTCAGGGCAGCAACATGGGATCAGAAAACTCACAGCTGGATTTTCCCTGAGGTCAGACAGGATTTGAAGGGGGAAAAATGGAACATGGCAGGAAAGCTGCCAGAGGGACACTGCAAAAGGGACTCAGCAGGGAGGGAGAAGGGATGCAGGCAGGAGAATCCCCAGCAGTGGCATCTGTCCTGTCCCCACCACACAGTGGTGGCTCGCTGGCACAGAAAGCTACCAGAAATAAGGCTCTGGAGCTGGCAGCATTCTCCCAGCCCAAAAATGAGTCCAAACCATTTGGTACTCCCCTGGTTCAGCCCTTCCTTAGGCAGCTTGAACACAGCTGATGGACAAGATGGGGAATAGAGAGGGTATGGTCTGGTCAAATCACCACCCTCTGCTTCCCCTTTCCAAATTAAAAAAGGTGCAAATAGCAGAACTGGCCTGTCATGAGATTAATAAACCAAGAGAAAAGAAAAAGCAAAAGAGCAAGGAGGGAGGATTCCTTCCACACCAGGGAACTCCCCACTCCAGCTCCTGGAGCCACCTGCTCTGCCCCAACTTTCACAAGGGGACAACTATGACACCCAAAATGTGCTAGAGCCCAGGGAGTGCCTAGGAGGACTAGAGTAGGCAGGACTTGCAGCACAAAAGGTGCTTTTGAAAGGAAATACAAGAGAAAAGTGGTGAGATGGGCGGCAGAAAGCAAATATTTGCTCTGCAGGGGCCTTTGCCCGGCTCGGTGCCGGAGGTGCCTCCAAACGCAGCTGGCAGCACCTGCAGGATGCAGTGGGTGGGATCAGAACAGGCCGAAGGCAGGAGCAGGCAGCCAGGCCTGGGGCCAGGGTGTGTTAAAGCCAGACCTGGCTCTCTGCTGTCCCCTCCCCAGGGATTTGGCAGCAGCGCCCAGCACCTGCTCCTGCACGTCACAACAGCCAGGAGGAGCCCGGCTCTGCGCTGGGCTCCCAGCTGGGTCCCCATCCAAGCAGCTCAGAACCACAGGAATCACAGAATCGTTAAGGTGGGAAAAGACCTTTCAGATCACCACTCCGATCATCAGCCAGCAGCACCACCATGTGCACATTAGCCCACGCCCCCAAGTGCCACATTCACACATTTTTTGAATGCTTCCTGGGTGGTGACTCCACTCCTACCCTGGGCAGTCTGTTCCAATGCTTCACAAACCTCTCAGTGAAGTAATTTTCTCAATATCCAATCTAAACCTCCCCTGGCCCAGCCTGAGGCCGTTCCCTCTCCTCCTGTCCCTGTTCCCTGGGAGCAGAGCCCGACCCCCCCGGCTGTCCCCTCCTGTCAGGAGTTGTGCAGAGCCACAGGGTCCCCCCTAAGCCTCTGTTTCTCCAAGCTGAGCCTCTTTCCCAGCCCCCTCAGCTGCTCCTGGTGCTCCAGCCCCATTCCTGTCTCTGGACATGCTCCAGCCCCTCAGTGTGAGGGGAAAAGCAAGCACTGAGGCTGCCCCTTGCCCGTGGCACAGCACTGTGCCCATGCCAGGCACCTTTGTGCAGCAGCAGCACAGAGCTGTGCCTGGGCACTGGGATGGGAATTTGGTTTCCCAGACCTGGGAATGCAGTGGAGGAACAGGGGATGGGGCAGCTGCACACAAAGGCAGCCAGGCCCAGCCCTGCCAGCACTGCAGCTCCAGTGACAGTGGCTGCACCAGGCCAAGCAAGACAGCTCTGTGGAATGCTGAGCTTTAACACCATCAGAAGAAAAATGTTATTTTAGAGCTTGACCTTCTCTAAAGGAGGCTCTGAACAAGCAGGAGGAAAAGCAAGTCTGAGCCTTCAGCAAGGGAGGAAGGAGCAGCAGGAATTGTGTGGGTTCCTCTCTCCCAAAGCCTCCAAAGACACCCGTGTGCCACCTCTGGCATGTGGTGGGTCTGTGGCTCTGACCTCTGGGAGGTGGCCGAGCCCTTGGCCACACTGCAGGTGCTCACAGGGAGGTCTCTGCAGAGCCCAAGACAAGAAGGGTGTCACAAGCAGGGCACTGAGCCCAGACACTTTTTCAGAAGGCACTTTTTGTGGCCTCAGGTAACTCCCTGTGAGTTCCCGGGAGGCTGCAGGACAGGCCTGAGAGCCACAGCTCAGGAGAGCTTGGGAATGTCCCCAGCACCTGCACATGACCCTTCAGCTGGGCCATGGCCCTGGCCCAGCTGCAGTAGTGAGCTGCTCCTGGCTCACACACGGACTCACCCCCTGTGCTCTTCTCTCCAAAATCCTGAGTTTACTTTAAAAGATAATTAATTTCCAGCCTTTAATTTTGAAGAAAAACAGCTGCTGTGGCTCCAAGCTGCCAGCAACAATGCATACAGCAGGCTGAGGGACAAGGGTGGGCACTGAGAAGCTGCAAAAAGCACATTTGCAGCAGTTTACTGCTGAAGAACAGAAGCAGCAGCTGCTGCCAGGTCCCCCATCTCTCCCTGCACCCTGCTCTAGGCTGAGGCTGCCCTGGGGCAGCCCCAGGGCACAGCCTGGCAGGAGCACCAGCCTTGGGCCAGGCTCAGGAAGGGGCCCTCAGGGAGGGTGCCAGGACTAAGGGCAATTCCTGGCTCTGAGGCAGCCCTGCACCAGGGGAGGACCTGCACAGCACCCAGATGCTTTGGGCTCAGTTTTGACCTTTCTGCTGAATGTCTGGGTTTTCCTCCTCTCCCCCTACCCCAGCACATCCCAAGCACTCCTGAGCAGCTGCTAAGAGGAACCTGCTGCAACAAACCCTCTCTGTGAGTGTGCTGGCCCCGCTCTTGGGGAACAGGGAGCTGGCAGGGAGCTGGCAGGGCTGCAGCTCAGCTGTGCCCAGTGCCAGGGCACATGAGCCACCAGCGTCCTGCTGCCCTGTGTTTCAGAGGGCAGTGTCCCACCCTGGCAGGGAGTGGGGCTGGCTGTGGGCAGCATGTGGGCAGGGGGAGCTCAGGGGGCTGCAGGCAGCAGGCACTGCCCTGGGATGCTGTTGGAAAGCCCCAGGAGGTGCTGGGCTGGCACTGGACCACAGCTGGAGGCTGGCAGGGGGAGGGATGAGCAGTCACCAGCTCAGGGTGAAGCTCCAGGACATAACAAGGTAACAGGACCCAGCACCTGCACAACACAAACCTGCCCCTCTGTGCCAGAGGGCTGGGGCAGCCACCCTGCTCCAGCTCCCAGCCCAGTTCTCCCGTCACACTGGTCCAGTGCGGAACTGGCTGGCAGCACTGCCAGGCTGGGACTGGCACCACGTCCCTGCATTGCCCGGGATGCCAAGGCCAGCAGGGACAAGAAGCAGGATCCAAATGCACAGCCCTGGCAGCCACAACTCCTGCCCACGTCATTCCCCTTCTGGCTTCCCACACATGCCTTATGCCAATGGTTTTTTAGTATTTCATCTTTAAACAGATCACTTGATTTTGGACACCTCCTACATGGGTGGACATTTGTCTCTACCTGGGGCAGCTGAGCTGAAGCATCCTAAGGACAGATCACCACGTGCCCCTTGGTGTGGTGGAGAAATAGGGCAAAGTGGTACCTTTTTGAGGAAGACAATGTCCCCTTCCCCCCTCCCCACCACCGGGAGCTGGAGGAGTCACCTCCAGTTCCATTTTTTCAAGATCTCGTGCCTTTGTTATGAGAGGAAAAAGGCCAAAGAAGATCTGGTAGCTTTTAAATACTGAGCTGCAGTTTGGCCTCTAAAGCCTTGAGGACTGAATTCTCTATTCCCAGGGGAAAGCTGAGTGCCCAGCAAGAGCTGGGGAACATCCTGCTCATGCCACCACTTCACAGCAGGAGCCCTCTGGTCCCTTGCTATTCATCTGCAGTTGGAGGAATCCCTAAATCCTGAAAGCATTCCTGAGCCCTGATGCAGTTCGAAGGCACACCTAAGGAAGAGAAATGTGATTTTAGGAGAGAAGCCACATAGCTGTGGCTTCCACTGCCGTGATGAGATCTCCTGCTCAGGCCTGTAGCATGTTATGGCCAGGCACTGCAGGGTGTGACAGAGCAAAAAAGCCACGTGAAGGGACTGGAAGCTTCTCTTGCTGGTGGCAAGGACAAACTCTCACTGTGAGAATCGACCACTGTGGAGCCCTGGAGCGAGAGCTCGCTGCTTGTCCCTGCAGCCACGAGCAAACCGAGCCCAACTGCTCCCAGGTCCCTGCAGCAACCTCACTGTCAGTTTGACAGACATTCCTCAGATCCATGTGAGACTCGTGTCCCTTTGCTGCTGCCCCTGGAAAATGGGGGGGGAGACCAGGACGGGGGGGTCACACTGACCCTCAGCATTGAGCATGGCAAAACAACATGGCCCCAGCCTGCTGCCTAGAGCAGGATCCTGGGATCCAGCTCACCCAGAAACACAGATCCACCGTGGAATGCTCAGTGCTAAGCAAGGAAAAGGAGGTGCAAGGACATAGGTGGATCCTGCACAGCTCGGGGCTCTCTGTCCACTGGCCCAGCAGGGAGGTACTGACAGCAAGAGTGTCCAGATCCACCTGGGGAACTGAAAGGAGCAGCTGGTGCAGCAAAATCCCCCAGTACCTCTCCTTCCACAAGCCCTAGGTCTGGAGGAAGGCTCAGAGCTCTTCATGACAGCAGGAGAGACAGCTGAACAGGGGAACTGCTTGGCTGGATTTTAACCAGAGCGTTTCCCCAGCTCTGCAATTACGCGGCGATCCCGCCGGGAAGTGCGGGGACGGGACGGTGAGCCTGGCACCAGCCAGTCTGTCACGCCGGGAAGAGCTGACATTAACTCCCCACACAGGGAGGTGGGAACTGACCTCACCCCAGCCAGGGCTGCCACGGCTCCTCCCCGGCCCACGGTCAGGGCAGGTTTAGCTCAGAGCTCGGTTTGAGAAGGCGCTGCTTAAAATACAACAGAGCACCAGCGCCCTGTGGCTGTCACAGGCTCTGGGGACTGCCTCTCTTCCCTCTTCCCAGAGCACAAGCCCCTTCCCAAAGCACAGCCAAGCTGGCAGGGACTCCACCCACACATTCCTGGAGACATCCAGACTGTGCTGCTGGCACAGAGGTGCCTGGCCCTGCCAGACCACTCCCAGCTGCCTGATGCCAAGCAAAGGGTTAATAGCTTGCTGAAAGTCTCTGGGGACATTCCCAGTCCTGGGAGAGGAGCAACCTCCCCACTCTCCAAACAGGAGTTTGCTTGAGGAGTTTCCTGATAAACTTGGCTCAAAATGGAAAGCGACTATGGAAGGTGCTTGGGTTTTATTCCTCCCTTTCTCTGACCTGCACAGAATTTCAGGAGACTCACTCAACCAACCAGTTTCAACAACTGAAGAATTTACCCAGGATAAAACACGGATTCTCCTCCCTAGATGTTTGTCCCTGCAGAGTGAACATTCCTCAGACCCCCATGCTCCATCCCCTGTCCCGAGGCACAGCGAGAGGACAGCGTCCAGAGCACAAGTGGGGTGAGATCTGGTGAGCACACAGTGGCATCTCCTGAATCCTTCCTCCCTCAGTGTTCCTGGATTTGGGGGACACCCAGATCTCCATGGCCATCAGACAGATCCAGCCTGTAGCGTTCTCCCTGACAGACCCAGAGAGCAGCAGGCATGGGAGGAGATGGGAAACAACTCTGCAATCAATCCTTCGGGCTGGGATGGGCCTTGGTAGATCAAGCACAGCGTGAAAGGATGAAGGAAGTGGAACCTCTGTGACAGAACAAGGGCTACCTGCAAGGGGCAACGCTTCAACTCTGCGTGGCCGGTCAGCACTCCGGTGCCCATGGCCACAGCCTGTGCCAGCTCCTCCCGCTGCAGGAGGAGGATGCCAGGGCAATCTGGCAGGAGTGGGTACAGCGAGGACAGAGATGACCCTTCTCACCTAGACGGAGCTCCCCGAAATTGCCGCATCCAATCTTCTTGCCGACACGGAAGTTGGGACCCACCATTAAGACTCCCGAGTTGGTTCCAGCACCCCGGCCTCCATGACCACTCCTTCCTCCACCTGTCTTGGACATTCTTTTACCTTCCTCCAGCTCCCCTTTCCCTCCTCTCTTATCAAAATCCATAAGTTTGTGATACCCCGGCCTCTCCACGGTTACGCTGCTGCCATACAAATCCCAGAGCTGCCGAAAATGGAAGGGTGAGGAGGAAAGAAGCAGGGTTCCTCTTGGTTAATACACCATCCCGGTGAGCGGTGGGAGGGCGGGGTCTGGAGAAGGAGGGGTAAGAGGCCGTCCACGGGTGCTGGGCTACTGAAATGTTAGTGCTTCCCAAGGTCCCGCCGGGACTGTCATCATCGCCGGTCACAGGGAGTTCTTTGGTGGAGAGAACATCCTGCAGACAGGGTCCTCCCAGAGCAGCTCCTCGGTGTCCCAGCTGTGCAAAAGGAGAGGCAGAAAATCAGTATGAGAAGGCAGAGGACAACAGAGGGTTGTGGGCTCTGGGTTCCTCAGAGTCCCTCCAGCACTTTCCCTGCAGACAGGTAATTCCTACAGCAATGACAGTGCTGAGTTGAGGGGTGGGAGAAGCTGGGATAAACATCAGGTCTCAGAGTGCCCCACGCCTGAGATGTTGGTTTAAATAAACAAAGAAATGAATTTTAAAAATGCTTGGTCAGCCAGAGGTGAAATGGTTGATGAGTGTCTCCATGTTGGAGCCAGCCAAGAGTGATGTGGGGAAAAAACTGTCCCCATGGGGAAGGGCTGCTGGCAGCTTCTGGAAGCATTCAGAGGCACCAGCCAGGGACTCTGAGAGCCCCCAAGAGCAGAGGACACACGGGAACCCAGCATTATGGGCACACCACGCCAGGCATGGGGCTGCCCATGGAGTGAAAATGATTTCACCTGGCTGGGAGGGTCCCTGTGGATCCAGGGGCAGGGGCCAGTGGAGTTGGAGCACTTCCCACTCCAGCAGCAGCCTCTGCTGTGGTGGGTCAGGATCCTGTGCCAGCAGCCCTGCTCAGGACATGGTTCCTGGGGAACAGCCACACTCAGGGCACCCACCACAGCCCACCTGGGCTAAGGGAAAACAACCACTCAGCAAACAGGAACTTACTAACATCCCACTGCCTCCTCCTCTGCTCTTATCAGCCAACCTTGATTTTAATTGCAAAGCTGGGAGCGAGGCCCCTTGGCTGCAGCCTGGGCCAATGCTGTGACACTGGCCAGAGCAAAGGATGCTCGTGGCAGCCTGTTTGCTCAGGGGTGCAGCACCTTGCCTGCCTCGTGTGCTCCCAGTGAGGGTCTCTCAAAGCCCCGTGCTGCTGGTGGGGTTAGCTGGGTTCCCCTCAGCTCCCACAAACAGGCAGCAATGAGCTCAGCCCCCTAAACCAGGGAGCTCCATCTCATGTGCACAGCCCTGCTCATGGCAGGGCTGGAGGAGGTGACCTTTAAAGGTCTCTCCAACCCAAACTATTCCATGATTCCATGACACTGGCTCCACACACATCCCTGTGCAGCTGCTTGTCCTCTTGTGGGTACAACAGCCCAACATCAAGGCCAACCAAAGCCTTGCTTCCTGCTGGCCACAAGACTGGGATGAAAAGAACCATGGACGTGCTCTGTGCCCAAGGAACCAGGTGCCCAAGAGGGATCTGTGCTCTCCCTCCCTCCAGCATTCCAGCAGTGGGACTCCCCTGCACTGGGGAAGGTCAGGCTGGGTTCCTCCTCACAGGGGTGCCTGTGTGGGAGGCAGGAAGGACAGTCAGGAAGCTAAACACAGACAGAGGGGGTCAGGCAGGATCCGGGCGCACACTGGGAGGGCACATGAGAGACCCACACCTCCATTTCCCCCCCTACTCTGGTTTTGCTCCCAGCTTGACCCTTGCCAACCTCCTACCCCTCCTTTACCCTCCCTCCATCCCACCTCTCTCTGCTCCTCTCCAGGCCCCTGTGACACAACTGAAAGCTCCCAAGAGCTCCCCAGTGCCACAGACTCCTGCTGACCCCGTGGGTTATCCAAGCAAACCCCCCGCTCCAGCTCCAGGAAATGAACACACTGTGAGCTCTGATGCTTGGCCAAACCCTGTAAAACTTTTTATTGGCTCTCAATAGCTATTAATAACAAAAAAAAAAAAAAAAAGCTTCTCATGCTCAAGGGTACACAGAGGGAAATGTGGGAGCTCTAAGAGCAACCCAGGGAAAAAGACACCAAAGCCAGAGCTCAGCAGGGGGAAGGACTGACTGTGCAAGGGTCTAGGGCAGGACAGCCCCTGAGGGGGGCTCCCAGTTCCCTCCTGACACCAAATCCTCACTCTCCACAGCATCCTGGCACATGCCACTACTCTCCAGGAGAGACCAGAGCTGTTTCAAAGGCGCAGAGTGCTGGGGTGCCACTTGTGGGACCTGCCTGTTCAAGCACAGGAGAATAAGGCTTTCCTGCGTCATGGGAGCCCCCTCCTGCCCCCACAGGCTCCAGCCTCCATCCAACACCTCTGGAGCATCCCTAGAGCACAGCAGCCTGGCCCTCCGAGGCCACCCCCAGCACACCAACAACCGGGGACCATCCTGCTGCACCCGGCACACCTCAGCCAAGGGAAACTGAGGCACGGGGAGCCTTCCAGCTCTCCCAAAGCTGGGCAGCCACGGGCTGGCTTCTGCCCTGGTGCTCCCTTCCCCCAGCAGCGTGTCCGTGCCAGCAGGAAGCGGGGTGGGAGCGGCAGGAGCAGGGCTTCCCTGCGCTTTGTTCTGCCCCAGCCCCGAGCACGCACGGCCCACACGTGACATCCTGCTCATTCTTCACTCCCCCAATGATTTCCGCTCCGGGTTCAGCACATGGTGCTGCCCTCCCGACCTCCTCATGCTTCTCCCACCTCCTCAGGACACCGGCAGCCATTCCCCCAGGGCCTCCCAGCTCCCAGAGCGGGCAGCTCTCGCCTGGCGTTTTGGGAGCTGCTTTCCCTGGACACGGCTCCAGCCACACGCTGGGAAAGGGGAGCAGCTGGTGATGCACGGGCCCTGCTGCAGCTCCATAACCTGTTTTCCTTCTGAATCAGACCTTTATGCTCAGTCCCGGGGGATTCCAGGCCCAGACTGTTTGCACAGAGTCAGGCGGCCGACAGCCAGAGCTCAGGGAGCTCCAGCCCCGGTGCTTGGGATTATTTTCTTTGAAGAGTTATGGGCCAGCCTCTGCAAGGGAATTTCAGACAATGAAGTGAGGCAGAAGGGAAAAATTAAATCCTGTTTCCTGTGAGCACAGGGAGACTGTGCTGCCCTTTCCCAGCCCAGACAAACACAAGGAGCAGCACAGCACAACTCTGGTCCTGCCTGCGGAGCCTCAGAACTCCAATTTCAGGCATCTGGGCCAGATTCACACCAGCGAGGCCACAGCCCAGCCCCCCATGCTGGGACTGCCATGCTGCAATTCCCCCTTTCCTAAGCTGGGCAGTCAGAGCAGCAGGAGGTCCCTGAACCAAATCCATGTGAGTCAGGCCAGGGCAAGTGATGCTCCCTCACACTCTGCCCACCAGCCTCCCCCATGGATGAGCCAAGGGCTGGGAGGAGTTTATTTTCTCATGCCAGGAGTGCCAAGGAGACACAGTGGCTCCCTGGATCTCGGGACAAAAGCAGGACCCACCTCTGTGCAGTGCCAGTGATTGCTCAGGTTTTCCACCCTGTGCCATAAAGGGATCACTGGCCTTTAAAATTGAGAACAACCTAATTAGAAACAGAAACTTTTGGTAAAATCCCAGGACTCCCACTGCTCTGGAGCAAAAAACCCCCGTGTTTGTTAAAACACAGCAGCCTTTGGACAGGCAACAGGGACCCAGACCTGACCCATCCTCCCCAGGCAGCAGCACCATGGGGGAAGATCCCCTGTATAAAACTGATTTCACAACATTCCATTTTGCACAGGAATCCTCTCCCAAAAGGTCACAGCGAGGCAAGCAGCCTCAGGAAAGCACCTTCTAGGCTGGATTTGTTGGCCTGGAATCAAATCTGATGCAAGATGAGACTAAGAAAACTTGTTCCTCTCTTTGGGAGGGAGTGGAATAAATAAAGAAAAAAAATGAATTGTCCTGAAATTTGGCAGAAGAAATTCCAAAGCAAGCTGTGGTCTTAAAGCAAATAAGCAGTGCCCTGTGGTGTTTGCAGGGCCAGTGCTCCAAGCCAGGGATCCTGGAAGGGAAACTTGCACTCTGCAGGCAAGTGCAAGTGCCTCAGCACCCCCAAACCAGAACCTTAGAAGCACTGGAAGTGCCATAAAAACGGGGCAAGCCCACACACCCTCTGATTCCCAAAGAGGGAGTTCACAGTGCTTTTGTTGAAACATTGGGTCCTTTTTCTTTGCCATCTGGTTTTAAGCAGGTCAGAGCTGCTCCACTCACATTTACAAGCTTTTCCCTGCAGATGTAAGGGTGAGAAAAGGGGAATTGGGGTTGGGGGGAGTTGTCTTCTTCCTTAAAAGAAGAAAAGCTGCAGTTCTAGTGCTACCCCTTGTCTCTGTGACTTGGACCAAAATATCAAGGCTCGGGAAGTTCCTGCCCACATTTGCAAGTATAAGATGCTGAAGAGTTGTATTTTTAAGAATTTCTTTCCTGTAGAATGAAACCCTGTGGCTGCTGAGAAGGCACTTGTACAAACCATCTGGGGCACATTGTTCTCAGCCCTTTATATGAACACACACACCGTGTTCCTGCCCGAAAGAGGTTACAGCTAAACGGGGCAAGATAAAAGAGGGGAAGAAGAGGAAAAAAATAGCAGCCTGGAGCAGGGAAGTGGCTGGTGAAGGTCAGGGAGCAGGTCTGTGGTGCTGATTGGAACAGGGCCCAGGTGTCCTGGAGCAGCCATTCCCCGGGTGCTGCTCCCTGAGCCCCACCAGCCTTTGGGATGGTTCTTGGAGCTGGTTTCCCCATGTATTCTTTACTCTGTGAGCAGAAGGGAAACACAGCTGCATCCAGATGAAAGAGAAAGGAAAGCTTCTTGAGAGCACAAAGAGAAAAGCCCTTGACACTCTGCAGCTCCAAGCACAGATCACTGCCAATTAAAGGCTAAAAATAATCACAAATACCCCGGTGTCCCAAAGGATGACCCATCAGCTGGCTCCCAGTGCAAAAATCCAGACCAAAAAGCAACCAGTGGCCTTACACAGCTGAAACCAAATCCCAATAAATTCTAAAAGTTAAGAGGCTGAGCTTACAGGAAGATCAAAAGTCTTTAAACAAAGCAAAGTCTTAAAACATCTTTAAGAGTGAGCTAGACGGTCCCAAATGATGTCTGCAAGGGTTTGTTGTTAAACACATGTTCCAGCCTGCAGAGCTGCAACCAGCCCTGCTTGTGACGGAGCAGGGAAAGCTGTGCCACACAGAGGTGTCCCAAAACAGGGGGTCATGGAAAGCCTCAGCAGGCTTCCCACGGGAGCCCTGCAATGGGTACAGACAGCCAAGCTCACAGGGTTGGGTCACAGCAAGTTTCTCATCCATCAAAGTTCCCAAATCCCTCTCTCCAGGACTGATCTCCATCCATTCTTTATCCAGCTGGTGTTTGTGCTTGGGATTGTCCCAGCCCATGGCAGGACCTTGCACTTGGCCTCGTTGAACTTCATGAGTTTGGAACAATCCCACCTCCAGGTCCCTGTGGATGCCCCATCCCTTCCCTCCACCATGTGATTGCTCCCCACAGCTCTGTGTCACCAGCAAACTTGCTGAGGGTACCCTCAGTCCCACTGTCCATGTCACCAGCAGAGATCTAAAACAGCACTGGTCCCAGTACCAACCCCTGAGGACACTACTGGTCACTAGTCTCCACTTAAGAGTGTGACCATCCAGCCAGTTATCCACCAAGTGACCATCCAACAAGCTCCAGAGAGATCTCCTGAGCTTCCTCCACCCTTGGACACACACCTCTTCTCCGAGCTGGGCACAGCCGCTGAACAGGCGGGAACTCAGGTCCATGGGATGTGCTGTTTGGAGAAAACTCATCCTGACCCCACAAGGAAGTTTCCTCCATGGGTTTGAGAGGCAGAGGGGCTGTGCAGCCCCTGGAGCTCACTCCACCTTGGACCTCCACCAGCGACAGCTCCAGTCATGGGAGATTCAAGCAAATCTACCAGGACAGCAGAACATTCCTTATGGCAAGGGAAGACTGGCTTGCTCTGGCCCCATTTCCTCTGGATCCCTCAGAAAACAGGAGTTTCAGTGCTCTGAGGAACTCCAGGAAGCTGGTGGAGGATGGGAGTTCTGGATGTGAGCACCTCACATCCAGAGCTCTGAGAGCTGTGCCCACCCTGTCAGGATGGAGGATGGGCTGCACCACTCTGGGGACAGCTCCTGTGGAAGAGTTGGAGCAGCAGGGCAAGGGGTGAAGGGCCCTTTATCCATCCCAGAAATTCCCTTAAAAACCAAACGGTCCTGGAAGCAGCCACTTTCCCAGCAGTTTCTGCCACGTGCAGCCACAAGAACATCAGAACACAGAACACAGGTTGGGTTCAGAAGCGATGGCACCTCAGTCTCCTCCTGATCTCCAGCCCTTTCTCCAGGCTCCAGCGAGGCAGGAGCCAGCACAGCTCTGTTTACTCCTCTTGCTCCTTTGTACGTTGGTGCTGGTGTCAGCACAACAGGAAGCTCTTGTTAAATAGTTTGTTACTTAACTGCTGATGCAGAGCCACCCGGGAGCCCGGGCGGAACGTGCAGCGTGTTCTGAGAGCCGGGGGAGCCTCGCAGCTCAGCTCCAGGGATTTAAGAGCTCTTGGCTCTGCCACCCCTTCCGTGGTGACTTGGGCACGTACTGAGTCCCTGGCCCTTCACATCCCGCCTGTTACACTGGGATAACTTCCCTGCATCCACCTCCTCCATTTGAGGTCCCTGGAGAGATGTCTGGCTGTTTCTCAGCTTTTGAACGGTGCTGAGAGCTCAGCAAGCCCCCCCTGCCTGCTTCAAAGCATCTGCGGAGACAAGAAGCCAGAACTGAAGGAACTGCTCCACCAGACAGGAGCAGCACCCTGTGAAACTCACCCACCCACCCCACCTGTGCTGCTGCCTGCACACAGGCTGGGCAATATCCAATGGTCACAAATTCACTGTTTGGATCCCCACAGCCAGTCCCACAGAGCAGCCCCCAGCCCACCTACCTGACCCTGCTGTGTCCCTCTTCCCCCAAACACAGACCCTGGCTCATCCATGCGGTGCCACCAGGCTGAGTCACCGATGACATGGCAGACACAGCTCTGTCACCACTGCCACTGCACCAGGAGTGTCTGAAGCACTGACAGTTCTGGCTGGTTTCCCTCTCAGTAAAAAAACCAGCGGGGTTCCATACTGGTGCCCCAATATTAACAATTAAGAAATCTGTGGGCAGTTTGTCCAAAACATGCTTTTTTTTTTTTCAATTCTTTCTTGAAAAGAAGACAAGAATAAAGCTGAAGCTAATGTTTCTACCAGAATTTCTTCTAGTGTTCAGAGGCAAAAAAAACCCCAACAGAAACAACCAACCCACAAAAACCCTGAACTGTGGCAGCAAAGCTTTTAATCCAACATGATCCCAGCATGCTTGTTTCAAACCTCTCCTCCCTTCCTGGCTTCCCAGCTCTTTACTGAGAACACAGTGAGGAGAGAGGATCACACCCAGCTCCCAGAGCAGTGGGCACAGGGTGCTCCTGGCACCTCCAGCCCAGCCAGTGCCCCACGGCCAGGATCTGGCCCTGCCCTTGCATGGCCCCAGGGATGGACACAGCCAACAACCCTCCCAGCATCAGAATTAAAAACATAAATCCACTTTCAGAGCAAACAATCAGACACACCATCACCTCCAGCCGCACTGGTAACACAGAACAAACAAAAATTACTTCAGCAAACGAGGCAGGAACGTGCCGAGCCTGTCAGACACTACAGGAGTTACCATGTGCAGGTACTGCCCTGCTCCCAACACCTCAGGGCTTCACCCAGGTATCCATCCACGGCTCTCAGCCATGTCCATAAAAACATACAAGGCACAAAAACACCAGGATGAAAAAAAAAATTCATTAAAAAAGAATTTAAAAAATAATAAAGCATTTGGTTTTTTCCCTAGAGTTAAACTGTGCCGTGAAGAAGATGGATTTTTATTTCTGGCTTCCTTTTCCAGCTCTCATGTCTATTAAACTTTTCTCTAAATTAGAAATGTTCTCTTGTTACTGGCTATTTCCTCCCCCAGGAGACTTTTACGACACTGTGAACTCTGGTCAGCTCTAAACCTACAACAAATCAAGCTCCAAATTGTTTCAAAGTTATTTTCTCCCAGCCTCTGAACCCAAATGTGGCTTTTTAATGGATTGCTATGAATTTTCAATTTTTTTTTAATGTTTGTGCCACACCATTCCCTCTGTAACAAGGAGGAGAGCAGAGTTTCAACAAGGCACAGGGAAATACTTCTGCTGAAGGGGGGTCCTGCTTCCCACCTCGGAGTCTCCCCCACAAACAGATTCTCACAACACACCAGTCATGACTTGCATGTGGTTTCACAGAGCTCTCTAAAGGACACCAGGTGACATGCAAACCCATCAGGCTGCCTTAAAAGCAAAATCTCAGCTGTTCCTCAAACTCCAAGCTTCCCAGGCTCCTGCAGCCCATGAGCTGGCTGTGCCCACGGACCTGGAGCGAGCACAGCATCCCCCCGTGCAAGGGCTCCTCAAGGGAGTGGAGGCAAAACTGAAACTGTTCTCCAAACACAACGGAATTAAAAAAGAAGTAAAAGATGGGGGCAGACCACCAGTAGCAGAGTTTTCAGTTTCCAACAGAACCACAAGGCACCACTCAAGAGCTGGTGTGAATTCCCTATGCTGGTGAGATCTTAACCCAAAAAATTTCCTCCTCTCGAGATGAGCACAGAAGGGCTGCACAAGCCACGTGCCAGAACACCCCTGGAGCAGCAGCTGGAGAACTTCACCCCAAACTCTCACCGCTCACACCCCAGCTCAGGGTGGATGAGGAGAATCCCTGCCTGGCAGCAGTATGTGTGCACAGTGTCAGCTTTCCATCAGGAGTCATTTTGCACCCAAAAATATCTGAGGAGGAACCAGGCTCCTCTTCAACCAACAGGAGTGGGACTGTTTGATGAACATTTGCTCCCTGCACATACGAGCAGAAAGAAATCAATGTCCTTTGGACAGTCCAAATGCAGAACTCGGATACTTAACATCCAAATTCAGAACAACCCAGACATTCATGTTTTTGAAACCAGCCTGCAGAGTAAGGGCACTTCTAAATCTCTTAGCAGCCACAAAATAAACCTTATGAAGCGTCTCCACTCTTATGAGCTGCCAATTCACTCCCAGCCCAATGCACAATTTCACTCATTTCCTTGGATCCTCATCCAAAGCAGCTACACCTGGATGGAAAGTATTAAACTGTGCTCCACCAAGGAGCCGGAAATACCACGCTGGAAATTTCAGCAGCAGCACAGGAACCAAGCAAAAATCTGAAAATACTTCTCTAGGAAAAATAATAACAATAAATACACACACACTAAAATAAGACCAGATCTGAAAATTAGTCTGGAAATAACAAACCCAGCCCAAGATAGACAAACCCATCCATGAACCAAGTGCCCAAGAGAGTTGATTCACCTTTTTGGGTTCATCAGGCACAAATTTAAACTGCCAGCTGAAAAATTCATATAACCAGAAAAAACACTGAAGCTCTACAAGAAATTACTTGAAAGGAAGCAGCTTTTTGGTTGACTTTACAGACCCCACAAAGGGTCTGCATTTTGATTTACACCTTTTCTAACGTGACTGTGACCAACGAAGCCCAAGGGCAGCCCTTTCCCAGTTCTCGGCCATGCCCATCTTGGGACCCATTCCCATGTGGGATTCACTGCATGGAAACAGGAGGAACACCAAAGCACTGCAGGTGGTGGGACTGCAAAACCCCTGGTTGCAGGAGGGAGTCAGGGAGCAATTGGTACCTGGTTCCCACCTTCCCATCCAGCCCTGCCATGATGCCTCTGGGATGTGACCATCACCTTCTGCTCCAGCATCCCTTCTCCATGACCAGTAACAGCCATCCTCGGGGCTGCTGGGCCAGGGAAAGTTCAGGCATGGAGCTGGAAGATGTCAAGTTGAGCAAATGACTCAGCTCCAGCACACTGTCCCACTGCTTGTGGCAGCGTCACTCTGGTGCCCCTGCTCACACGGGACAATTTCTGTCTGGGGAACCGCAACTTGCTTTGCTCTTACCGTAAGAGGAAGGGCCCAGGTAGCAGGCAGGTAACCAGAGCAGGAAACCTCCTTCTGAACAACAAAGGCACAGGTTTGCTTTCTGCCCGCGCAGCAATTCTGCAGAACCTCTCACCAGTCCAACGCAGAAAAGGCCAGTTAGGATGTCAAATTGGTTTCGGTTTTACTAAGCCAGAGTTGGTAGCGCTGGAAGAAAGGAAGTTCACTGTGGACAAAGCTGAGTCTCTGGCTGGGAGACCTTAAAAGGACAGCAGAGTCCAGCTCCCAGCGCTTCGTCCCTTCCCATCTGCTCCGGCGTTTCCGCGGGACACGCGCAGCCACCCCGGCCAGGACGTGACGTTTCTCTTGAGCCCCCGCTCGCCACGGCAGGAGCTGGGCCCACTCAGGCATTTCTTACACAGCCACTGACTCAGCCCAGTGGTCTCAGCCCTCAGCCCCCTGCATGTGCCAGGTCTGGCGGCTCCACCATGGGGTTTTCCATTTAAACAAGACAATGCACCCCAACGCTGCAAGCTCCAGGGAGACACCGGATACTAATTAAATCCATGCTGCTGCTGGAAAACCGAGCTGCAGAGAGGAACCAGCTGCCTTCCAAAAGTCCGCAGCAGTTGGCCAGCAAAAAGGTGTTTACCAGTCCCACGGCTTCCGCTTCTCCTGCTCCCCCATCCATACATTTACGTTTACATTTTCCAACCAGTCCCATCCTGCCCAGTTCTTGCACAGACTCATTATCGCAAGCGTGCTCATCTTGGGAAGGAGCCAGCAAAGATTTCCTTTCTAGTCAAGACCCAACATTGCTTTTAATCCACTCATGCCCAGAGCATAAAGCCCAAAACTCAGCTGCTGCACTGACACCAAATCTGAGAAGTTTCAGAGCAGAACAACCCAGGCAGATCTGACCGACACACTGGGAAAGGGCAGGTCTCCAGCGCTCACCTCCTGCAAAACCTGAGCTTTGCTTTCACGCCTGGTAACTCTCTGCAAAACAGGCTTTGCCTGCAAGCAGGCGTCCAAAGCGCTCTCTGTATCCCAAATCACTGAGTCACATCTGTGTGTGTTCACCCTGGGAAACAGAGAAGCCCAAGGAGAGCTGCTGCTCACACAGCTGCTGAGCACAGAGCCCACAGCACCTTCAGGGCAGGCAGCCCTATCCCATACCTCAACCTCTGCCACTGGATGGATGCTGTGGGAAAAATACCCAAAGTCTTGACAGCTCAGGTACCCTTTTACTTCCCTGGGAGGTTGAACAAGGACAGATCCAAGTGCCTGCCTGTGCTGCAGGACCACGGGGATGCAGCCCAAGGGCAGCTGGCTGATGAGGAATAGGAGCTGCACGAGCACAGCTGGAACAGGCATCACTGAGCCCTCTCCATCCCCAGCTCCACAGAAGCTTCTAGAGTAGATTTAGCTTTGGATTCAGGTGGCAGCTCTAAGACTCCTTGCAAAGCCTTTCTGTGAAAGGTATGATCGTATGTGTGTCACAAACGCACAAATTCATCACCACCACATTGACAGTCTGGCCATGACAGGCGCTGTGCTGGGCCACAAGAACCCGGCAAGAAAGCTCTGTGTTCAGATGTCAGGTTTCTGAGCAGGCAAGTTCTCCTTCCACCTCCTCCCCTCCCTAGAGCTTGCAGCCTGCTTCACAGTCACCAGGCAGTGGGAAAAAACAGGCTTCTAGACAAATAGATAATTTTCACCCAGCAGCTGGGAACAACAGCTTCCATTTCCATCTGAGGCTGGAACACCTCCTCCTGCACTGCTGTAGCCTGAAATAAGGTTAAGACCATCTCTAGCAGCAAGCTACTTCCCCAGCCCTGTCCCTGAATACTCCCACGCCCTCAAAAGCCAACACTTTTCATAAAAACAAGATGAAGTGCTGCTCGCCTTTCCCTTGATAAGGGATCTTAATGCACTTCCGGCAGCACGCCCGGAATGGATGTGCAAGAAGAGCTGCCATCAGTTCCCCAGGGAGAACAGGGGAAGGCTCTCTCCCCACCTCCACTGCAGCCAGAGATGTGCTGCACCTTTCCTTTGAAGCCATGGCCGCAGCTGAGAGCTGCCCTGGCCCTGGAGAGCTCCAGGCACGGCCTGCAGGACGTGCCCAGCTGAAGGACAAGGCTTAGGGACAACCCGCTGCAAGAGGATTTGACAGCACGCCCAAAGGAACAGCAGGTACAAATGCAGGCAACAGCAGGAGGAAACATCACAGGAACATGCCTCTGGCTCTGAATGGCCCAGCAAAGCAGAGAGGGGAACGCTGCAGCAGCTGGGAGGCCACAATGTGCCCATCCAAGAACTGATCCTGAGCCCACCTGATCAGCATCTCCTGGGGCCAGTGGGCACAGGGACGCATGGAGAACAGCACGGATCTGGCACTGCTGACACACCTCACCAGGGCAGGAGGGGCAGCTGTCTTAGCAAGTGGACATCCACTTCCCAACACAGTGGGATGGGCTTATTTCCCAGCCTGGTATCCAGGCTACTCTGCATTGCTAGTTGCTAAACTTCAGGGTCTTCCCTCCCTCTGTTGAATTTTCAGTAATACACGAGAGTACACACATGTATTTAAACATTAGTGCCAAGTCAGATGGTTGAAACAGTGAACTAGCAGAGATCTCTGAATCCCAGTCCATGAAATGAGTTCTTCCCACCAAAGCAGAGGGATGGGAAGGCATCCTGCTCTCCCTGCCCTGGGACAGCCCAAACATCACCACAAGGCCAGTCCATCACAAAGCCTCATCACACACACAACGCTGTGTATGGTGCCATTGCTTCTCTCCACTGCACTGAAAGCAGCAGGGTCCACACTCTCCATCCACTACAACCCACTGAGAAGGCCTACAGCAAAAGCCTCCTCCTTTATGCAACCACAGGCCCCTGAGGACAGAAACTGAAGCAGGACATGACAGCAGCCATTCTCACAGGAGAGAATGCCCCAGGAGGGGCTGCAGTGCCATTGTCACCCCTTGCCACAAGCTACAGAGTGAGTCCCCACCTGTGGCAGGCAGCCCTGGACCCTCAGCCATCAGTGCAGCCACAACAGCTCCCTGCTAACACAGCTTTATCAGCTCCTTTATCAATTTCCACACATGGGAAAGCTGAGAGCAGCTCTCAGACAGTGAGGAATGGGACCCTTTGCAGCCCCCAAGACCCTGAGGTATGGCCTTCTCTGTCCCATGGGACTCCCTGGAGAAGCACTTCTTTCCCCAGCCAGCCCTGCCTCCCACCCACCCCCACTCCTCTGGGAGCCACCCCGCTGGTGTCGTAGCATCTCTGGAGGGGGACCCTGCCCACGGGATGATCCAACCTTGTCACAGCAGGATGAGCCTCCAGAGGAGCCTCCAGAGCCGTTTTGGTGCGTGTGAGTCAGAGGGTCTGAGCACATGGTGGGGTGGGATGTCCCCCCACACGCGTGGGAGAGCTCCTCAAGGGACAGCTCTGCTTCCAGAGCGGGAACCGTGCTGGCATCCCACGGGCCAGGAGCAGCAGCAGGGAGGACACGGGCTGATGGGGCCATGCAAGCACTGTCTCAGGGAGTGCTGTCAACTGGTGGGAGATGTGCAAGAGCAGAGGAAGAACACGACCCATTCGAGGATGTCCTCAGAGATCCCACAGCTTCAAATCCATATGTGCTCCTTCCAGCACTGCGAAGGATCAGTGGAAGGCAGGGCGACAGGATCAACATTTGTTCTCCAAAGGATAGGAGACATTTCCCAACACCTCTCCCATAACAAAAGCAAATTTCTGGATGCATGTGTCTCCCTTCCCTTCCTCCTCCAAGCCTAAGCTGGGTCTGAAAACCTTTCATCCACCTGGAAGAGATTTTCTCCCCACAGAGGAACTCAACTGAAAATCCGCACAGGCAAACCCAGCACTCTCCTTTCCACGGAGTGGGAGACCACAGTGACACACTCAGGACTTGTTCCCCCCCACAGCCTTTGGATCAGCTCCTAAATAACCTCAGGAGCAGGAGAAGGGAACAGACTGCTGCCCTGACTCACACCACAGGCCTCCGCACAGCACAAATGGCTGAACACCACTGAGCAACTCAGGGCATCCCAGCTCGCTCCCAACTTCCAGGGAGTGGGAGATCAAAATTTAGCAGAGCTAGAAGTGGTTCTATTTCCCTTCCCTGCAGCCTCTAATGAGCACAGAATGAGCAAAACCACTCCCTCCACTCTGTCTGCACGGCATCCTTGTGTGCAAGGCACAGAGAGGAGGGGAATCCCAAAACAGGAGGCCAGACAAGGAATCTGAGGGCTACCATCAGCACATTGCACCAGCCTCACAATTTCTGTGCCAGGGACACAGGTGACGTTCACTCTTCTGGAAACCACCATCTCTGGAGGGCAGGACATCCCCACTGCCCCAGCTGCTGCATGGCCACAGCAGATTGCCTCGTCATATCTGAACCACAGCTTTCCAAGCAGCCATGCATGAGAAAACCCTCTCTGTTCCTGGAGAGTCCAGGCCACCAGGGAGAGCAGATGACATCAGGAGTGGATGCTGCCACTGCAAATTCTTTATATACACACCAGGTGGGACACCCCAGAAGAGACCCCATTTGCTCTCCTGTGTTGGCATCCACACCATCTGGCTCCTGGGGTTGGACACACACCTCCTTCTCTCCCAGCAGACTGGGAAACAATCCAAGCAGCAGCATTAGCCATCTTATCTTCCCAATGTCCCTCGTCACAGGCTCCAGGGGCTTTCCAGACCAAAGCTCCCCCAGATTTTACACTGCTCCTTGTAGCAGCTGGCTCAGAGTAGGTCATCAAGGAAGTGTCATTAGAGAAGAGGGAACTGAGGCACAACTCTGCCACATGTCACACAGAAAGCAGTGGCAGAAGAGGCAGAAAAGCCCAGTTCCCAAAGGCTGCTGTGCCCTCTAAGGCCACCTGCATGGATGGTGGCCCTGACCACAGGTGTCTTCTCCAGGCAGGGCAGTAACCTGGCACACAGCAGTAACTTGGCACAGGGCAGTAACCCAGCACAGTCCCAGGAGTGGGTCAGAGGCCTGACCTGGAGATTGCCAGATTGGTTTCAGATTTGTTTCCTGGTTCACATTTCCAGGAGGCAGATGGAGCAGATGCCTGCAGCCAGCAATTCCCTGCTCCTCCTCCTGACCTGTGCCACCCCGGGCAACCTCTTAACAGTGGCTGCCCTCCTGCCAGGGGATAGATGGACACCACCCAGCTCTGCCACTCCAGGGCTGTCACCACAAAGGTGTGGGAAAGGAAGGACCCCCAATGCAACAGCTTGGGAGGGTGAGCTGTTCTGTGCCATCCAGAGAACCAAGTGCAGAGCCAGGGAGGCACTGGAAGCACTCACAGGGTATCCAAAAGCTCAGCCAGAAGAAGGTGCCATCCATCAGTCCAGCAGCTCCAAGCAGCCCCAGTGAGGGGCTGGGAATTCTGTGTGGCAAAGCAACCAGCTCCTGACAGGAGAGCCAAAGCTCACCTGGGTGGCTTTGAGAAACCAGAGAACCTGTCATCTTCATCAACACAGGCTGGATATCAGGAGGAATTTCTTCTTAAAAATGGTTGTTAAACATTGCAAGGGGCTGTCAGGGAGATGGTGAAGTCACCACCACTGAAGGTGTTTGAGGAAAAGACTGGATATGGCACTCAGTGCTCTGGGCTGTGTGACAGTGTGGGGATCGGTCACAGGCTGGACTCGATCTTGGGGGTCTTTTCCAGCCTAAATGATTCTGGGATTCTGTGATCACTTCCCATGGGCAAGAGCCGTGACACGGATTTGCGCAGTACCTCAAGCAACAGGGCTCCTTCCCAGCCCTGCCTGGGACCAGGGGAGGAAGAGGCAGAGACAACACGCAGCACTGGAGGAATGAAAACCACAGTTTCATCTCCCACCTCCAAGATGTGGGATAGCTACTCATCCCACAAGGAATGGGGGCAAGGGGCGAGCTGAGTACTCTGGAAGTTTTTAATGAGCCACGCACACACCAGCTACAGTTTAAAGGGGGAAACAGACCCACAAAGAGCCCAACTCAGCGGATTCGGAACAATTCCAGCCTGGCTGCCAAAGGCCTGAGCTGCGTGTGCCAGCAGGGTTCCCTGCTCCTCAGCCATCTGGGGACTGTCACTCTGCACAGATCTGCTTGGCCTCCTGTCATGTATAGCACTCCCAACCCCTTTTCTGTCAGCAGGATCTGGGTTGGCAGAAACACTTTTAATTGTAGGATTTTTTTTTTCCCCTTAACCCATATCCTCTTGACAGAACCAGGTTAGGAAGCAGCTGCACTGGCAGATCTGGGGTGGCCTTTTGCAAAGGAAGGCAGGGAAAAAAAGGGGTGCCTGGATCCAGCTATCTCTTCAATCACCAAACTACAGTTAATAATAACTTCCCCACCTCTCCTGAGGTCACATAGAAAGGGGGAGCACCACCAGCTCAGCTCTGTCCCAGCCCAGTCCCTTTGCTCCAGAGCAGGTCCCTTGTCCTGGAGAGTCCCAGAGCAGGGTGGGCGGAAGGGATGTCATTCCCACTGGTGACAAGGGCTGTTTCCATTTCTGGGTGGCAGAGCTGCAGCTCTGCCAAGCTGAGCTGTCCCACATTTTTCCCTCTGCTTTCTTCCCGAGGCTGCTCCAAGCCCCATACATTTCCCCTCAAATGACTGCCAAACCGTACAGGTTTGGGGGGGACAAGAGGGGGAGGGAAGGGTAAGCATCCAGTGGGGCTAACTGGGAAACCTCTCCCCAAAGAACTGTCAAATTCTGTGTGCTGAAACACCAAAATCACTTCCCTGCTGCAGAGGAGCAGGAGCTGACTCGCTGCTGCCCTGGCTCCCAGCTCTCCTCCCCAGGAGGGACAGCCACCCAGCAGGGACAGCATTCCAGGGCCACAGGCAGGACCCACAGCCCAGACCACAAGGAGAAAAGAGTAGCACCATGCAATTAATCTTTCCTGCAGAATAACTGGGGCAGAGGGATGCTCTGTGGCATGACAACATCCATCAGCTTCCCTGCAACAGCCAGCAGCATCTTCAGGGAAGCAGCGAGTGATCCACGAGGCGTTCATCTTCCCACCCCCTCTACTACAGGACCATCAGCAGCTCGATCCCTTACAGCTCTTCTTGCAACCTCTCAGAGGTATGGAAGCGACCTGCTTATTTCACAGATGGGCATGGAAGCATCTGTGATCTCAAAGAAAAAAAGAGGATAGAGAACAGAGATTCCCAGCTAACTGGAGACTAACTGGGACAAATTCCTAAGGCCCAGCAAGCATCCCAGTCTGCTGGCTTGCAGGGAGGGATAAGTTTCAAAACAGGGACCAAAGACCTACGTCCCATTGCCGGTCACACCACAAGCTGTGCAGGATCTTTTCACTCCTCCATCCCTCACACAGAGGATCAGCCTCACAACCCTTTATTAAGCATTAGGACAGCTTTGTGGATTAAGGATTTGTTCTGGTTTGCACCAACCTCCACATCAGAAAGCCACATTCCAAAGGTTTTTTTCTCATCTTCCCTCATCCCCCACTTGTGTGTATTTTGCAGGGGATGAGAAGGCCAGGACTGAAACAGGAAGAGCACAGGACTGACTACCGCTGAAGAGGTGGTGCTGTGCACTGGGAAAGGAATCTTTCAAGGGGTTCATCCCAAAGACTCTCTCAAACAGCTACATCCAGTGCAACCTTGCTGGTTCCTCCCTTCCCCTTACCTGTTTCTTTCAACCCTACACAAAGGGCTTAATTTATAAAATCAGAGGGATTGTTCCAATGAAGGAACATGTAGGATACACCCTCAGGAGGACCCATTTCATCTTGCTGCTATTAATACCTGGAACATTATTTGCACGAACAGACTGTCCTTTCTCCCTCATTTCTGGGCTCTCACTTCTCTGGTTTGTCCCAGAAATCCCAGCCAACACACGTTCACCCTTCTCTAGCACACACTTCCATCCAAAACCCCAAATTCTCCTTTTTTTTTTTTTTTTTGAGTTACTCACTCATGTTTCTAGTCTACACCACCTCTTTCAACCCCTGCAGACAGGATACAGCTCCCCTGGCTCCCTCATTCATTAGGCAGCAATTTGTGGGCCTAAACCCATCAACTCTCATTATGGAAAGAGACCAAGACTTCCCACAGCTGCCCAGCATCCCACTGTCCTCCAAGGTGGATGGGGCTCTCACTCCTCTTTGCTTCCCCAGCACCAAAGCTGTGACTAAGAGCCAGAGCGATGCTCTGGCTGGGCTTGGCTGTCCTTGGCACAGCTTCAGGCTGGGCCCAAGGGCTGCTTGCAAGCCCTTTGCCACACTGGCACAAAAAAGTTCCCAACCTTTCAGAGCTGTGCTGAGTTCTGGCCACAGAGCCCAGGCAAAGCCTTCCCCTTGCAAACAGCCTCACAGGCCTTTGGTTTTGCTTCAAGAGGAAACATGTTTTCTCTGTAGCCAGGCTTAAAACAGTCAAACCCAGCCAAAACCATCCAATCAAAAGCACAGAGCATGACAAGTCAGGGCACAGGGTTACCATGGAGCTAAGGAAGCCCAGACTTCCCAGGCAGACCCAGAATTCCTTACCTGCCCGGTGTGCAGAGAGGGGCTGGGAAGAGGATCAGGCTGCTCTCAATCACTGTGTCCTCACACATCACAACCAGCCCATGCAGCCTGAGATGCCACCAAACCCTGACCTGAATTCTGACATCCACCAGCACACAGCCCTGTTCAGCTGCTCTCCCAGCAACGTGGGATAAGCTCAGCACTGAACCAGCAGCAGGCTTTACCTGGTTGTTTGGGGCACCCTGCATGAAGGATCACACAGAAAGGTGAAGGATCACACTGAAAGGTGAGGAGAAGCCATGAGCACCTCATCAAGCCAGCCCAGGGAATGGGAAATCCTGCCATTAGCAGGATCCACTGCAGAGGATTTCACAGCTAATGAACCCTTGCCACCACAGACCACAGCGAAAGCAAAAGCAGCAGGGCCCTTCTTTTCTGATAAGCTGCTTTTATCAGGAAGTTCAGCCTGGCTGCCCACACCAGCCCCAGCTGGAGAGCAGCTCCCAGCCTATGCCTTTAAATCCCCTTGGCAGCACAGGACTGGGGTTGAGGGAGCAGACACGCCCTGTGCTCCAGCGCTGGAGCACACAAACATTTCCTCCCAGCCATTCCACACCGCGGCTCAGCCAGAGCTGCCTCCTACCTGCCAGGGCCGTGCCAGAGGGAGCACAGGCTGTGTCACACACACCTGGACATGCACAGACTTAAACTCATTTCCTGAATCCCCCCTGCTTCCCCGCCAGCACTGGACATTCTTCCCTCAAACTTCTTCCTTAAGGCAAATATTTAGAGTCTAACAGGCATTCCTCATGGAAGGCACAAGTTAAATATTGGCCCTAAAACAACAACAAGTGCCTTTCAATGATTCTGGCTGGAGAAGCACCGCTCTGGACTTTGATTTCTGGCTCTGAACAAGAATAGGAGCAAAGCAATGAGTGTTACACTCTTCTCCTGGGAGAAGTCAGATTTCAGGCTCTGCAAGTCCCCTGCCAGGACCACAACCAGCAGTGGGAACTGTCCCTGCTTGTGCTTTCTCACACCTCGGGTGTCTGCTGTCACCCAGCCAAGGCTGCTGCAGTGCATCCTCTGCACCGGGCACAGGACCAGTCTGAGTCTCATTTCCAGGTCTGTGATTATATATCCTCAGAGAGACACTGGAGAAGACCTGCTGGGAACCATGAGTGCCATCCTGGGCATTTGCACACCTTGTACTGCCTTCCTCTGGCTGCACCACCAGCATTCCCAAAGGTGCCCACCTCTCCTCCATCCAGCCATGCCCAGCTCCTCAATGCAGAGGATGCTCCAGGCTGTTCCTGCTCTGCAAGCAGCCCAGCTCCCAACAGACGTGCTGGCTCTTTTAAGAAAACATCCCAGCAAGGCAGGAGAGCAGTCAGCACAGTAAAAGGGAGAGGGAAGGGTGAGGAGGAAAAAGAAACCTGCACGGAGGTCAGTACAACTGAAGCCTAGCAGCACTCAGGTCCTGGGATGTCACGGGCACTTTCCACATGGATCAGGGCAGCAGAGGCGCTGTCGTGACTCTGCAGCCAGAGCCCTGCAGAGCCAGGTTTGTTGCACCCCAGAGCAGCTCTGTGATGTCCAGATGCTGATGATGATCCAAGCCCAAGCGGAGGGGCTGCTTCATCAGCCCCACAGCAGGCAGGTCCCAAAGAGGCCCTGCCAAAACCACCCCAAACCAGAGTCTGCTCCAACACCAGGGGTCTGCCTACTGCTTCTCCAGAAAACACCTCAACAGTTACCCTGAGAAAGGTTACATGGCACAGATGTGGTACACACCAACTCACACTCGCAGGGTTTGTTCTATATCCTGCTAAATTCAGCACGGGGTGTGTTAAATGAGCTTCCCTTTTGCTCTCCTGTGGACCCTGTAAGCCCAGGAGCACCTTGTTCAGCTCTGCCCACTCTGAGCAGACCTGGGAGGCAGGAGAGGGTCTGAGCAGTGGAGAGCTGCTCCCTGGCAACATCCCCCGTTGTTGTGGGTGATGGAGAGCTCTGATGGTCTGCTATGCTGGAATTCCTCTCTAATTCCTTCCCAAGACATTTATGATGGCACTTCAAGCTGGGGAGTCTGCTGGGGGCTCTGACAACTTCTCAGAGATCCCCTGATGAGGCAGACACCCCTGCGGAAAGTGTGGGTTTAAAACCAGCTGCGAGTCACCCTGGAGGAAATGTTAAAGCTCCGAGCACTTCCTATTCCCTCCCCAGCCACCGAAGCCCATGCAGGGACGAGCTCCAGCAAGTTTGAGCAGGAATTCCCAAGGCTCAAGGCAGAGACCAGCCTGTACCTGTCAGCACCAACACCTCCTCATCCCACAGCACACTGACCCTGCACTCCCAGAGCTGACTGCAGCTCTTCAGCTCCCGGCTCCGAGCAGCCCCTTCCAGCACAGGGACCCCACCTCTGCTCCCAGCACCTGAGTCCTTCCTTAATATTCCCTCTACTTGGCAACACCAAAGCCAGACTTTGACTCAAACCAGCATCGCCTTTAGGATGAGAGGAATCGGCAGAGCTGGGGGCGAGGGGATTCCAGAAAAGCCTCAGCTTGCCCCTCGCCCACACACACAGCACAGAAGTTGCTGGAAAGCACCATCCTCTCCCCACATCAAACCAGGGAAACCAAGCAGAGTATAAACTTCATCACTGCCAACAGTCCCTGCTAAAAAAAGGATAAGAGAAAGGGTTTTTTGCTTTGTTGTTTGTATCTCGGTGCTACCTCAAAAGCAGCAAGATTTTTTTACCTGAAAACATTGGGCAAGGACAGAGTCTGCAAGAATGGAGCTTTTGTAGCACAAACACAGCTCTCTTCAGGTTTAAATTAGATTTCCACTGACCTTTTTGAGCCCATCGTTCAGCCACCCACACCCGAGCAGCCCCTCTTAGCAAGACTCTGCAGCCCCCAGCCTGGGAAGATGAATAAACCCCCAGGAGTACTTGGCTGTGCTCCCAGGGAACCCCCACACCCCTCCCAGCACCACTCCTGCTGCAGAAACTGCTCAGCTGCAGGGCTGCAAAGCTCTTCCAAAGGAAAGCTGCACAAAATCCAAGTTCAAGCTCAACCTTAACCCCTGTTTATTAACTTAAGAACATCCCTCTCAGGGTGACAAAGCCCGTGCATCACCTGCCAACTGTCTCATTCACCACTGGGAAAGCAAAGGCCAGGCCTGCCTCATTAAAAAGCATTACATAACATTAAGTAACAAAGGGCTACAGGACATTCTTTGCTTGGTGGACATGTAAAAATGAATGACTCAAAAATTAACGCTCCTTTCCTCCAGGCTCCTGTTGTCTCCAGCACCCTGGGAGGCCAGTGAGCACCTTATTTCCAAGGCAACAGTGTCCTGGCTCATCCCAAATCCTGCTCTCACATCCAACTTATTGCTACCCCTGCCCTGCAGACACTAAACAACACACAGCACTGCCCAGCTCTGGTTCAGAGCACGGTCCCCAGACACCAGTGGATGTGTTTCTGCTGCCTGTGGCACAGGGACCCTTCCCCAGCCTGGGGTCAGCTCAGCTGGACCTCGCTGGACAGGACTTTGGGCTTCCCCCTTGTCACCATCTCAGTGCAAGCCTTTCACAGACAGGACTGTGAGAGCACCTGGTTTCACTTCACCACAAGGCCTCGAGACCTGTGTTTCCTATGAGTGAGGATGATTCTGCTGTGACGTTTCAAGTGCTGGGGGCCTGATGCAGTGGGAAGGCAGGTGTCAGCAGGGCAGTGCTTGGAAAGGCCACTGCCACCAATCTCCCAGCAAAACACAGACTCCATAGCACTGGGAGATCTTCCTGGAGACACAGTGAACTTCTATCCACCATCTCGCTGGAGCCAAAGAACCCAATTTAAAGTCTTTATAGAACTAATTGAATTCCTCTACAGCAGGAGCAAACTCTCCTTACTGTGGGCGGTGGATGAAACCAGAGACTTCTTGCTCCACGTAGCATTTTGAAACACCCCGCAAAGCCTTACCTAGAAGTTTCAGCTTACCTGAAAAGCCATTTCCTACACCACACAGGGCTCATGGTGGTTGCTGATCTGCTGCTGCCACACTCTGAACGCAGGCAGCGGAAGGCAGAGAGACGTCCTGTGGTTTTACAGCCACTGAACCATCCTCCCTCCTGCCCCCACTGGGCTGGGGGGCCCGTGAGCAGGGGGGGTCACAGCTCTGAGCACCACAGGTGTCACCCAGGAACCTGACAGGGCAGGACAGACAAGGCAGGGGTGTGCTGGAACACCTTGGAATGGAATCACAGAATGGTTTGTGTTGGAAGGGAGCCTAGAGCTCATCCAGTTCCACCTCCTGCCATGCGCAGGGATGCTTTGCACTAGTCCAGGGTGCTCCTTTGATCCAACCTGGCTTTGGAACTTCCAGGGACAGGGCAGCCACAGCTGCTCTGGGTAACCTGTGCCAGGGCCTCACCACTGCCACAACCAGGAATTTCTTCCCAATATCCATCTAACCCTGCCCTGTGTCAGGGGGAAGCCAATCCTCCTTGTCCTGTCACTCCAGTTCCTGATGCACAGGCTGCTTTTTCTAAGCCAGTTATTAGAAATAATGCATCAATGTAACACGCAAGGGAGGGGCTGCCCACAGGAAGGGCTGCAGGGCTACAGCCTGGACAGGAATTTAGAATTCTTCAGGAGGAGGAGGGCAGCTGGTGTGAATCAGGAAGCCTGACAGAGGACCGTGATGCTCCACACTCAACTGCCCCAGCAGAAAATCACTTTTTTACCTCCCTCACAACCAAAGCTGTTGCTCCTCTACAGCAACGAATCTACCAGAGACAGCAACTGCCAGCAGGAAGTAGAAACAGCTTCTCACAAAACCCCAAAACCAATCACACAGCTTTTCTAACAGGAAGATGACTTGTTCTCCAGCAGAACCCCAGAGCTGCTGGGACCTGCTCTCCCTCCCTGCCCTCCCAGCTCACAGGTACAGCTGGACCGAAGCAGACTCCAGGTCACACCATGTCTGGGCCAAGGAAAGAGGCTCAGGTTCACAGCTTCTCACTGCACCCACAACGAGCCACGTCTGCCCAGTCAGAGCCCAATTACAGGGCTGTGGGCAGAGCTGTTCCCACAGGCTCTCAGCAGAAAGCTGTGGCAAACACACGAAGGAAGCTCCCGTGTTGGCACTGTCCTGTCTCAGCAGCACTACAAGGGAAGAGGGTTTGACTCCTCAAACGGCAGTGGGAAGTCTCAGGAGCAGCACAGGGCAAACCAGGCCACTGCCCTCTGGTACCAACCCCACAGTGCCTGGCCCTGTGGAGTGAGGGGAGGGTCTCCTCCCCAGCCCAGGGGCTGCAGCTCTCCTGCACACCCCACAACAACACATCAGGGGTTGCTGCTCACCCGAGGCTTCCCTCACCCCTCCCACCAAGCCTTTAGTGCCTGTGGAGCTGCAGTTCCTGTCTGAAGGCAGGGATAAACAGCTTCCTACTCACCCTGGCTCGCACAGGGCCTGGGCCTTGCAGCAGTGCCCCAGATCAAGGGCCAGGCACACACCTGGGAGGACCAGCCAAGCACAGGAGTGCTCCAGCACAGCTCATCCCAGCTCCTCCTAGCTAGGAAAACAACGGGGAGGGGGTGGGCAGGGGGAGACAGCTCCAGAGCACAGCCAGGCCCAAGTCCAGCAGAGACGTTTATTGGCAGCTGCTCTCAGACGTTGTGTCTTCCAGCCCAGTGGGGCTGGAGGGGGGGAGGAAACACTGATTGTCCACGAGCACAGCCCTCATGTCATTCCCATTGATCCGCTGAGTCACTCCCGTATTAACAGTTTTGACAACACCCGGGCTGCACAGGAGCTCTGACACGGAATACAAAACGAGGGGCACTGTGAAGCTGCTCCGGAGAGCGGCACCCAGGAACCTGCTGAGCTGCCAGGGCCCGCTCCCTGCGCTCAGGAGCTGCACCCAGAGCACCACACACAGCACGCTGCAAGGGCAGAGCACACAGCTCCATCCAGTGTGCCCGGGGAAGCTGCTGGACACCAGCTCTGCCCTGCAAACCACCACCAGCTGCAGCCCGTGGATGCAGGGGCAAAGCAGAGCAGCTGCTGCTTTGGCAAAGGAGCTACACAAGTGATTTTTAAGTGATTTATAAGGCCTCACAGAGCCGTCAGCTAACGAGGAGGAGATCAAACCCTAAGGCACAAGAGGGCAGCCACCTCTCCAGGCTGAGGGATCTGAGCCCCCCCCCGCCCCTAGATCTGGGGGCTCCCCGGATCTCATGTTCCCACAGACCTGAGCATGCTGGTGTTGGACCAGTCAGCACCACAACCCTCCCAGCACCCCAAAGCTGCTCAGGAGTGATAAAACACTGACCAAACAACGTCCCTATCTGCAACGTACCAAATTAAAACAAAACCAACAAATCTTTGGCAAGTTCCTCACAGCAGCCAAGCCTATCCTGCCACGGCAAAGGCTCCCCATGGAGGCCTCCTGCCCTAATTTGCAGCAATTCTTTGTCAGACCACTGGCAAACACCAAACGTTTGCTCCAATCTGTTACATAAGGCCCAATTTTTAAACCTGTGTGCTGGCCGTGGGGAGATGGGGGCACACTGTGTGTGGCAGCCTGACAGGGCAGCCTGGCTGGCAGGTGAACTCACACACTCCTCAGAATGCATTTCCACACCTCCAACCACTTGTTGTGTGGAAGGAAAACAGATTAGTTAAGGAGGGAACTTCCAAAGGTTTTACACACCTTTCAACCCGGGTCCAGGTTAACTGGAACTGTTTGGAACAGACTGATATCATGGCAACTCAAAAGGGGTTTGTGAAACTTTGCTTTTTAACTTTAAAATACATCAAACACGGCAAGTCTTCATGTTGCCCAGTGCACAAAAGAAAAGGCACCTTCCTGACCATCCCCACAACTTCCCGTTGTTTGCTCCCCGAGAGGCAGACCCAGCTCCCCGGCTCAGCTCCCTCCTGCCAGCCAGCGACAGGAGCCACGGGCCTCCCCGGCAGAGCTGCTCCTCATTTGCAAACCTCAGAACAGCTCGAGTCGGCTCCTGTCTGCTGGGGGCAGGAGGGGGAGGGCACTTCTCCCTTTCCTCACATTCATCCTCACCCGCTTCGCTGAAGAAAAAAAAGCCGTTTTAAATACCAGGTTCAGCACGGTCCTTTCTCCAAATAAACACTTCCCAACCCCTCCGGAGAGAGGAAAGCCACATACAAAGGAGCCAACATCCTGCGGGGCTCGGGCAGGCCGGGCAGGGTGCGGGCCGAGGGGACACGGCGGGGACCATCCGACCCCATCCCCGCCGCCCACCCGGCCTCGGGGGCACTGGGGGCTCGCACCCCTTCCGCGGGGCCACAAAACAGGCACGGCCGGGAGGGGACGGGGCGAGGCGGCCCTGGGCCCTCA
>VXBC01007198.1:88086-110338 GCA_013399945.1 Ploceus nigricollis
CACTCTGCAATTTTGTGGCCATTTCACACACTTTGAGAACTCACAAGTTGTTCAGGCGTTTGGCTGGAGAATGGAACCACCCTCTGGAGCAGGAGAGTGGGGAAGAAAGGAGTTTGGGTTTTATTTCAAGGCAGAACTCCAGCAGTGAGTGCATGGTGTGCCAAGGCCTGCAGAGACACGAGCAGCTCATGCCACAGAACCAGCATGGGGACAAGAAAAGCCAGGGAATTTCTGTCAGGAAAGCATCCAGCCAGGAGCCCTGTCCCTCTCCTGGGGGTACCAGACACTTGGGGCTCATTCACAAGCAGACAACACAAAGGGACCACTGTGACTGCATGGGAGAAGCAGAGAATGAGCTGGTCTGGGGTGAGTGGGCAGCACCTTCCCAGCTGGAACTGCAGAGTGACAGAAACACAGCAAGAACCAGAGAAAAGGAAAAGCCAGGCCCTCACAGTGCCCCTCACACCCTGATGCCAGCAATCCAGAGCTTTTTGGGAGCGCCTCAGGGTGGGAGGCTGAGCTTGGCTGCACAGCCATCCCCATTCCTGACAAACCCTGCCTGGTCCTCCTGCAGCAGAGGCAAAAAAAAACCCCTCATTCCAAGTGCCAAGGTCCTGCTTGAGCAACAGCTGGAGCAGGAGCTTAAAATGTGCCTCATGCTCAGATTTTGAGGCCCTGGAGCAAGAATGTGAGGGAAATCCAATTCATCCTCACGCTCAACACATCAGGGCACAGCAGCAGCTGTAGGGAACCACTGTCAGAGAGAGAAGGATGGTGAGGGCCAGGCAGGGGGAACCTGGCACAGGGCTTTGGAGACAGGGAAGACACTGAGATCAGCAGATGTCACATCAACAGCTGTGAGGGAAGTGGCTCTTCTAGGATTAAATATCTGCCATGGAGTGGAACTGGGGTATGACACCACAATATGGTGATTTCCATACTCCCACTGGGAGTGTTGTGTCCAACTCTAGGGCCCCCACACAAGAAGGACATGGACCTGTGGGAATGAGTCCAGAGGCCACAGAAATGCTTCAACAGCTGGAACCCCTCTGCTCTGGAGCCAGGCCGGGAGAGCTGGGGCTGCTCACCTGGAGAGGAGAAGGCTCCAGGGAGAGCTCAGAGCCCCTTGCAGGGCCTAAAGGGGCTCCAGGAGAGCTGGAGAGGGACTGGGGACAAGGCCTGGAGGGACAGGACACAGGGAATGGCTCCCACTGCCATTGGAATATCCACTGGATGGGATATTGGGCATGAATTGTCCCTGGGAGGGTGGGCAGCCCTGGCACAGGGTGCCCAGAGCAGCTGTGGCTGCCCCTGGATCCCTGGCAGTGTCCAAGGTCAGGTTGCACACTGGGGCTTGTAAAAACCTGGGATAGTGGAAGGAGTCCCTGCCATGGCAGGGGGTGGAATGGGATGGGCTTTAAAGGTCCCTCCCAACACAAATATTCTGGGATTCTGTGATAGCTTTAGAAAAAAACATTTTGGGCATTCAGCCACATGTTAAAGGGATTCAACTCACCTTCGCTGTCCAAGCCCATTTACTCCAGGGGTAAGAGTCTCCTTCCAGGCAATAACTGGGGAAAGCAGACACCAGCACTGCCAGGGGCTCTCTGCACCATGGAAAGGCCACAGAAATGACCCCAGTGCTTGGGAGATGGGACTTTCCACACCTCTGCTCTCCAATCCCATTGTTAGAAGATGGGAACAACAACAGCACCTTTGGTCAAAGCTGATGAGGCATCTCTAAGAGTACAAACCACAGCAAGCCACTCACACCAGTCCCCAGCACAGAGGATGAGCCTCATCCATCAATGTGCTGTTCTTTTACAGAGAAAACAACATGCAGTGGGAGACTTTGGAGGAACATAGAGATTTTGCCATTTCCCTCTGCCAGATAACTCTGGTTACCTAGGAACAGACACTTCTCTGATGCGGCCAGTTCTCCTCATCAAGCACAGGATGAGCATTTATTGTCTTGTGATCAGGAGAAAAACACAAACAAAATCCAAAGCTCCACAGGTGACATGAAACATCACACACAGACATGCCACGTGACGCCCGACCACACCAGGAGCCAGGGCCGGGTTAATGGTGTTAAGAACTTTTAGAAATCTAATGTAAACATTTAAAAACATATAGAGGAGTCCAAAAAAAAAAAAGAAAAAAAATTAAGCCATTTGTTCAGGCAGCATGTTGGGTCAACTTTCTGGAATTACGGTTTCTGGCATTGAAGAGGAGGGAGGGGATGAGATGGAGTTGCCACCTGAGGTGCACTGATCTCACAGGGATCTCAGGCAGTGCAGGCTAACAGGGTGTGATTCTGGTGTCCAGCCCCAACCATTCCGGTGGGCAGGCTCCAGGCACCCCCTCCCCTTGCATCAAACATTTCCAGTGTGACTGAGGGTGGGTGCTTCCACACAGATTCTGCAAGGGGAAGATCCCAAAGAGAAGCAGGATGTGGAGCCCCCAGCAACGCTTCTCCTCTCAGTTCCTTCAAAACCTCCAGCTTGACACACTGAAACGGGGCAGGTATCAAAGGTTTTGAAGAATTTTGGCAAGAGGATGGTGAGGGGCAGGACTGAGGGACACGGGAGCACCATGTCCTGGCTCCCAGGTGTGGCCAACCCCACCTTCAGCCCCACTGACCCTCACCCCGTGGTGCATCCATCGTATTTCCAGGGAGTCAACGCCAGGCAGTTCTTTCATCACTCCGATGGCAAGCGACAAAGAACACTTAAAATTACACTTGACACTAGACAAAGGCACCTAAAAGCTTCACAATGCCATCAGGTCATGTTCTGTTAAGAAGGCTCCAAGAGCTCGTCCTCCCAAGCACATTGCACACTCTCCAGGAAAAACCCCTGGTGTTGGGAGCACATTCCACGTCCCAGAGCCAGTGGAGCTCCTGCAGCAGGGGGTCAGTGTGGCTGTAAACGGAAATCTGGGGAAATCCGGGGGTGCTTTTGCTTTGGCCCTGGTAACACAGGGGTCATGCAGACTCCACACTGTGCTTCCCTCATTATTTACAGTGTGACACAGGACAAGTTAATAGGGAAACAGGGAATTCTGCAGGGGCGAGGGGGAAGCGGGAGCTCTCCTCTGTGAACTGTGATTTCATTAGATAAGGCACATGTAGAGAAAAAATTTCAAAAGACCACTTGCAAATCAATTCCACCTAGCTAGGACCATGTCCCTGTCCCTTTCCAGGAACCAATTTTGTTCTCCAGTTGCAGTGTAAATTTGGGAATTTGGAATAATCCCATGAACAGCCTGCCAAGGCAGCAGGCTCTGGGTCTGATCCCCAGGGTGCCCAACCCCTCCTAGGTCTCCCAAACAGAGCACTCTGAATCATTGGCCAAAACTTTGAGAGCCAAAGACTTGAACACTCACTCCCTATAAAAAAATTAGGAACTGACCTCCCAGTTTGGACAGGTTTTAAAAAATTCACAGCAGGCTGAGGGGGAAGAGGAAACCGCAGCCTTTGCTGCCTGGATTGCTGTAGGACACAGGGAATTGGATGGCTCAGGCACAGAATGGAGATGAATGACAAGGTGGAGGATAATCTCAGGGAAAACAATCCCTCTCAACAGCTTCAAACTCCCTTCAGCTGATCATTGGAGAAAGGCAGGAATCTCTCTCTCATGGAAGTCCTGCCAGCCACTGAGCCAACAGGAGCCATGAGGACTAACAAGCTTCCCTTGGTCTCCCAGACCCCACTGTAATATCTGGAGTTCAGCTACACCAGCAGAAGGCAGAATTAAACTAGTCATTGTAACAGAAGCATTTCCAAACCACACTGGGGCTCCAGCACTGAGATCAATCATTATCTTGCATCCAGCACCAAACCTGGCTGGAAGTTACATGGTGGGGAACTCTCGTGCTGAGTCCCTGTACCAGGGTGAACATCACCAAGGCCCAGTGTCAGCTCTGCACTCGCTTCCACTGGGCTTTGATTCAGGCTTTAGCGAGCAATCATGAACCTAAGGAGATGAATCTGCACCTTTGAATCTGCACAGATCCAGCAAGAGGTTTTGGCAGCAGGGAAAGCAAGAGCTGTAGCATCACAACAGTCTGAGCCAGGCAAACGAGGACTTGTGGGGACTTCCCATCCGAGGACTCACCCAGGGCACCTCTGTTACCTGCAGGGATCCTCCCACGGAGGGTGGAGCTTTCACAAATCACTTCAGTGTCACCAGTACCAAATAATTTAAGTGCTGCATTTCCCTTAGAGTGAAAAATTCCACATTATTCATCCAGGAGAGTAAACACCAGTTGTACTAATGCTCTGGCGTGGTGCTGTGCTGGCCATTCCATGGAAGCTGAGCAGGAGCAGGGCAGGAGCAGCTGTGGGAGTGTTGCCATCGTGGGGAAGCCGAGCTTTTTCCAGGGATGGTCAGGAGAGAATTCCCTCAAGCAAGGGCAGTGAAGGGCTTGTTCTCACTCTGCAATGAGGCAAATACTGGTGACTCAAGGCAAACAAAAAGCTTTCTGCCATGGCCGTGCAGTGCAGTGGAGGTGGGAAGGGCTGAGAGCACGGATATTCCGCAGGGATCAGGAGACAAGAACCAGAAAGGTCCCCAAGATGAGTGGGGTGCTTGGGGGGGGAATGCAAATGATCTTTTCCAAGAACAAGAATAAAAAGACCAAAAAGGAGAGACTCCAGGCAGTTTGCAGCTGTTACTGCTTAAGGCCATTGGTTTGCAGAGGGGTAGTTGGGCACTGTGGGATACTCTGGCAGGCTGTTCCCAGAAAAATTGCTGTACTGGGCCTCCCTGCTGGGAGGGTTCCTCCATGCGCCGCTGTTCCACTCATCTTGAGCCTTCTGGAAGCTTCCACCAGCCCCTCGGTAGATTTTATGTACCTAAGGGATAAAAGGGAGGACAAGAGGAGACTCAGCACCAGGAGCCCAGAGCTGTGCCCCTGCAGAGCCACTTGGCAACAGGATTTGTTCCTCTCTCTGTGAAGAGCTGCATTTCCGAGGAACAAAGCACAGAAAATGCAGTAATACAGTGAACTGAGGTGCAGACAGAGAATATCAACCCAATACTTGGAAACATTTCAGCTGCATGCCCAGAATTCAGGTGGGGGATCCCACAGCAAGGCAGCCAGCCCAGACCAGGGGGTTGAAACCTCTCCAACACAGAGCCCAACACCACTGCTTCCACAGAGCTTCTGTTTTCCCTGCCTGCCAAAGCTTTCCAGAGAGTCCTACTACAAATCCTTGTTTCTGCAGAGACCCAGTTTCCACCCTGCCACCTGGTCCCACTGCAGATGCTTCACCATTGACTATCCCAAAGAGCAACAGATCATGGCATCACAGGATTGCTGAGGCTGGAAAAGAGCTGCAAGACCACCAAGTCCAACCATCAGCCCAGCTCCACCATCATGTTCACCACTAACCCGTGCCCTCAGGGGCTACATCCACACGTTTTTTGAACACTCCCAGGGATGATGATTCCACCACTACCCTGGGCAGCCTGTTCCAAAGTTTTACAATCCTTTCTGTGAAAATAAATGTTTTCTAATATCCAATCCAAACCTCCCCACTTTACGGAGCCTCAGGTTGCTCCACATGAAGCTTGCTTTGCATGACACAAAGCAACATCACCACATGACACTGTGACAATTTCCAGCCTGAGCTGTCTTGTGCTGTCTAGATTTGTCCTCCAGAAACTCTGAGAGACATCAACTGACTGCACTGTGCAACCTTTCAAAGCAGTGATGGCTTGTGGTGGCTGCTGAGCTGCCTCTTCACATTATTGTGATACACAGCAGGGATTCTCCAAGGCAGAGAGAGATCTGAAGAATCCCAGAATGGTTTGGGCTGGAAGGGACCTTAAAACTCATTTCATTCTGCTCCCCTGCCATGGGCAGGGACACCTTCCACTAGCAGAACCTACCCTTATAATGCAGATGAGCATTGCAACTGCTGACATTGTGAACATGATGGCAGGGAACAGCATGAACACAGCAGCTGCCACGTTGGTGCTGAAGAAGGTGATGGCTGCCAGCCATCCACTGGAAGAAACAGAAAAAGAGACACATCATTATAATCTGCTTTTCAAAGTGTCCTTGTTATCAGAAAAACTGTTTATGTGCTTATAAGGCCCTGGCACAGGTTGCCCAAAGCAGCTGTGGCTGTCCCTGGATCCCTGGACGTGTCCAAGGTCAGTCTGGATGGGGCTCGGAGCAACCTGGGATAGTGGAAAGTGTCCCTGCCCATGGCAGGGGTGGAATGGGATGGGATTTAAGGTCCTTTTCAACCCAAAGCATTCTGTTTCTGTGATTCATAACCCAGAAATTATAAGGCAGCTTTTAAGCTCTTGAAAATGAAATGAACAATGAAGACAACTGACAGAATTCAATGCAGGTATTTCCCTGAGATCTCAACTCTCACTTGCCAGCATCCCTCATTAATCCAGTCTGAGAGCTTTAAGGGACAGCCAGCTGGATGGATTTTGGGAAGAGAAGACATATTCCCAAGGTGCTTTTAGTTGTGCATCTAGAGACCAGAACTGGGATCAGGGAACACCAGGGTCCTGTCATTTACACTCCATCTCTATTCCTTTGCTGGCAAAAACCAGGTGAGACATCAGCAATTCTGAAACCAGAGTGTTAAATGGAGTGCTAAGACTTTCCATTACTTGTAGTTTCAGCAGGAATTGCTCTCAAGTCTCTGTAGACAGGAAGTTAAAATGCCAAACAATTATAACACAACCAGGGACAGACACTAACAAGCTCCCATTTATTTTAGGAGAACTCTCACAGTACTTCTCATAGGCCAACAATGAGTCACCACACTCAGCTCACCGTGTGCTGCCAACACTCAGGGCAATGCTGAGCCTGACATGGGCTGCTTACATGGTAAAAGAAATGGACACTGAGGGAAGAGGCTACAAAGAGCAACCAGGTGAAGATCACAGAATGGTTTGGGTTGGAAGGGACCTTAAAGCCCAGCCAGACCACATGGGCAGGGACACCTTCCACTAGACCAGGTTGCTCCAAGTCCCATCCAACTTGGCCTTGATTTCTGCCCAACACAGCAATGAAACCTGAATTGTGCACCCCAAGAGCAGACACAGCTATGCCACTGGGGAAATCAGAAAGCTTCTTCCTCTCCACCTTGTACAGCCTCTCCAAGTCCATGGAAGCAGCCACAGCCCAGAGCTCCTGGGCCTGCTGGAACATTCCCACTTACCACGCTCCCCATCCGGAGAAGCCGATTGCCTGCAGGACCGTGAGGAGGAACTGCGCCCCAAAGATGAAGAAAAAGGCCATGAAATTAAAGGAACTGTCCGACCTGTGGAGGAAGAAAGGAGGTCAGGGGGGCAGTGGCACCTTATGCTGCTCCACACCCATGTCTGACCCCACCACCACATCCAAACCCTCCAGAGTGGTGACTCAGAGGGTTCCCTCCACGGCTGTGTGCTGGGAGGCTTCTCCCCCTTCCCTGGCAGTGAGAGCACACAGCTCCATGACTCAGCAGCACAGATTGTCTCCCAATAATCTGGCTCTTGCAGTTGCTCTCCCCAAGGAATTGCACCTATGATGACACACAAGGAGAGGCTGAGGGACACGAGTCTCCTACACAGAGAGTCTGAATCATTCTCTGACACCTGCCCAGCTCTGCCCTGGCAAGGAGGCATGCAGGGGCCTGATGCTGGCAGGCAGAGTTTGTCCACACACTAAAAATGATCACTGAGCACGAGAATTCCAGCTGGGAATGTCTCAGTGTCTGCTTGTCATCATGCTCTCACACCCATGGTAAATAATCCAGCACTGGGACATCATAGGAGGGAAAACAGCCATGAGAGAGGTGGGTGGTAACCTGAAAGCAGAGGCACACTTCCCATCTCTGCAGGCTCCCCATTCCCAGGATGTACAGGGGAGGTCCTTGAGTTTATGCAGGTGCAATAATTAGCATGAAAATGACCCCAAGCAAGATGCTGACCAGAGACACTCACAGTCTCTGTCATAGGTGCACTGGGGGCCCAGCACTGCCCTGCCCAAGTCCAGGCTCTGTCACCACACATCTTCATGCCATCAAACCAGCCACATCAGGCACATCTGAAGTTCCTCAAACTATCATTTTTAATGATACAAATGATTCCCACACTCTAAGGAACTCAAAGGGCCAATGATTTATCTACAGATCTACAAAAAATGCTTCAGGTGCTTGTGAGGCAGTTTGGTGCAAAAGAGAGTTAAGAAAAGAGCTCCAATCACTGCCAGTTCCTGCTTAAAACCTGAAAGTATTTAAATGCTTATTATTTTAATTATTTTTATTATGCTAATGGTTGTTAGTTTTATAATTCTAGCCCCTGATGCTTTGGGAGGAGATGAAGGAGGTGAGGCACGTTGAGAAGCCTCCAGCCAGACCCACGCTCCTCAGAGCTGCCCGTGCTGGTCTGGGTGTCTGTCACAGATGGTGGCTCTGGAAGATTTGTTATCCTTGAGTATTCTCACCATCCCACCCTTCAAATACCACCTCAGAGTATAGCATTGAGAAAGGAATACTTTAGGCAGGGCCTGCTGACAGTGGTGCCTGTCAGAATCCAATTAACAAGGATTAGGCTCGAGGCTGAGCCTTCAAACAGACTCTTCCAACTCCGACCTGAAGGGGCTGGAGGAGTCTTCATTTGAAAGGATCTGCAGGAATTAGTGGGGATACAGAGAAAAGGTGATTTCTCATCCAGCTTTCTGGTGCAGATTTGCTACAGCTTTGCCCTAGCACCAAAGCTCTGCAGCTAATTTAATTTGGGATGCAGCGGGATGATGAAGGTTTTACAGAAGCATCCTCACAGGACAGGGTGCCAGCACTGAAGGGTGGCCTCCTCCAGGACAAGTAGGGCTGATTTTGCCTCTGGAATCACCACTTGTGATCCCAACAGTGATTTCCATGCCTCTTCCCAACTGCTGTCCCAGGGGATGATCCTGGGCTCCCCACTCTGTCCCTGAGGTTGAGTCTTTTTTTAACTGCAAGTCTCTGCACAGAGTAACCTCGGGGACCTCTCAGCATTCATTGCATAAACACATCCAAACAACGTTCAAGGAATAATGAGAAACGGCCCTTGTGGAGCCCGGGGGAGGTCAGCAGGGAGGAGTAATTTTTCCCAGACTTTAGAATGGAAATTCCTCTTTGAACAGAGCTCCAGCACTTGGAGGCCCTGGGGCTTCTGAGCTCGGGATGGGGACAAACTCTGGCCCCACAGGGCAAGAGTTCAGAGCTGGGATTTTCACGTCATTTTTGAGACAAATCCAACCCTTCTCTTTCCAGCAGAAATGACCCTCTCCTGTACTCCACTGATGCCACTGGTGATTTAACAGCATCCAGCATCCAGTGCCCAGTGCTGTGGGCACACAAAGAATCAGTTCAGAAGTGCATTTAAACAATTAATTTATCATGGGCTGACAGGACCCACCTGTCACCTCCCATTTCCATCAGCTGCTTTTCCTGTCGTCCAAACCAGCTCATCACAGAGTCTGGTGAATAATCAAAACCCAGAGTATCCTACCAGGAACAGCTTTACCTTCAGGGGGCAAACCCCTGACTGGTGTGTGGGGTGTGGTGGTGGCACTGGGCAGGGCCCTCCTTTCCCTGTGTCAGGCTGGGAACTGCTCAGGACCCTCCTAGCTCTGGCAGGCTTTACACATTAATGTTTGAGTGATGCCTTGTGGTCCACAGCAAATGCAAATGATTATTAATTAAAGCAAAAATGTAGGATGGCTTTAAATATTTGTGGAGTTTCAGAAGGACTGACTCCAGGGAACTGCTTTTATCTGAAAAGCTAAGCAGACAAGCTCTCAAGTAGCTGGAGACAGGAATCAGAAGAGTTCTCAAAAACTAATAATAGTCTTCCATCAAAATAAGCCTCAATGAAGCTTTACCAAATTAGTACCTATTTTAATGCTGCATTGAGATGAGGGTGTTGCTAAGTTTGAGATATTTAAGTAAAATACTAATTTAACCAATCTTAAATTGGTTAATTTAACCAATCTCCAATCTTATGTGACCCTCAGTCCTGTATCTAGCATTTAGAAGTAGCCACATTCTTCTTCATTTTGGAAGTAAGCAAGACATTCAGACACCAGGTGCTGAACCTTCATCCCAGCCCTAGAGATCTCCCCAGTAACAACCAGGGAAACTTCCAGAAGGAACTGCACCAGAGGCACCTCCTGGGCTGGTACTCACCGAAAGGCTTTGTAGGCAGGTCGGAACCAGCAGACGTAGCCACAGGGGCTGAAGAGGATCAGCCAGAGGATGGCCAGGCCAAAGTTGACCCCGTAGCCCCCCCCGATCCACCAGGCCAGGCAGGCGATGAGGTTCACGGCCAGCGTGATGCAGTAAACTGGGGAGAGGCAGAGGAGAGAACGTGGGGTGGGGCACTTCCAGGATTTTGGGAGAAAAGGAAACAAAAGATAATGACTGGGGCTGTGTTAGGGGGTTGGCATGGAGCTCAGGGCAAGGTTCTTCCCCCCGAGGGTGCTGGGCACTGCCCAGGCTCCCCAGGGAATGGTCCCGGCCCCAAGGCTGCCAGAGCTGCAGGAGCGTTTGGACAGCGCTCCCAGGGATGCTCAGGGTGGGGGTGTTGGGGTGGGATTGTTGGGGTCTCCTGGTTAACACCAGGTGCTGCACTGATGGTCCTTGTGGATCCCTGCTAACTCAGGATATCCCAGGACTCTGTGAAGCCCCCAGGGTTACAATGGGAAGGGTCCCTGGGGCAGCAGTGCAGCTGCTCTGAGCCAGCTGCAGGCTCCTGTGTGACCTGGAGCTGGGAGCACAGGAACATCCAGCCCCAGAGGGATCCTGCAGCACAGGGATGAGGGAACTCTTTTATGACCTGTCAAAGCATGGAGAGCTTTGGTAGCAACTGATGTGACCAATACAAGACTCAGGTCAGTGCTATTATGAATTATGAGCAAGGTCTAATTTCCATTTATAGCAAAACCCCTTTGTGAGAGGAGAGGCTCTGCCCCTGCCTCTGAATGACTCTGTGCTTGCTGGGGCTGCCTCAGGAGCTATCTCTGAGCCAGCTCAGTGCCTTGCAGGCTCTCTCTCCGCTTCCCTGGGCCTCTGAGGAAGCCTGGATATCAGCTTGGGGGCTTGGCAGTGCTGCCTTGAGCAAGGGGATAAACAAACTCCAATCAAGCTGAGAATATGGGACCACAGGGGTGGCTTAGAGGCCTTTTCACATCCCTGTTCCTGTCACTTGGATAAAAAGGAACAGTTGACAAAGGCCCCAGGGCACAGCAGTGCTGCACTAGGTAGTAGTATACGAAGGGATGCTGCTCCTCCATTTTCCAAGAGCTCACATCCCTGGAAAGGGGGTTCAGCCCCAAGCCAGGGGCTCCCCACAGCTGTCCCTGCAACCCCCCATGCTCTGCCAGGCTCAAAGAGGACAATTTACAAGCTCCTATTTTGGAAAACTGGTGGTGACTCTTCAAACCTTTTGTAGTAACCTGTATCAACAAGCACAGAGAAAGGAGAAGGTGGAAGGTCCAAACACCAAAGGCCCTCCAGCACAGCCTGGTGATGAACTCATGGTGACACTCTGGACCTTGGCCTCAGCTAGTCAGGCAAAATTAAATTCCTGAATTTCTCTTCACCTGTGCCAAGGAAACCTGTACTGCCCATTCCCCACTTCACTCCCTGCCATGGCTCTGCAGCTCATCTGCTCATCACTGCCTTGGTTCTTCTGACTGTTCCCTCTCCTCCTGGGCACTGACCCACCTGCCTTCACACAGCCTGGGGGTCCTAAACAACTGCAAGGTTTTATGGTCACAAAATAATACTGACAACACAGTCAGGGGAACAAAACCTACACCCAGCTGCCACTTCTGACTTACACATGGCCTGAGAGTAAAATAAAACATTGTTTTACTGCAAAGAAAATGTCTTCTGAGTAGCTAACAAAGCTTTGTACACAATGGTTTGGATGTGTCTTAATGTTGGGGGGAAGAATATTAGTTATTTAAATTAATTAATTCTAGGTATTTAAGCTAACAGTTTGTAGATTCTCCATCCATGGAAGTGTCCCAAGCCAGGCTGGACAGTGCTTGGAGCACACTGGGACAGGAGAAGGTGTCCCTGCCCATGGCAGGGGGTGGCACTGGATGGGCTTTAAGGTCCTTCCAACCCAAACTACTCTGGGATTCCATGAATCTATGATATTTCATTTACACACCAATTAGCTGTACTTCTCCAAATGTTCATTTTCAGAAGCTGTTTATTCTCCAAAAGTTACTTATTTTAAAACACCCAACAAAACAACACCAAGCCAAGGGCATCTGCAAAGTTTTAAGGAACTTTTGTCTCTCCCCGTGCCTCAGGTTGGAGTTTGTTCTCCAGCAGTGGGAGCTCTGGTACAACCTTCCCCAAACCTCCCTGCACCTTAATCCAGTGCTCACATCCAATTAAAGTAATGAGCAATCACCCTTACAGCAACGACTTGTGTGTTTCTACTTTTCAAAACTGGCCTTTTCTTGTTTACCTTCTTCCCTTTACACATCTCTCTCCAACCCACGCCAAAAAATCAGGGAGACCCCCAAAGGAAGTGCACTGCAGATGGAAATGTGAAACTCCTGAGTGCAGGAGATGGAAATGTGAAACTCCTGGTGCAGATGGCAGCTCTCCTGGCCATGCCCAAATCCCTGGCTCTCCTCCAGCCTGCCATTAACTCGACTGAGGGACTCTTTGTTTTGGGAGAGGGGAGGACAAAGGCGGCTTTACAGCTTCGACATCACACCAGTGAGTCTGGAGGGACAGGCAGCTTCTTCAGGCAAGAAAATTACAGAGCTCATTGCAGCAGCTCCACATAACCAAAGAACAATGGAGCCATGGATTATGCCATTATTTATGCACACAAATCTCTCTCCTACACACATCCCGTGCATCTGGAATAAAAGCCACGCCACCAAATGCGGAGCTGGCAGAAAACAAGCTTTCCTTCAGTGAGAAGGGTAAAGAGGATGACAAGCATTTGGGGGAAAAAAAGATAAGCAAGGCAAAAAGATTCTTAATCTTGCAAAGCATTCCCTGTGGTTTCCTAGGCCTGCCACACTGATTTCATTCCTTGCAGAAGAATGGTCAATTTTCATTCCTGGTTTCTCAATGGCTGAGGCAAACAACAGGAGCCCAGGGCCAGGAGCTCTGTTCACACAGAGTATCAGCACATCACCAGCTGTGACAGGATCAGTTCCAACTCCAGCAGGATGTTTGGGGGGCTCTGGAGAGCTAAGGAAGAGCCAGCATGCAGCTAGAAGATACTGCTTCCATTGGGAAGGGAAATGTGGGGTAAGAGGGAATTTTGGCCTTTCTAGAGCAAGGTGGGGAGCCAGGTAGCAGCAAATGGGCCACACTTATTTTGTCTAAAATTCTCCTATTCCTCTTACTTTAGGGGAACTGGGAGTTTCCTTAAGGTAGCTATTTTTGGGAGTTAAATAGGGTTTACAAAAAGGCTGGAAAGGGACTTGGGACAAGGCATGGAGGGACAGGACACAGGGAATGGCTTCCCCCTGCCAGAGGGCAGGGCTGGATGGGATATTGGGCAGGGATTCTTTCCTAGGAGGGTGGGGAGGCCCTGGCACAGGGTGCCCAGAGCAGCTGTGGCTGCCCCTGGATCCCTGGCAGTGCCCAAGGCCAGGCTGGATGGGGGTTGGAGCAGCCTGGGACAGTGGAAGGTGTCCCTGCCATGGCAGGGGTGGGACTGGATGGGCTTTAATGTCTCTTCCCACCCAAACCAGTCTGGAATTCTATGATTATTTGACATTAATAAAGGTATCAAATATGGTCTGCTTTCTCCCTCAGATTTACTATTAGACTTTTCCAGCACTGATACCCTCCTTTCTTCAAGATCCCTCAAGGATTCAAGGCACAGAAGCTTAAAACTCAGGTATAAAGTTATATTAGAGAATTCTAAGGGGGACCATTGCTCCTCATCAAAATTTTAAAGCACATTAGTCATTGAGATCTATGGGGTTTTAATACACAAATACCTTTTTCCAGCACAGGTGTTTTTATTCAACTTACAGATCCACACATGATAGATTCTCTTCACCAGGAACTGGTAATCGATGGGAATTTCATCAGCAAAATTCTGGTAGAAACATGGTTTCAGAGGGATGAACTTGGGGAGTGGTGGGAAGTTATTCACCTTTTCTGGAACACAGAACACAGATTTCAGCTGGGAGCAGAAATGTGTTACATCCTCCACACCTTCCCAACAGTGCTGCATGTTCATCCTCTCCCCAGACCACAAATATATTGGTTTTCTTCCTCAGCAGTGGACAGGACATTTGTTATACTACACACAAGGCTGAGAGAGGGGAATAGGAACAGCTAATAAACATCACATGGATTTAACACCTTTACACATCAGTGTGAAAGCTGCTGCAAGGAAAAAAAGAACTTTAAATAAGCTCCAGGATGAGCTTATTCAGGAAGGGGGAGGTGTCAGCAACATCTGGGGGAAACAGCTGCACAGAGGTGTTCAGTTACAGCCCTTCAGAAATCCACAGCAAGAGGAAAGAAAGGCTGGGGAGTGTCCAGACAAGCAGATTTACCTTCAGGCACCAGCTCTGGGTAGGCAGGAGCATGTCCTGGCCACGGGTCAGGCCTTAGGACCTGTTGTAGCCTGGGACAATAAGGAAGGGTGCCTGAAGGCATCCCCAAACTGGAATTCTGTATTCAGGTATCATCCAGTTCATGGAAATAAGTCAGAGTTGGGAAGGAATTCCTGAAATTCCTGGCCCTGACACAGGGTGCCCAGAGCAGCTGTGGCTGCCCCTGGATCCCTGGCAGTGCCCAAGGCCAGGCTGGACAGGGCTTGGGACAGTGGAAGGTGTCCCTGCCATGGCAGGGGTGGCACTGGATGAGCTTTAAGGTCCCTTCCAACCTAAACCATTTTGTGATTCCATGATTCTGTGTCAGGGATGATCTTGTTCTTAAAACACACAATATTTTTAATGGAAAAAGGGTACAATCAAGCTTTTCCTGCAAGGTTAAGCCATAGGGGGAAAAAAAAAAAGCAAAGAGAAAAAGCTTTGCATTCAGAGACAATAAATCAGCAAATGCTGCCAAAAGCTATATGGTGAAGAAAACTCTACCTTGGGAAGAACTTCTGTTCTAAAATCAAGTAATTAAATGCCTAAATCCTCTGCTGCTGTCAGCTCTCAGATTTGTCTGTATGTGCCTGTATGTGTGCTCCTACATGTTTGGGAATGTTTGCTCTTGCCTTCCAGAGCTGATTAAAGTTTGATTCCAGGGCATTGTGACTAATTGTCTCTAGCCTCCTTCAGCCCCAGTAAACAGAATTAAAAACAACCAGAGGAAGAGATGAAGAATGTCCTGGGAAAACCTCCAAATGGCGCAGGAGACAAGAGGAAATGTCTGAACAAGAACTGTCAGCACAAGAGTTCCCCTTCCCTTCCCATTATCTCCGGCTGAGGAGACATTTTGCAGGAGCAGCTCCTCAGCTCTGTTTGAAGGTTGGCAGGGAAGAGCCTGGAGCTGCAGCCAGGCTTTAGGAAGGAAAAAGGCTTTCCCTCATGCATATTTTCACACAGAAAATATGGTGAGAACGCCCACTGGGAATACATCAGAAGTAGCTACGGAATAATGTCTGAAGTCACCAGCCCAATTTGACTTCTCCTGACAAAAACAAACATCAAGTCTCTTCTGCCCCTCCTCACCCATCTCCCTTAAACCCACTTCACATTCATTCAGGTGCCCTCCAAGCTGGTTTGAATTACTGGTTAACACCACTGCTGACTCCATCCCATGGAGACCTGATGGCCCACGGATGCTTTCAAAGTCCACAGGCATTTGGACTCCTCTGCATTAATTTTTTGTTTGCTGTAAACACCTAATGGGATTTCTCCTGCACAGTGTGTTCCTGCAGCCTAGAAAGGGATTTAACAATGCTGGATCAAGGGAAAGGGAGGGGACACAGCTTTTAAAGCTGAAAGGACAGGTCTCTAGGGAAGCCAGTAAAACCAAGATTAATCAAATGCAGTAAAAGCAGATTCTCTGACAATTTTTTTTTTTTTTTCTGAGGGATGAGGAAACTTTTGTTCTGTCCTTCTTCAACAGCTGAAGCTGCAGATTGTTCCTTTGGTTCTGCTCTCTCCCATTTTCTGTCATGGACAGCAGAGCTGCTGCCAGCTCCCAGTGCAGAGCTCCCACGTGGTGGGGCCAAAACCAAGCAGCCACTGCAGGCTGTCATTTTTCAAGCTCATAAAATGGTCTAAACACCCCCATGATTGTTTGCTAGGTACACAAAGCTGGGGATTACACCTCTTCTGTGCTGCTGCCCAGGTGCTGCCCACCTCCTCCCACCCAGAGACCCTGCAGTTGCCAGCTGTTCTGGGTGACTTCTGAGATTAGACAAAATAAATTATATTAAAATATCCCCTTTTATGTCAGACTGCAGAGCCTGGCATGCTACAGTTCTCCCATCAAGGCTGGGACCAACACATCTGATCAGCAAATGCACCCCATGCTTTCAAAATCCAAACTGCATCACCCATGAGCAGCAGCTGGAGGCAAATTCCAGACTTTCTCTTATTTTAAAAAAGTTGGAATTTTGTTACTAATTTCACTGCAAGTATAATTCAGATGGATTAATGTAAATAGCACGGCTAGGAATGCTGTGGAAAGCCTCTGGAAAGAAGGAATTATTCTCATGTACTTTGTTTCTGAATAAATTCCACTCTCATAAAAGTTTCAAGCAAGTCACACCTGAACCTTTATCACTTGAGCAGAAACCTCAGGTGACAGATCAGGACACAGCAGGAAAGTGAATGTGACCAAGGCAAGAGAAGTAGCTGAAGCTGAGCTTTAGGGGTCACCAAGGTCTCAGACAGGGACACAGGTCACATTCCTGACATGTTACAGCCACCACAGCATCATGAACAACACTCTCTGAAACCACTCTCCCTGCTTGCTGTACCTGAGGTGCTCTTACCTGCCATTTCTAATACTTGTGTTCCCTGGTGAGGTTTCAGACAGAGCAATAGATCTGTTGGAGAAAGAAAATCAGGTCAGCACACGTCACTAACCAGCACCCAGAGAACCTCCTGGAACTGGGAATCTTCCCAGTGTGTGACAAACAAGAGCCCAGGCTTCCCACTACAAACTACTCATGTCCATCACCCAAAGGAGGAAGGCTGGAGCCTCCCAAAAAGGATCCTGATTTCTCCTTGTGCAGAGGAAGCTCTGGCAGAACCTCATTCAGCCACTTGGAAGGTTTGTATTGTCCAGCAGCAAACAAATGTGCCCCTGGCACTCCCTGGCAAAGCTGAGGATGCTCAGGGAGCCCCTGCCAGAACACCTGCAGCTCCCAGGGGCAGCCACACAGCTCAGGGTGGGACCCGGCAGAGCTCATACATTGGAAGAGAAATGTGTAGAGCTCACCAGACTTAATGCCTCATTTAGGTGTTGAGATGATTTGTTGGCTCCTGGCTCTCTGTGGTGCTTCCCAACTCCTGGAACAAACAGATAATCCCTGTTAGCTGGGCACTAAACTTCTGCTTAACAAAAAAATAATCAGCTGGAACCAAACCCAACACCCCTTGTTATTTTAGAAATTCTGCACAAATGCAGATTCATTCTTCCTGTTACCACCACTGAGCATGGCTGTAGCTCTGGCAGAAGCAAACCCTGGGAAGTTTACCCAGTATCAGCCCTGTTGCTGATTTTGGCAGAGCTGATCCCACAGATTAAATACACAGAGAGGTCTTTGCTGAGTTTTAATTCCACCCCTTCTTCCTTAAGCATAAAAACACCATGTGTCCCTACCTGCAAATCCCAGAATGGAAACACAGAACACACAAACCAACCCTGCAAACCAGCACTGTGGAGTCTGACAGAAATTAAAGCAGTCTAGATGAAAATCTGCCCCTAAAAACACCGACAGCAGCTGCAGCAGCAGTGGGGTCAGATCAGCCATGCTGTACCCAAATCCTCAGGATTTACAGCAGCTGGCTGCTGTCCTCCCCTGCACCCAGGTAAGGTCTGGAGGCTGCAGGGTTTTGCACTGGCACAGCTGTTTTCTTGGGTTGCTTTTGCTTTTCTTTTTTTTTTTTTTTTTTGAGCTACTCTAACCCAGCCTGTGGAGACAACATCACCCAGGACTGTACCAGCAGCCTGCTCTTCCCCTGCAGAGATGTACAAACTTAAATGTGTTTGCACAGAGGAGAACATATTATTTTCCTGGACCTAGGAAAGTCTCTAGGAAGCCCCAGAGTGTGGACAGGAGGCTCTGTCCCCATTCTTGCCACAGCTGAGGCCTCAGGGCTGTCCCTCAACACCAACACTGCCCAACACTGTTTTGTAACTGATGGTTTGGAAATGGGAGCTTTTTGCTTTGCATTTTGCAAATGGATGAATAGAAAACAAAGGATGAAGATGGTTAAGAACATCATTAAAACTTCACCCCAATCTTCTGCAGCTGCTCCCAGTTGAGATCTGTGAATTTCAGGGGGAGAACAAATGGCCCATGAACACCAGCCACACTAAAGCACTAAGAGAGAGGAATCCTTTACTGAAGAACGAGTCTGCAAATAAGGTTCTTCTTCAGAAGAGGATTATTTAGCTACTGCACTTTAGTGTTGGTGTTCTACAGCTGCAGAGAGGTGTCTGTCCACTGGAAAAGGGATCAGAAGGAAAGACTGAGGGGGACATTCCTGGCTTGACAGAGCCAGACAATGGGTTTCCTGCAATGGCCAAACAATGGTTTTCCTGTGCCCTCCTCTCAAGGAGACCTGTGGTGCTGTGGAGAGGTTTTAACTCAAATAAATAAATAAAACCCCCAGACAAAGCAGCATTCTGGTGAAGCAGCCCCTTCCATAGAAAGACGTGGTGTGGATCCACAAAGCAGCACTAAGAACAATTCTTTCAGCAAGGATAAGCATACAAGGCCATGTTTTACACTGAGCAATCACTTCCTGAGATGTGCTGACCTTCCCAGCTCCTGATAAAAGGATAGGGAGCTTATTCCCAAGAATTTCTTCCCAATATCCAATCTAACCCTGCCCTCTGTCATTTTGAAGCCATTCCCCCTTGTCCCTTCACTACACCCTCTTATAAACAGTCCCTCTCCAACACGTAAATCAGATCCCTGTTCACCTGGATGTTTTCAGTTTAATTGGGAACAGGTGAAGCCCAACACCCTGCACCCACTGCAGAGATTTTCTTCATCTATAACCCACTGCTTGTGGAGGGAGGAAAATCCCACAAATGCTAAGGAAACTCTGGTGTGAAGTGAACTTCCTTTTCCACTGTGCTCATCTGTGATCAATGAATAACTTCGAAGTTCACAGTCCAATGCACATGACTCAGGAGTCCACTGGAGACACTTGGAGCTTTTCTTCACCAGGATCCCACAGACAAAATGCCCTGTGTCAGTTCCAGGGACACCACTTCCCTCTCAAACCAAGACATGAACACAAACAGTGCTGTTTTTCCAGGCAGACAACAACAGGATTTCTTTGAATGTGACTGCAGCGTGAAACACTGCACCACCTCAGATTAGGGGAAATTTTGTGAAGGAATACCTGTGGGAATCTGCTTTGAGGCATTGAGTATCACAGAATCCTGGAATATCCTGAGCTGGAAGGGACCCTCAGGGATCATCAGCCCAGCCCCTGGCCCTGCACAGANCAAGTTGCCACTGACCAGGAGCCCCAGGTCCCTTCCCACGGCGCTGCTCTCCAGCCTCTCATTCCCAGTCTGTCCCTGCATCCAGGACTGCCCCGTCCCAGGGCAGGATCTGACACTTGCCCTTGTCACTTGTCACATGTTTGGGGGTTGCTCAGCCCCAGCGTTTGTCAGGGACTCTCTCTGGGGCCTCTCTGCCTTCCAAGGGCTCAGCAGCTCCTCCCAATTTAGTATCCCCTGCATTCCTGCTACTGCAAATTCTACTCCTCAGTCCCCTGCTTTATTGTGCCCATATTAAGTAGTTTTAAAAGTTTGTTATTTCTCCCTACTGTTTTCTCCACTATCACAGAGAGGTGGCAGAGAACAAGCAAAGGCCAAGCCAAAAGAGGAGCAGTGACAGGGAGGTGGGAGAGCTGAATTCATTCCTGCTTTGCCATAAATCCACCAAGTGACCTGGAGCATGTCCCCAGGACCAGATTCACAGGACACCAGCTCTTCCTGTGCCCTGCAGATGTCCCAGGCAATCTCAGAAGAGCCCAAGATCCCAAGCTTTCCATCCAACAAATCCCACAGTTTCTGAGTCCTTGCTTTAGGATATTTTCTGTACTGCCTTCGTATTTTCACTCTGATTTGATGACTCTGCTTCCAGGGAACAAGTGACAGGACAAGAGGAAATGGCCTCAAGTTGTGCCAGGGAAGGCTCAGGTTGGACATTAGGAGGAATTTCTCCATGGAAAGGGTGGTCAGGCTGTGGCAGGGGCTGCCCAGGGAGGTCTGGAGTCTCCATCCCTGAAGGTGTCCAAGGAAGGCCTGGATGTGGCACTCGGTGCTCTGGGCTGGGGACAAGGTGGGGATGGGGCACAGGATGGACTTGATGACCATGGAGGCCTTTTCCAACTTTAAGGACCCTGACTCTGTGATGCAGTGAGGCCAAGAGCTTCCACACAATCCTGTACTCCAGGGTTTCATCCAGAGCACTTTGCCAAGAGCAAGCAGAGGGGCAGGATCCCAGCACAGAGCAGAACTGTCCACACTCTCTCATCAACAGGGATTTAACGACGGGAACACAAGCGGAATGAGGAACCTGGGCACAACACACAATCCTGACAGTGGTTCAAGCTGAGCCTTTGGGGAGGACCATCAGACTACCAGGCTTGCAGAACCCACCCTGAGCCAGCAGACCCCAGATGTTTCAGAAGAACCTAAAAGGAATGAGACCCCTGCAGGGATCCCCGAGATGTGAGTTTGGAATCACCCGGCTCGGCAGAGAATCAGCGCAGCCTCTGCTGCTCCCAACACAAGCAAACGCCTTTCTCGTGATCTCTCCAGCTGAACTTAAAGAGAAAGTGGTGGCTCTGCACTGGTTTCAAGACAAAAGGCTGGGTTTGAGCCTCTTCCAGATGCCAAGCTCTTACCAGGAACTTCCCAGAGGGCCCAAGGCAGCAGCAGCCACTCCAAAACAATCAGCTCAGCACTATAAACCCAGAGCTGACACAGCGTGGCTTTGGTGGTGTTTCCTCTCCCTGACACACCACCAGCCTTCACAGGGTGGGACACTGTCCCTGCAGTGACACAACCAGCCAAAATATAACTCCAAAAGCCACCCAGCACAACCAGGGAGAATGGGGAAACTGTATGGCAGCAGTGCCCAGAGAAAAGGAGCAGGGGACAGTGAAGTTACAAGAGTTATCCCCCTCCCACATCATTCCAGGAGGCTCGTGGGGACTCTCAGCTACACAGGGGCTTCAGCTGCCCCACCTCCCCCCATCCTGGAGATGGGGACACAGCAGATGTGGAAGCAATTACCCCCAGGGCTCCCCCAGCCTGCTTACACAGCCCTGTACCTGCTGCCTCAACAGGCGGGCAGGAGTCTTAATTTGCCTATGCAAAACCCACAGCAGACAAATATTGATGTTGGTACAACCACATCCAGAAGTGAAGCGTGGCTGCTCAGGAACAGAAGCTCAGACAGCTCAAGAAGACAGAAAGCACAGAAACACCCGTGCTTAGGACACAAGCCTGTTCCACCCCTTGTCACCTGCTCAGACTGGCCTCACACAGAAGAATTGGACTGCAGACAGCAGCAAAAATATTACTTAGCCCAGAATAACACTGAAATGCAGATAAATCAATACACTAATTGCTTAATTTCTAACCCACTGCTCTCTTCATCACAGGTCCCACAAAGGAGTTTCTTGAGAGAGTCACAAAATGCTGAGACCAGAAATTAGAAGGGGAAATTAGAAGGGGAAATAAAACTGCAACATCCAGGTGCTGTCTATCGAGGGTAACACAAACATCTCCGGTACCCGAACCACACAGATCAGAGAGGTTCACCCCCAAAACCCCCGGAGTCACGAACCTCCCCGGCGGGAGCAGGGCCGCTGTGTCACCCTGTCCCCCGAGCCGTGTCCCCAGGGCCAAGCCGGGAAGGCAATTCCCGAGAGCTCCTCGGCAGCGTTTGGAGCCGGCAGCCCCCGGGGCTGGGGGTGCCACCCACACGGGACCCGGCCCGGCTCCTCCGCCCGCTGTCCCCGATAGCGGCTCCCAGCGGGGCTGCCCCGATTCCTCCCCGCCGCCGGCCCGTCCCCCCAGACC
>VXBC01007198.1:110440-121781 GCA_013399945.1 Ploceus nigricollis
AGTACCGGGACCGACCCCGCCGGGGGGAGCGGCTCCAGGGGCCGGGACATGGCCGGGAGAGCTGGGGCTGCTCACCTGGAGAGGAGAAGGCTCCAGGGGGAGCCCAGAGCCCCTTGCAGGGCCCAAAGGGGCTCCAGGAGAGCTGGGGGGGGACTGGGGACAAGGCATGGAGGGACAGGACACAGGGAATGGCTTCCACTGCCAGAGGGCAGGGCTGGATGGGATATTGGGAATTAGGAATTGTTCCCTGGGAGGGTGGGCAGGCCCTGGCACCGGGTGCCCAGAGCAGCTGTGGCTGCCCCTGGATCCCTGGCAGTGCCCAAGGCCAGGCTGGACACTGGGGCTTGGAGCAGCCTGGGACAGTGGAAGGTGTCCCGGCCATGGCAGGGGTGGCACTGGATGGGCTTTGAGGTCCCTTCCCACCCAAACCATTCTGGGACTCTGGTACAGCTCGGACCTGAGAGCACAGAAAAAATTAAAGTTTTTCCAATTAAAGACTTTGAAAGATTCATTTTCAGTCTCACTCCTTGCTAAAATTTAAAATCACTATTTCCAACATTATTAGTTATTTGTGAGTTTTTTTACTTTACTTTTCATTTTTTAATTCATAAAACAGACTTTATTTTCTTCTCGTAAATTTTGTGCAATATACATGTGTGCCCACAGAACACACCTCAGTAAAAAGATTTTCGTCCATACATTATGTTACTTTTTGTTTAATGTTATGAAAAATTCCAACAACAGTTTTGTCCTGAAATTAGTATTTCTTCCTCCCCGCCTTCCCTTCCTAAGCTGCCTGATCTGAAAGAGGAATTTTATTTCGTTTATTTAATTTTTTTTCTGGTCCCTTCCAGCCTGAACAATTTTGTTCTGTTCTAGAGCTCCTTAAGTCCTTGTTTTCACCACATTAGAGTCCTTAATATAGCAGGGATCCCTCTCCAAGGTCTCAGCTCTGCAAATCCTGTTAATTTATCTGTTAATTCGGGTGTATAAAACCCCAGCTCGACTTTAAAAGACATTTCCAAGCGCTGGGGCTGTGCTTTCTGTCACTCCCAGCTCCAGGGAGTGGGTCAAGCTCATCCCTCCAAGCTGAGCAAATGCTGAGACCCCTCTCTGAAAACCTGCCCTAAAATTTCCCTGAAATTTTAGACCTGCCCTGAAATCCATCCGGATCAGGGGCACGCAGGGAATATTTTGGGTGTGAACCAGCAGAGGTCACTCGGCCCCAGTAAATCCAGTGCTGCTGGACCAGTAAGAGAGGAGCGTTACTGGGGGACACCCCCAAACTCCTGTCCCCTGTCCCTCCTGACCCCGGACTTCAGGTCTGAAACCTCCTTGGCAATTCCCAGCTTCTCCCTTGGAGCCATTTCTCCCGAACTTTTTTTTTTTTGTTTAAAGAGCAGCTCTTCACAAGAAATTTTTAAATGGATTTGCCATGCTTTAATTTATTGTTTTATTTTCCCGAAATACACCAAAGAAACAGGATTTTTTAGGGGGGAAAAAAGGCAAATATTTTTTTAAATGAGAGCCAAAATGTCAGTGTGCAGCAATCAGAGGGTCTGGTGCTGCACATGGGACACAGAGGGTCTCTGGACACCCCAGGGAACCCCCAAAGTTGGTGATGGCTTTTCCCAACATCTCCACAAGCTGTGCCCTGTTTTGCCTTAAAAAAACCCAGGATAAGTCCTGTTTTTCAGGATTTATCCTGAAATATCTGAACCCCAGATGGGTGGGAAGGAGGAGGAGGAGCCGTGTTGTCCCCTGGGAATGGCCGAGGGCAGCAGTGGGAGCTGGCACTGACTGGCCCTGCTGCTCCAAGGATCCCTTTTGGTTATTTCCCTCTGCTCACAGCTCCCAGACACCCAGCTGCGTGCTGGGGGACACAGCCCTGGTCTGCACAGGCAGCAGGGAATGGACACCCAGGGGAGATTCACAGGGGAAGCAGAAGGAAACGAGGATGAGATTTCCACATTTCACACCCAGTGATCCCTTTGACCTGTGTGCACCCAGAGCAGGGATTCAAAGAGTCCTGGAATATCCTGAGCTGGGAGGGACCCTCAGGGCTCATCAGCCCAGCCCCTGGCCCTGCACAGACACCCCAACAACCCCACCCTGAGCATCCCTGGGAGCGCTGTCCAAACGCTCCTGCAGCTCTGGCAGCCTTGGGGCCGGGACCATTCCCTGGGGAGCCTGGGCAGTGCCCAGCACCCTCGGGGGGAAGAACCTTGCCCTGAGCTCCATGCCAAGCCCTGGCACAGCTCCAGCCCTTGCTGGGCTCCTGTCCCTGTCCCAGAGCAGAGATTAGTGCCTGGCATCCAAGTTCTTGCATCCTTGTTAAATCCAGGACATCCATGAACATCCGTGTATAATGCCCTGGTGTATCTGGGGTGTTCTTTCCTTCCTAGGACTGGGAACTGTTTGAAAATGACTCCCAAATGCTCCTTGGCTGTCCCTGATTCCTCCCCACAGATGCACCATCCCCCCAGATCTGTCTCCGATCTTCTGCCCCAAAATGTGTCCCCGGCACCGCCAGGTGCTGTCCCTGTCCCTCAGCTCAGGGGCTGCTCAAGCAGCATTCCCTGATGAAGAACCTTCCCAGACTCTGCTCTTCCTGGGAGTGCCCAGGCTGGAGGATGCAGAGGGGCTGGGAAGTGGCTCCAAGGGCTCCAAAGCAAACCCACACCCACAGGGCACTGATCCAGCCTCCTCCTGGCTCACTTTGTTGTGCATTAAATGAAGCAAGAACACCTCCCAGTGCCTGGAATCCACCTTTATGTCCAAATCCTGCACAGCATGGACGGAATATTGGGCAGGAATTGTTCCCTGGGAGGGTGGGCAGGCCCTGGCACAGGGTGCCCAGAGCAGCTGTGGCTGCCCCTGGATCCCTGGCAGTGCCCAAGGCCAGGCTGGATGGGGCTTGGAGCAGCCTGGGACAGTGGAAGGTGTCCCTGCCATGGCAGGGGTGGCACTGGATGGGCTTTGAGGTCCCTTCCCACCCAAACCAGTCTGGGATTCTGGTACAGCTCAGTCCTGAGCCCATGGAAGAAATTAAAGGTTTCCATCACTTTGGGGATTCACTTCCACTCTCACTCCTTGCTAAAATTTAAAATCACTATTTCCAACATTATTATTTTTTTTTTTACCTTGTGAAACAGACTTTATTTTTCTTCCTGTAAATTTTGTGCAATATACATCTATGTACCTATAGAACACACCTCAGTAAAAAGGTTGTCATCCATACATTATATTACTTTTTATTTAATGTTATGAAAAATTCTGACAACAGTTTTTGTCCTTAAATAAACGTTTCTCCCTCCCCTGCCCTCCCTTCCTAAGCTGACTGGTCTGAAAGAGGAAATTTTATTTCGTTATTTTCTTTTCTTTAAAAAAATAGAAATTACAATCTTACAAGACAGAACATTCAATGAGAACAGAAGCATTTTCCTAAATCTACAAAGTAAAACATTTCCATAAAACCTGTTGGTATCTACAGGTAGGTGTGTGTGGAGGGGTGGTAAATGGAAATAAAAGATTTTCCATTTCTTCCTTTCATTCATAGAGATAAAAAATAACATAAAACCGACCAAAACTTTATATATTTTTCTCTTTTGCACCAACATTCACAAGAATATATATTATATATATTTTTGATCCATCTTTATACACAGTGTGAGGGTTCTGTGGGTGGAAATGGACACTCAGCTAAACTGCCAGAGCAGACAAACAAACACTAAATTAATCTTGGTCTGGAAAAGAGCCATCGCTGGCGGCCCAGGCTGCCCAGGGCTGTTGGAAAGGAACATCCCGTGTTGGGATGGGAACATCTCCGGAGCCACGGGGGGCTCGGGGCTCCCGGGCCCCCTCCCCACTGGCCACAGGGGAGAGGGAAATCTCCCTTTTTCGGGCATTTTTGCCCAGGCTTTGTCGTTCACCCTTTCCCTGTGAGCTCCAAGCTCTGGGTGGCCCAGCAGGGGTGAGGAACCTTGGCACAGCCCTGGCAAGCCCCAAGCAGGGGCTGCCATCCCTTGCCATCCCTTTCCACGCGTGGCACCCGTCCCAGGCCAGGAATCACCGAATCGACACCGAATCACTTTATCCCCTCCCAAAGAAATCATCGAATCAAGTCGGTTCCTCTAAAGAGAACTGAAAAGTGCAGGTTCCCGCGGTTTGGCAGGTCGAGTTACACGTGTTTAATACTTCCAGTCTTCCCTAGGTTCCCACGGGGGGGCCTCTTATTGCTCAGAATAATCCAGAATCTCTCCCCACGGGATGGACGCTGTGATGGCCTGTTCCCAAATTAAGGTGCTTTCCTGGGTTCTTTGCCGGATGAAATGAAGTCTGTGGTGTTGACCATTGGTGTGTGTTGGGTTGGCTGACGAATACTGAGGGCAAAAAGAAGGGTGTGTGCTTTTTTTTTTTTCCTGTTTTTCCCCAAACGTTCCCAAACACCCACGGGCTGTTCCCTCAGTCATGTTCTGGGGGTGCTTTTCCTGGGAAGTGAACGGTCCTGTCGGAAATGATGCTTCCAAAAAAAAAAAGGCACAACCCTCTGGACGTAAAAGGCAGTACTGACTTCTCTCTTCTGTCCAAGCTTTGGAGAGGGCAGGAGAGGAGCCATCCCCACCCCGTGGACGCTGCGCTGGACAGCGACGCATTGGCACTGGACGTCGCGTGGGGCCGTGGGAGGGCCGGCAGCCTTTTCCCAGAGACCTGGCTCCAACAGAGAGGGAGCCAAGGCTGGCAGGCTCCAATCTACTCCCAGAAGCAGTTGGGATGTGGTCAGCAAACCCATGGGAGTTTGCTGTTGGGATGTGGTCAGCAAACTCAGGGAGCTCAGGGCTGCACGCGGCGGGTGGCAGCTGCCGGGGAGGAACGCGGTCCCACATTTCCCTCTGCCTCTGAGTGGAGCAGAAATCCCATCAGCTTCCTGGGGAGTCTTCCCTCATCAAGGTTGGTCCATGGTCTTCCCTAGGAGGTCTTTTAATAAAAGCAGGGATATCCCTCACGTCACTAAGAAAGCTGCTTGTTTAGTTTAAAGGGTGCAGTTATGGATCCAAAGGTTTTGGCTCACTCTCGGGGATGATCCGAGCTGCCCGAGGATGGGGTTGGGTGCACGAGGAATCAGCACAAAGCAGGAAAGGAGCTTGGGATTTTAGCCCTTTGTCAGCAGAAACTGGGGCTGCCTCGGAGCAGATTTTTCCCTTGTAGTTTTTTGGCATTTGCTGCAGCAGGAGCGGGAACAGGGACGGAAAAATCCATCTGCAGAGCCACAGAGTCTCTCAAGCATCCCCTGCTGCTGTGGCCTAGAACAGCAGCATCCCACCAATCCTTCCTTCATCCCCTTTTGAGCCTCCCAAAAGGAGCAGCAGGTCCCACACACCACATTCCTTCCAACCAGCCTTATTCCTCGAAGGGAAGAATAAGGACCTTTCACTTCCCCTTGACTCCAACAGGCAGTTCCTCCCCCTAAAAAGCTCCTAAATCCTGCTAACTCAAGAGCAACTCCCAAAATAACAGTTCTAGGGAGCTCATTGAGGGGAAACCCTGGGTCCAACACAGCCTGCAGCAGCAGGCAGCCACATCTGGGCTCCTGTGTGAAAGGGGAACCTGGGAATGGGACCAGCTGTGGGTTGGGTGGGGAAAGGGTCACAAACCCTGCTCTGGGTGCTGAACCACGGGGCAGTTTTAAGGGGGTTGGTAAGAGAGCTACACACAACAGCAGCACCCAGAGAGCCACTGCTGCTGCAGCCACCACGGGGACAGGGACAGTCCTGGAGCCCCTCCAGTGCCTCTGGGGTGGGATGGCCAGGATTTGGGCTCTGGCTGAAGTACCACAGGCCTGGAAAAGCTTCTGGGATGCACAAAGGTGGCACGAGGCAGGTGAACCTGCTGAACCAGCTCCACAAAGTCAGGTGGTCGCCCAGCTGGATGAGGAGCTGGCTGGGAATTTGGGAAAATGCTGTGATGGAGGGCATGGAGATCCTGCAAAACTCTTCCCCTGCTGCACTGGGCATCTTTTCCCTCAAACCAGTTTCCCACATAGGAAAATCCTGTGCTGAATCCCCTACCAGCCACAGCCAGACTTTTCTTGGCCAAGCTCCTGGGGTCCCGCTGCACCCGTGGGAGATGAAATAAAGCAAAGGCTCTGTCCTTTCCCTCTCTTCAGCTGCAGCCCCAACCCAACCCAGCCGAGTCAGCATCGCCCCTTCTTTATCCCATGCCTGATGTTCGGGTTAAAAAAACCACAATAAAATAAAAATAATAATTAAAAAATAAAGAAATAAAAATCGGAGGTGGAGAGCGCAGCCGGGACAGCGGGAAGGGCACTCCCTCCTCCCGTGTCACCGGGAGCAGCCGGTCCCTCAGCACTGCCAGGAGCATCTCCTCTCCCAAGCAGAGATTTCACATTCATTTCACTGGTATGGCAAAGTCCATTTGCTTTTTCCTTCAAGGTGCTTTACATTCAAGAGCTATTGCAATCCACAGCGAGGAGACGGGGCTGGGGAGGCACCGCAGCCCCCCCGGGGTTCTCTTGCGTTTGATTATTTGATTTAAATAAATTGCCCCAAACCTCTGAAGTGCAGTTTGTCTCCAGGTTTTGGGGAGCTCGAAGGGGGCCGCTGGCTCCCAGCCTTAGCTCTCCCGGGGGTCGCTGTACTGGAGCTCCGAGTTGAAAACCTCCTTATAGAGGGGGGGGAAGTTCACGGCAGTCTCCGGGTGCAGGAGACGGAAAAATTCCAGCTTGTCCAAGTGCAGGTTGCAAATGGTCTTCATCAAGGGCAGCTTGGAAACCATCTGCAGGGGGAGAAGGAGCTGGTGACCACTGGGATGCTGGGTGGAGTGGCCCTGATGCTGCTCTTCCTCCTCCCTTGGGGACAAGCAGGGGGGTTTGGGGACCACGGGGTTCCCAGCTGGTGTCCCTTGCACTGCTGTTCCCCCTGCCTGGGCACAGCAGGTGGGTTTGGGGATCACTGGCTTTGCCTGGCACTGGGGCACCAGCAGACTGCCCACCTTTGGGCAGCCTGGCAGCAACCCCCAAACCCACATCTTTCCACGGGGGGGCTCCTCCCCACCCCAGCTCTGTACAGGTCAAAGCACTCCCAAAATGTCTCCTTTTGCCTAAAACAACCCCCACTTCCTGATGCACTGCCAGGTTCAGCAGCATGGTGCTGCCTCTGCCTGCACCACAACAGAGATTCACAGCCTTTGGAAGGAGAAATTCTTCTCCTCCTCCGACAGGTTTGAGGTCCCTCTCTCCAAAATGCCCATGTGTGGCTCATGAGCTCTGGCACAGCCATGTCAGCCCAGCTCAGACACCCCCTGCCCCCCTGGCTGGGTTTCCTGTGCCACTACCTTCGAGAGCTTGTCCTCAGCGGAGTGTTTCTTCTGGATCTCGTGCTGCAGGGCCACGTAGATCTTGTCCTGGAGCTTTTGCACCTTCTTGGACTCGGTCAGCCACGGGCGGTCTGTGGGAGAGGAAGGACAGAGTCACCACATGTTGGATTAGGTTCTTTTCTGACTTAGAGATGGGGCAACAGAGAGGTGTTTTTAAAAACTTCTATTTTATTTTTAGCCTTATGTGAAGGGTGAGACAATATATATGTTATAAATCATGCTATCACTATTAGAGGCTAATCCATTTCCCATAACCACAGGGCCAGAGTCACCACAGGGCCTCTCCCAGGCACTCCTGGCTCTTTTAACCCTTCCTGCTCTCCAGGATGGTTTTGGGGACACTTGGCTCCTCTCTATGCTCCCCACCCCACCATGGGTGACACGGTTCCTCTTGCCACCAAGGAAACTTGACAGATGCATTTTGTGCATCTTTAGATGCAGTTTTTCCCCGAGTTCCTTTCCCAGGAATGACTGAAATCATCCACCAAGGAAGCTTTATGGGGTCAGCTCTCCCCACAGGACACCCCCAGATATGGGGTCCCCCAGTACCTGGGGAGAGCAGGACAGCAGCAGTGAAGAGGGCGAGCTCCTCGTCCGACAGCTGCAGGCGGCACAGGGTCCTCCCCAGCTCGAAGACGGCACCGATGAGGTCGTCACAGCCTGAGCAGGGGACAGCAGGGACACGCCACTGTCACTGCTCTGCCCACCCACCAGCAGAACCCAGCGGCACCCAGAGCTTGGAAAGGTTTTGGGAGATGAGATGGGTGGAGGGGGGTCCTGGACACTCACCTGGCTGCAAATTCCAGCCTTGACTGGGTTCTAGAGGGAGAGGACAGGGACAGGGACAGGGACAGGGACAGGGACAGGGACAGGGAGGGGAAGGAGAGGGAAAACAGGATAGGAAGAGGAAGAGAAAGAAGGAGAAAGAAGGAGAAAGAAGGAGAAAGAAGGAGAAAGAAGGAGAAAGAAGGAGAAAGAAGGAGAAAGAAGGAGAAAGAAGGAGAAAGAAGGAGAAAGAAGGAGAAAGAAGGAGAAAGAAGGAGAAAGAAGGAGAAAGAAGGAGGAAGAAGAGGAGGAAGAAGAAGGAGGAAGGAGGAAGAAGGAGGAGGAAGAAGGAGGAGGAGGAAGGAGGAAGGAGAAGGAGGAAGAAGGAGGAAGAAGGAAGAAGGATGAGGAAGGAGGAGAAAGAAGAAGGAGAAAGAAGAAGGAGAGCCCCGAGGGAAGGGCAGCTCCAGCCCTTACCGAGAGATTTGAACATCTGCATCCCACCGAACTTGCCCTCGAAGAGGATGGTGTTGTTCAAGGGGTTGAAGGCGCGGATCATGCGGATCAGGAGCACCTCGAGGCAACCTGATGTAGGCAGAGAGAGCGCAGACGAGGGCAGGGCAGGGCAGGGGGGGGAAGGTCAGGGGGGGTTTCCGTCACCCCAGGACCAAATGTAAGAAAGAGGAAAGCCCCCAGTGCACGTTTGAGGTCCAGATTGTTCATTCCCAACAGCAGAATGGGTATTTCAACAGATCCAGTTTGGGTTTTTGGGATTGGTTGGGTTTTTTTAGGTGTCCAATTGTGACCACAATATTTCACCAAAGGGAAATATTATCCAGTCATTCACAGCCAGGCACAGAGAGACCGAGGTCGTGGTGGAGCACCGAGAGAGAGGAAAGGGTGAAAACAAAATAAAAAGAAAATGGAAGGAAGAAATGAAAGAATGAGTTAAACTCCAGCGCGTCAGGCACAGCCAGCTCTGGCTTTGGGGTACAGCACCCCGCTGGGATGCTGGCACGTGTCCCCAGGGCTGGGCGCTAATCTCAGCTCCCCAGTTCTGACAGATTAGAAACTATGAGGTTCTCCCAGTGTTTTGGGGATTTTGCACATTCAGCTCCCTGGCCTGGGCACAGCATTGCCAGCTTGGGCAGATGGAAGGGTGGGGGACGTGGGTGTGCGCTGCCATCATCCTCCTCTTCCCAGTCTCTTGCTGGGAGAAGAGGCCAATCCTTTTCTCTCAATCCTCCCTGCTCCTGTTTGAGTTTGGCACCCCTTCTCCCAGAGGAAAACCTTCTGTTCTCATTTCCATCCCAGTTTCTGGGTGACATTTGGATGAGGGTGGCCATGGAGAAAAGCCTCTGCCCAAGGCAGGCACTCCCCACGTGCCTCCCTTCAGCATCGCCCTTGGACGTGACCTTCAGCTCCTTCCAGCCCAGCACCTGCTCCCCCAGCACTGGGAGAACTGGGGCAGCCAGGGAGGGGACCCCCAAAAGGAAAGCACCAGCCAAGAGAAAAGATGGGATTTGCTTCTGGCCCCAGGGCTGCCGCTCAGGAGAGGCTTTGGGGATGGGAGGGGGACAGTGGGGACACGAAGGGGGGTGGCAGGGGCGCCGGGGGGCGGTGGGGCTCCCCCCCTTACCGGCTTTCAGGAGGATGATCTGGTCATTCTGGCAGAGCTCCATGAAGCCGTCGATGCGCTTGGCGAACTCCACCACGTACTGGATGGCGTTGGAGATCTGCAGCGAGCACTGCTGCCACATGGCCTCGCAGCTCTGTGCCACAGCAGGGACACTCTCAGGGAGTGCTGGTACCCCGGCACCCCAGCTCTGTGACCCCCCCAGGGCAGGGATGAGACTCCAGTGCCGTGCCATCCACGGGGGATGGTGGCATTAGGACACCTGGGAGGTGAGCTGCCACAGCAAGCTCCCCCTCTGGGCGGCTCCCGAAGCACTGACAGACCCTCCTCACCTTCATCCCCACCTCAGCATAGCCCCAGGGGACACTGGCTGTGCCAGGGGGCTGTGACAGTGGCACTCACCTTGCTCTGCAGGGCACGGACCTCCTCGGGGGAGTAGAGGCTCCATGCCAGGCGCTTGAGCTCCTCCGTTGTGTACTGGCACGTCTCCAGGTGCGACTTCACCACGTTCTGGGCCACCCGGTCTGCAAGGTGGGGACAGCAGGTGGTGAGACCTGGGGACCCCAACCCCGTCCTCGCCTCTGGGGCTGCTGGGGCTGAGGGCTGGAGGGGTGATGGGGCTCTCAAACGGTGTCACGGGGGTGTGAGGACAGATGGGGCTGAGCCTGAAGCAAGCAAGGGATGTGCCACATGACCTTGGGCGTGCTGAGCTCCATCAGGGAGCCTTGGGGCTGCTCCAGGAGCTGAGGCTGGGCTCACTATCTTCAAATCCCAGAATCCCAGAACGGTTTGGGTTGGAAACTTAAATCCCATCCACTTATTCATCTTACATCTCATTCCAACCCCGTGCCGTGGGCAGAGACACCTTCCCCTAGCCCGAGCGTGTGTCCCCAGAGCTGGGTGTGTCCTGCAAGGTGCTGGGGTGGCCCCAAGCACCATCCTCGGGGGCACACACCCCCCACACTTGCCCTGCACCGTACTGGTGCTCACCAATCTCCAGGACAGAGATGTCAGGGGCCAGCTGGGCACCCTCCAGTGCCCCGTGTGCCAACAGCGCCGGCTCCAGCATCAGCTCGTAGATGGACTCCTGCTTGATGAGTGTGGCATCAGCCACGTCCAGGCTGGACTGGTCGGGCGAGGGCTGCGCCGAGGCCAGCAGGTCCAGGTTGTAGTAGGTGCTGCTGCCATCGGGGGTCAGGGGGAAGTCGAAGAGGAGCCCGTCGGACAGCGTGGAGATGTCGTCCAGGTCCGAGAGGCCGCTGCTGACGCTCGTGGTGTAAACGCGGCTCAGGGGCTCGGGCTCATCCTTGGTGCCGCCGCTCTGCTCCTGGCTCTGCTGGTGCTTCTGCACCTCGGCGTAGAGGCTGTCCCGCTGCTTCTTGGACATGCGGCCGAACTTCACCGCTGCCCCGGGGGAGATGGCGGCCGTGTCAGGGCAGCTTCACCCCCCAGGGCAACGCCACGACCGCCCATTGCCCTGGGAAATGTCCTGGCTCCCGGGGGAGTGCCTGCTTTGGGGGTCTCTGAGCCCCAGGCGTGGCTGGG
>VXBC01007199.1:5563-24909 GCA_013399945.1 Ploceus nigricollis
TGGGATGGGATGGGATGGGATGGGATGGGATGGGATGGGTAAAGGGGACAGGGAACATGAACAGGGAAGGGGAGCCGAGATGAGGATGGTTTGTGGATAGGACTGGGGTGGGAATGCAGATGGGATGAGGATGCAATGATAGGGACAGGGACAGGGATAGGGATAGGGACAGGGACAGGGACAGGGACAGGGATAGGGATAGGGATAGGGATAGGGATAGGGATAGGGATAGACACAACAACGTGGATCAGTGGGATGGGAAAAGGGATGGAAAAGCTATGGGATGCATCCTGACTCACAGCTGCAGGAAGATGACCTGCAGGCCTGGCTGGGAGCAAGGGTGGGCAGCTGAGCATGAAGCCAGCGTGGACAGCATGGCCGGTGGGACCACAGTGGCCTCTCAGCTGGACATTGTGGTGATCCCTGTCTCCTCAAAGACCCTCCGGAAGGCGACCTGGAGGGACACAACGGAGCAGGGCCTCCAGCAGCTCCCCACCAAGAAGTAGATGAAGGGGTTGATGCTGCTGTTGATGCAGGCGAGCAGGAAAACCACCTGGGAGGACACAAGGATGTAACCGAGCTCCTGCAGGAAATTGCAGAGGCTGAGGGGCACTCCAAAGATGAGGAAGAAGAGCACCGTGAGGAAGATAACGATGTAGAGCCTCTTAGGCTGACGTCTCTTGGAGCCACACTGGACCTTGATGAAGAGGATCACATTGGAGATGACCATGGGTGGAGCAAAGATGAGGAAACTGAGGGCGTACATGGAGATGAGAGCCACCCGGCAGGGCTCGTGCTCGTGTGACAGGCACAGGGAGGTCACCACGACCATGACAGCGATGGAGAGGGCCCAGAGCAGGGCACACACCACCCATGACAGGCGCTGGGGACGGCGGCAGCGGTACCAGAGGGGGAAGAGAATTGAACCACACCTCTCGATGCTGATGGCTGCCAGCAGGTACAGCCCCATGTTGTAGGAGAACAGCGACAGCAGGAGAAGGGACCTCAGGTACTTCAGGGACACGACAGTGGAGCAGGACACGTCCTCCAGCAGGTAGAGCAGGGAGGAGGGGACAATGAAGAGGAGGAAGGTGAAGTCGGCGACGGCCAGGTTGAGGATGTAGACGGTGATGGGGTTCCTGCGGATGTGGAATCCGAGGAGCCAGAGCACAGCCCCGTTCCCAGCCAGCCCACAGAGGCAGATGAGCAGCGTGACACCACCTATGGCCACATCGGTGACATCGATGCCACAGGAATCCTCTCCTTCAGTGTCCATCACGGGAGATGAGGGAGGTGGGGATGTCTGGTTCAGCTCCATGGTGGAAGGTGGGATGTGGTCCCCAGCTGTGGTCAGAGCAGAGCGGGGTTAGTGGGACCCCAGGGGATGTGACAGGGAGGTGGCACAACAGGGCTGGGGACAGGGGGGCCGTGGGATGGCTAGGGGTGAGGTGAGGGCGGAGGGAGGGTTGGATCAATCCAGTCATCCCGATTAAGGACAACCATGGGAGCGGTGGGAGGGGCTTTGGGGACATCCAGGGAGAAACAAGCAGTGCCCAGGGCTGGACTCTGGTCCCAGCCCCCTACCTTTCCTTGGGGCCAACCTGTTGGTGTGTCCGAGCAGGGCACGCTCCCTCCCTCCGGTGCTCCTCGCCACGGTCTTCTCCAGTGAGGAAAACCAGGGTCTCCGCGTCCTCAGAAGCTCCAAGCAGCTTTTTGTCCCCACATAAAGCTGCTTTTGGGGTGTTTCTGCCCAATCACGGGTCAGGCACTGACAGCACTGGGCAGCTGCACACAGGCTGCCTCTTCTCCCATCAAAATTCTGTTGGTCTTGCGGGAAAGGAAATGTTTTGTCCGAGCAAATGCCCCAGAGGACGAGCACTGCAGCAGTTACATCTCGCCGTGAAAGAATCTCGATGCTTTTAGGATTCAACCTGATCTCTCATTAGACTGGTAATTGCCACCTTCCTAATTGTTTGGTGGTGCTCCAGCCTCCTCTCCCCATCCTGCCCCGATGCTGGCATCCTTCTGAGATTGTTCATTACCGCGTGCATTTGCCTCCCAGCCTCCCAGCAGGAGAATCCCTCTCCTCCGACTTCATCCTGCACCAGGCCTGGGGGAGAATTCGGAATTTGTTGCCTGAGCCATCACTTTGGATTCACTTCAATTGGTCTGGGGGCTCCAGAGCCCTCCTGGACTGGCTGGTACCCACTGAGAGAGCCTGGAGAGGCTGGTGGCAGAGGGGGGGATGGCAGGGGACAGCACGCACGACCCCACATCCCTCCCTGCGATCCTACACAGAAGCACCCATTCACCCCCACCAAAGTTTTGGGGTGGCAGAAGAGGGGAGGGGAGAGGGTTTTGGGGACATCCAAACAGGGGGATGGGGGACATCACTGCTGGGATGGCATGTCCCCGAGCAAAGCGGGGTGTCACAGCCTGTCCCACCCGTGCTGGAATCACTAGGAAAGGACAGGAGCTGGTGGCTGCCCCCTCACCCAGGTGCCAGGGACAGAAACTCCGGCAGGGCCGGGCTCAGCATGGCACAGCACGGGTGTGACAGCAGGGGTGGCAGTGACAGCGGGGCCAGGGCAGTGAGTCACCCCCCCTNNNCGCCCCCCCCCGTGCCTCACTCCACCCCTGGACTTTGCCTCCTGCGGATGCTCAGGGCAATAAATCCCAGGCTCGGAGGCGGGAATGGGGCGTCGGGGAGGGCACAGGGGTCCCATCCCTGGGGGCTGCGCTGTGCAGGGGGACCCGCACGAGTGGCATTGGGACGGGGAGTGGCGTCAGGAGTGGGATGGGGACGGGAATGTGCCAGAGGCAGCGGGCAGGAGGGCGAGGGAGCGTCACACAGGCAGGCAGGACACGCAGGTGGCAGTGTGACGCTTCTGCACCGCGAGGACCTGCCGGGAGAAGGTCACCTGTGTGCCAGGACACCGGTACGTGTGTCCCGGCCACTGTCACCGCCGCGGCCCCAGCCCCGCGGCGGGCGGGCCCGGCGGGCGGGGACGGCACCCCGGGCACCTGAAGGGCCGCGAGATCGGGCTGTGGTACGCCCGCAGGCAGGGCCAGAAGAACCGGGACGCCGACCGGCAGCAGGTGAGGGGCGCGGGGACGCGGTCTGGGGCAGGCGTCTGTGCCTCTGCGCCTTGGAACTGCGTGTCGGCAGAGCCGGGGATGTCTGGTCGTGCCGGAGAGCCTCTGGTCGTAGCAGAGGCCGTGTGAGGGTTGCTGAGGTGGGTGTTTGTGGGACACGGCGTCCGCGCTGATGGAGGCTCTGCTTTCTGCCCTAGAGAGCTGTGGTGCGCATGGACGAGCGCAGGGAAGAGCAAATCGTGCAGCTGCTGAATTCCGTCCAGACTAAAAACGACAAAGAGCAAGAAGCCATGTCCTGGTGGTCCGGGGATGAAGAAGGGTAAAGAGATATAATTACCAGTTCTTTTGTTTATTTTGAATTGCACAACCTTTCCATAAGCCGGCAGGAAGATGTGTCAGAAGTCATTTACCTTTATTAAGTGTACTGGCTCAACAAATATCCTCCAGGTTCTCCACATGTATTGTCACACTGAAATGGTTGTAGTCACTGCCGTAAAACTCTTTCATTGTTGTTGAGTTTGGGGTGTTAAATTTCTACTCAAACTCATAAAAGTTCTAACTCATCTCAAGGCCTACTACAGTAGATATACGGGATTTTTCAGCTCCCTTCGCCTCTGGAATTACTCTTCCAGAGGTGAGTTTTGGTTTCTGTTTTTAGTTACTGTGCAGTCTTGGAACATTTTCGCAGGGTCTGGAGCAGGGTCTGTTCTGGAGTCGTTAAGGATTTGCAGGAATAGCTGGAATAGGCTGGTGTTCTGAAATGAGGGGACTGGGGCTCCGTTCGGTTGAGGGATCCAGTTATGGAGCAGTGGATCAAGCAGTAATTCTCTGCTGATGTTTTGTTGCTTTGTGGCTTCGTGTGGTACAAAAGAACATGTTGTTTTTTAGATCCTGATGTCAGGGTTTTGGTGGTTGGTAGTTTGAGACTTTATTTGGTTTAATGATTTTCACTGTAGTGACAGACCCAGAGCAGCTGTGGCTGTCCCTGGATCCCTGGCAGTGCCCAAGGCCAGGCTGGACAGGGCTTGGAGCCCCTGGGACAGTGGGAGGTGTCCCTGCCATGGCAGGGGTGGCACTGGATGGGATTTAAGGTCCTTCCAACCCACACCATTCCCTAGTTCTGTGTTCACATGGACTGCTGGTTCATTAACTGCTGGATGTAATTACTTGCACTCTGCACGTGGCCAGGCACAGCTGGGGGAATCTGAAGTTCTTGTTCTGTGATTCCAGCCCTGCTCAGGAACAGCCTGCCAAAGTGAAACCAGATGCTGAGAAAGCTCCTGTGAGACAGACACCAGCCTGGGAAAAAACATCCCTGGATTTGGATGTGGAATTTCTCTGTGAAAAAACCGAGCAGGATGCTGATTTAGATGAGCAACTTAAAGAAGACTTAATGAAGAAGAGATCTGATCCCAGATATATTGAAATGCAGGTACTTTGCCCTGTGTTAAGTTGAAAACTTTTCACTGGATTTTTTTTTTTTAAATTAAACTAACCTCAAAATGTAATATCTAGTAATTTACTAGAAAGTTGTCATGATATTACTTTTGCTAAAAATTATCTTTAGAATTCATAAAATTCATACCTATTGATAGAACAGTGATTAAAAATTGGAAATGACAAATTTCAGAAACAGTTATAATCTGAAATTTGAAGCTGATACGTTGTTTTAGTGAATGGGTTTCTCTTTCTTTTTTATGGATTGTGTTCCTGCAGTTATGTCTGAAACTGAAAGCACAACACTGGGCTCTGGAGGAGTGGCCTCTTGAAAACAGAGGTTTTGTTTTGAACAGCCACGTATAGAAAATTGTCTTAGCCTGAGCACCAGTTCTCTCTTCCATACCATTCCATGCACCTGTATATACCTACCTCATCATGTACTGAATTGTTGGGCTGAAATCCTTTTTCTAAATTGAACAAAACTGAAACAGCACATGGAATTAAAGTTATTTCCCACAGGCCTGTGTTTATACAAGTGTTGCTGAGCAGTTTGTCATTGTTTTGCAGTTTAGCCCAGATTAGAGGTGAAATCTATTCTATTGCTATAGTGCTGAAAAGGTGTTTAAAGAGAAGCATTTTTTCTTTTTCCCCAGAGGTTCCGAGAGAAGCTCCCCTCATACGGGATGAGAGAGGTGAGTGTGTATTGAGAGAGAGAGAGACCCTGTGGTGCAGTGCTGCAGAGCAGGGGACAGAAGTTGTGCCTGTGACTGGCAGCAATCTTCGTGGCCTTCAGGACGGGGAAAGGCCTCCCAGGCTCTGACAGTACAGTACTGCTCAGACAGCACCAGGGGCTCACTGAGTGGGATGTGGGCTCAGCACAGCCTTCTCATGGGAATGTAACTGGGAATATCATGGGAATACATGGCTGCTACATACATTTAATATTAGGTCTTCTTTTTCTGCCAGTTAAACTTCTAGAAAGTTCCTGGTTACTCACATTGTTGTGCTTTCTTCTATGTATAAAATTTTGCCCTTTGTTGAACAATTAGCCAGTTTAGAATTGAGTGTAATGCCAATTAAGCCTTTTTAGCTTTAACCACAGACTTACTGGCTGCACTGCTGGCCCTCAGTGCCATTAGTTTCCCAGTCACAGGATGAAGTCAGTGACAGTAGGGGTTGTTATTAATTGATGTTAATTCTTAGGCTGCTATTCCCTGTATGCAGTAGAAGTGGAGTATTCTGATCTGTTTGCTTTTGCAGGCTCAGTGGGTGATTAGTGAGCTCCTTCCTACAGTCCCTCTATTTGCCATAATGTCCTTTCTGTTATTTGTTTCTTAAAATAGTCATACTCTCCTTAACAGTCCTTGGGGTGGGGAGGACGGGGCTGGGAAACTCTTCCTGTTGGTACAAGAAATGTTAAAATAGTGTGCTGAAAACCTTCAGTTTGTGCAGGCTTGGAGTCCAACAGGGCAAACTCTTGTGTTCAGCCTCCAAAGATCTACAGGAGCCAAGCAGGAAGCAGAAAGGTTAAAAGTTTATTTCAGGCTTTCGTTTTAGTTCTTCTGTGTTGTTTTCATACAGAATCTAAAGTATTTAAAGCTAGTGTTGAGGTTGGGTATGCTTTAAACCCTACACATGGGAAGTGCAAATGTGCAGAAATGGCTTCTGTGAGGTTTAAGCTAAACTTTTCTGGTAGCATTACAAGAAGCAGCTGAGCATTTCTTCAGCTGTTGATACTTTGCTCAGAGTTCATCCCACAGGAGCACAGAATTCTCAAAACCCTCTACAACCTGTTTGCAGCAGCAGCGCAGTAACTGTTGTGTCTTTGTGTGGGCCAGGAGCTTGTGAAGCTGATCAACAGCAACCGCGTGACGGTGATCAGCGGCGAGACGGGCTGCGGGAAGACCACGCAGGTGACACAGTTCATCCTGGACGACCACATCGAGCGCGGCCTGGGCTCCACCTGCCGCATCGTGTGCACGCAGCCGCGCAGGATCAGCGCCATCTCCGTGAGTGCCCTGCCCCAGCCTGCTGTGAATAACAGTTCTGGTCACCTCGGGGCCGTGCCCCCAGCCTGCTGCGAATGACAGTTCTGGTCACCTCGGGGCCGTGCCCCCAGCCTGCTGCGAATAACAGTTCTGGTCACCTCGGGGCTGTGCCCCCAGCCTGCTGTGAATAACAGTTCTGGTCACCTGCACTCATTGGGTATTCACAAGGTTTGGCCGTCCATGGAGTACTGGGTTCTTCCCTGACTTTAGTCATGGGTTATATCTGTGATTTTAATGGGTTTGGGCAGTGCAAATGCCCATTAAGGTAAAAACTAATGTTGTGTCAGGCCCTCTAGAGGTGTGTTAATGAGCAGGAAAGAATCTGGCTTTCAAATGCTCTGTAGTTACTCTCCTTGATAGTTCAGTGTGGAAGGCTGAGCTCACCGTGCTGAAAGGGGAATGTGCTGCTAATGCCCGAGGGGCTGTGTTCCTCTAGAGTCTTGTCCCTGGGTTGCTGCTCTCAGGGGAGGAGAAAAGGTGCTTTTCAGGGCATTTCTTTATTTACAAACCTCTCAGTACCAAGTGTTCCTACTGATGAGCAGCTCAGTCACAGATCAGCCTGATTTTCTTTGTCCCCCTCAGGTGGCTGAGAGAGTGGCTGCTGAGAGGGCAGAGAGCTGTGGCAATGGCAGGAGCACGGGGTACCAGATCCGCCTGCAGAGGTGAGCAGCTCCGTGGCAAGGCCCTGTTGTTATCCAAAGGAGACAATTTGAAAAGCAGTTCTAAAAAGAAATAACTGCTTTCCTGCTGATGTTTTCCCCTGAAGGAATTCCTGTGAGGAAGGAATGAGGTTTTTGAATTTTAGGAAAAGATTTGAGTGCATTTACTGTGTTTTATACCCCATTTGACAGTGGCTAGTCTAAGTTAGGCTTTGTCTAGTAAGTCCTGTTTTCAGCTCTTGTAAAAGGTTCTGCTGTGGGCAGAAATAAAACTGATGTCCCTAATCAATGAATTTCAAGGAAAAGTGAAAATGCTAAAGGGGAGAATGCTCCAAACCATATTTCTGTGGAAAGCTGTGCATTTGCTACACATATTTATGGACTAATTCCCTGGGACCATGTAATAAGTACAGTGACAGGGGCTTGCAGAGCAAAAGCTTTCACATTTGTAGTCAGCTATAATTTAAAAATCTGAATTGGTACCAGCACATAAGGGAACACTTTTGTAGAAGCAAAACTGCTGGTGAAAGAGGAGAGCTCAGCCCTCCCAGCATTTTAATTGGGGTTCATAGAATCCCTCTGCTGTTTCTCTTTGCTCCCAGTGCTGTGCATGTGAGTGCCCTCTGTGCTGAGCCTGGAGAGCTGCAGGAGGTGGGGATCAGCACCTCAGTGTGCAGGAGATGGCAAAGGGTGCCTGGGAAGTCAGGGCCTCTGCCTGGTCCATTCTCCAGCCACAAAAGTGATGCAACAGTGGCCTAATTCCTTGCTCCTGCCCTTGTGCTGTGAGTGAGGGAAGCAGAGTGAGGCACATCTGCATCATGTCTGCAATGGCACCTGCAGCTGGGGTTTAAGGTTTTAAAGCATTTTGTTAAGTACAGAGGAAAACTGAGGAGTTCTTATTGTGTCTCTTCCAGTCGCTTGCCAAGGAAGCAAGGTTCAATTTTGTACTGTACCACGGGGATTGTCCTGCAGTGGCTCCAGTCAGATAAGTAAGAGCTCCTGTTTAATGAGACACTGAATGCAATTATGAAATGAGTCCTGAGCTGTTCCAAGCAGTCATGGCTCTGCTTTTTATTTTTTCTAAAAGCAAAAGTTTAACTTCTTCCCCTTCTATTTTAGGCACTTGTCCAGCATCAGTCATGTAGTTCTTGATGAAATCCATGAAAGAAATCTTCAATCAGATGTTTTAATGAGCATTATTAAAGATCTTCTGAATGTTCGGCTGGATCTGAAAGTCATACTGATGAGTGCTACTTTAAATGCAGAGAAGTTTTCCGAGTACTTTGGTAGGTGAAATGCTTCCTGGAAATGTTCTTCTTAAGTAATTTAGGCTTCTACAGTATAGTGCAGTTCTCGAATTATAGAATTGATTTGTATCAAAAGAAGCAGTTACTTCAGTTTTACAAATATCTGCCAGCTGCTGGAGATGCAGTGTCTCTCAGTTTTATCTCATTGCGACCTGATATTGCTTCTGGTTTCGCTTTTTAGACATATTATGGGAACAGAATCCACAGAGTGTTTTCCTAGTAAATATTAACATGTTTTAGCATTCTTGCTGTGAGGGGGCAAGCAGATTGAACTTTGAGTTGTTCAGTCTCCCAGCTTTTTCCAGTGGCTGGAACCAGTTGAACTGGTGTGCAGGATACTGCCTGCTGCCTGTCCTTTTTTTTGTTCAGCAGCCTTATTTGGGGGTGAATTTGACATCTTCCCTGACAATTGGAAATGTCCTGTAGACACGGCAGCTATATTGCAGAACTAGTGAGGAATGTTTATTGCTTCTATTCTTTCAGTGCAGTATTTCATCAGTAGTTTTAAAATTGGGTTCTGCCTCCCTCCACAGACCATTGCCCAATGATTCACATCCCTGGGTTCACTTTCCCAGTGGAGGAATATCTGCTCGAAGATGTCATTGAGAAGTTGAGGCAAGTGTTTTTTCTGAACATCATTTCAGAGAGTATTTAGAGGGGGCTTATCTTAGTGTATGTATGCTCAAAGATTAATTTGGCATAAAGGAGAATTGCCTGTATTTTTCAACAGAAAACCTCCTAAAGGGGGCCTTATACAGTAATTACAGGTGGCACACAGTTACCTGGGAATACTGGCTTGAGGAGGAGAACAGTTTCTCTGTTGCTGTGGTGAATTTTCAGGTCTCTAAATCAAACTAGTCATTCTTGCTGTTCACTTTTTTTTTTCCTACACGTTCTCATACTTATTAGGGTTGGTCCCTGCTTTTGTAAGATTTCTGTCGGAAGAGAAACTGAAGATTCTTACACATGATGTAGTTAAAGCACAGCATATTGTCCATGGTTTGGAAAACTGTGCAGCTGCTCTAAATTCCCTCAGTTTCAAATGGAATTGTGTTTGCTCCTCCTGTGTGAAGGTACACCCCGGAAAAGACGGACCGCCGGCTGCACTGGAGGAAGGGCTTCATGCAGGGCCACATGAGCAGGCCAGAGAAGGAGGAGAAGGAGGAGATCTACAGGCAGCAGTGGCCAGGCTACCTAAGGCAGCTGCAGGGCAGGTTGGGCCCAAGTTTCTTTTCTGCTTTCAGTTTTCAGGCAGCTCTGAAGTGACAACCATAAATTAGTGCTGTATTGTGTTGCTGGGCTTTAGTGACAGTGGGGTAGTGGCTGCCCTGAAAAATGGTGATGGAATTGCCTGTACAGTTGGCTGGCAACTAGTGAAGTGCTTTAGGGACAGCAGGATTAGCTCCCTTTGCCTCTGAGTTGTTCAAGTTAAATTTCAGTTCACTACTTAAATACAAATTTTCAGTCCCTGGCTCGTCAGTGAGAAGGAGAGGGGTCGTGCAAGTGCTTCAGAACAGTTCAGTCATGACATGATAATTCTTCAGCTGTTCTGAACTGACAATAATCACACTGAACTAAATGTGGAGAGTACTTTGGAGGTGCAGGAATTGCTCAAAGAACTGAGCTGATGGCAGGTGGGTTCATGGCTGGGTGGCTCCCTCAGAACCAGGCAGCAGGAGCCCTGGCTTTGCATGTCTGTGCTTTCCCTGCTGCAGGTATTCAGCAAGTACAATCAATGCCCTGGAAATGATGGATGATGACAAGGTGGACCTGGACCTTGTAGCAGCACTGATCAGACACATTGTGCTGGAAGAGGAGGTACAGTGGGACTGAGCTGGGGGCACTGCCAGAGCTGGCAATGACTTTGGCTGGTCAAACAGAACGAAAAAAAATTTTTGTTTGCTCTTCTAAGTAATTGAACAGTTTTGAATTAATCTTATGTTCAGATAAATACATGGAAGTAGCTCTTTTATAGAAAAAAAAAACCCTTGACAGACTGTACCAGGCTGGGTCAGTGAGGTTTCAGATCTCACATGCCCACCATATATCAGTGTGCAAGGAGCTGGCTCTGTGCAGTGTGTGATGTGTTCTGATCTCTCTTCCCTTCACTGCCTCTTTCCCTGTAGGATGGTGCAATTCTGGTGTTTCTGCCAGGCTGGGATAACATCAGCACTTTGCATGAGCTCTTGATGTCTCAAGTCATGTTTAAGTCAGGTAAAACCCAAACTCTCCATGGGACTTCTGGCAGTGGCACTGGGGGCAGATTCCTTTTGCATGGGGTTGCTGCAGTTGTGCTGGATTCATTTTTTCCCTTGTCTCCTCTACAAATGTTCAGCAGTTTTTGTGTGTCTGTGGTATCCTTTCCTCTGCTAACAACAACTCATTTTTCTCAGTGTGGGAGTGACAATCTGAAAAACAACCTGACCTGCATCTTCTTCCTCTTGTCCTTTCCTGCAGCTGGGAGAACTCCCATCCAAAACTAAACTCCATTCTGTGTGCACTTCCTCTGTGCTTCATCCTTGAGCAGCTTTGCTGCTTTGCTGATAGTTCTCTTAAATCCTGTTGATTTGAGAATTTCTTACAGACTCTCAAGTACTCTGTAGCTGTCTGACACACTTTAACTTGTCCTTTTGCATCTCTCATATTTCCATCTCACCTGTCTTAGCTGGGCTCTTGGCTGTTCTGAGGGTGACTTGCAGTGTGGTTGTGCACATTCATAGATGTAGAATTCCAGTTCATTGAAAGATTGAGTGTCAGTTTGTGTATTAAACTTGACCAATTATTTAATAACTTCAGAATTTAAAAAGGAAGTCTGACTTACTATACATAACTTCATATATTGTCTTAACTCATCATGTTATAGCATCATAAAAAAGGCCTTTATACCTATTTACTTTAGAATTTGCTGTTATGGTACAAATAGCTATGATCTCACAGCAAGAAGCAGTAGCCTGACTTGCAGTCTATTTTCTCTGTTCTGCATAGTTGATTTAATAGATTTTCCTGTAAAATTGGAAGTTTCTGTGCTTACACCATATCTTTTACTGATTTTTAACTTTCAGATAGGTTTATTATCATACCTTTGCATTCACTGATGCCTACTGTTAACCAGACTCAGGTATGCTTCTCTTTTATTACAATATTTCACAATTACAAAAAAAAAAAAAAAAAGAATGAAAAGAATGAAGCACATGTTTGGTTTTGGCAAAGACATAAATGGGCCCTGGATAATTTCAGGTGTTCAAGAAGACCCCGCCAGGAGTGAGGAAAATTGTGATTGCAACCAACATTGCAGAAACCAGGTAAGTGCCTGGCTGCCCAGAGCCAGGAAAGCTATGTGTTTAACAAAAGAAATGGAAGTGCTAATTTAAAGTATAAACCTGTTTGATGTTCCCGAAAATACGTTTCTGTGTTTGTGCCATTAGTTTATAACACTTTATCTTTAGAAATATTTATAGACTAAACAGAGTTTTCCTATAATTGTTTTAAACAATTCAACCAGCTACGTTGTTTTGAACAGTTAAACTACAGGAATACTAAACAATTGCTAGAATGATTTGTACAGGATAATCTGAGCTACCTGTCCTCTTTTCAGAATCCAAGTGGGGACTTCTGCCAGACCAAGGAGAATAAATCAACTCTTTCTTGAACTGTTCAGTAACATAGTTCTTAATGAAGTTCCAAAGACAGATTTTTTTAAATTGCTGACTCTGGGAGGGAATAAAGAGAGGCCAAACCCAATCCTAGGTCACACTTGCAAAGATGAAAAGTTGCTTTTTTTCCCTCTTTGTTTTTCTACAGCATCACAATTGATGACGTCGTGTTCGTTATAGATGGGGGGAAGATAAAGGAGACTCACTTTGACACCCAGAACAACATCAGCACCATGGCAGCAGAGTGGGTCAGCAAAGCCAATGCCAAGCAGAGGAAGGGTCGAGCAGGAAGGTGGGAACAGTGGGGTGCTTAGGGAAGTTTGGGGATGTTGAGTTTCCAACAGTGCTGAAGGTTCTTTACTATTTGCATGTGCTGGCACTGCTGGCTCCTGTTCCTGGGCAGAGAATGATTTCCTTGCTTTCCTAGGAAGCTGAATTGACTTGTGCTGTGTTTAACTCCAGAGTTTCCCTCCTATAGAAGAATGTCCTGCATTTTGTTGTAATTTTTGTCACTGCCCTCACACCTGATTTATGAGGCTGATACAGTAAAGTGGAAACGGTGTAAAAATTAATTTCTGTGTTCTCTATGCCTCTTCTCTGCTGATGGGTCTTCAGAAGCCTGAAGTGGCTTTTACAATTGAATACACTAAGTTCTAATTCCTTGAGGAGTTTTGGGAAGCTCTTTGTAAGAAACAGAACCATAATGTCACAGTTTCATTGGGAAAAAAAACCCCAACAAATGACCAAACCCAAAAAAGTAGTTTCTTTAAATCACTGCAGAGTTCAGCCAGGCCACTGTTACCATCTGTACAATGGACTGCGTGCCAGCCTTCTGGATGATTATCAGTTACCAGAGATCCTGAGGACACCCTTGGAAGAGCTCTGCTTACAAATCAAGGTAAATGGAGGAATCTTCAAATATATTTATTATCTACTTTTCCATTGGGATAAGTGATTGAGAGAATAAGTTAATGCAACTGTGAGCCTAGAGTTGTTCAACCAAAATTCTGTTACACCAGAAATGCTGTGTATTTAGCCAGTAATTGCAGCAACTTTTGTAAATGCACACTTGTATGTGGTTGCATCAAACCCCGGGGAAACAGAATCGTCTGGTATCAGTAAAAGATGAAGTCCACTAACAAAAATTTGGCCTGTGCTGTCCCCCAAATATCACATGTCATTCAATCAGAGAAGCTTCAGTGAGAATGCCAGTGAGTCAATTTATATGATCTCTTAAAAGAATTTTACTACAAAGTAGTTTTAGAACTGGTGTGAGTTTCCCTTTTTGGCAGTTTGCATTGAATTCCTTATGAAAGAGAAGGATTGCCATGTGTATGTGAACTGAATGAAGAATAGATCCTTCTGCTGCAAATTCCATCACTAATACATTTTTTTGTCATTAGTTCTTAACTAAAGAAATTCTAACTTGGGCTGTGAATTACTCACACTATTTCCATGAGTGTGGTTGCTGCTAACCAATTTTAGACAACTATCTTTCTCCAGTTGCTGTAGGCTTTTGTTGTGATTTTCCTTTCAGATCCTGAGGCTTGGTGGAATTGCCTATTTTCTGAGCAAACTGATGGACCCCCCCTCTCGTGATGCTGTGATGTTGGCTATAAATCACCTCATGGAGCTGGTAAAGTGTTGCTTCATCTGTTCAGAGCCGTGGTGCTGTGGGTGTTACCAGGCAGCTGTGACTGCTCAGCTCTGGGCATTGCAGCCCCTTACCCTTTGTGCTGAGCCTCGATGGAGCTCACTGCACAGAGGGGGCACTCCACACAATCCATGGTGCTTAGGGGCTCTGCAGAGTGGTTCTGAGGGACTTTGTAAATGACTCCACACAGACACGTGACCCTGCACTCAAGTTCCCTGCGGGTGTTGATGTAACTCCCTCCTCTGTGCCCCTGCTGCCTCCCTGCCTTCCTGTTGCAGGTGGGTCAGTGAGGAGTTGGAGACAGATGAGGCACGTGGGAGAAGCACCTTGTATCATTGTTCCCTTGGGTGCTGGGGAAGGAGAGCTTCCTGGCATGTTTGTTCTGCTGACTCCTTGCTCTGGTGATATTTGCATAAATGAGTTGTAGCCATAAATAGAAACATCTGGATATTAGTGGGTGATATCTGTGTACCCGTGTCTTTTCCAGGGAAATCCTCCCTGTTTCACATGACGTATTTGTTCTTTTCTTTCTGCCCTTGTCCTGGCAGAATGCTCTGGACAGGCAGGAGGAGCTGACTCCCCTGGGTGTGCACCTGGCACGGCTGCCTGTAGAGCCACACATTGGGAAGATGATCCTGTTTGGAGCCTTGTTCTGCTGCCTGGACCCCGTGCTGACCATTGCAGCCAGCCTCAGCTTCAAGGACCCTTTTGTCATCCCTCTGGTAAAGTCTCACAGACCTCAGTTACATGTGGGAATTTAAGACTCTCGGGGGAATGCTGGGACTCAGTGAGGTGTTATAGTTTAAGAGCACTTTCATTAATGTCATGGTAATTACATTTTTACTAGTGAGATTGCCTTCGCATACTATGAATTATCATTTTTCCTGTGGAATATTTGAAATAACTATAATTTTCATGTGTTACCTACAAAGTACTGCTGTACAGATGTACCTGAATTTGGAGAAGAGAACTGTCATGTCAGTCTAGGTATTATGTAGGTTCTAATTTTTAGGGCAAGGAGAAAATCGCAGATGCAAGAAGAAAGGAGCTGTCAAAGAACTCGAAAAGCGACCATCTGACTGTGGTGAATGCTTTCACTGTAAGCATATTTTCATGTGGTTCTTTTCTTCTAGGATTTTAATTTGAGTAATATAGATGATCCTAAGGAAAAAGTTGATCAGTTTATGTTCTGTAGGCTTTCTTGTTTGGCCTCTACAGAAACATAAAACCAAACTGATTTTCACCCTTCTAGTGTTGCATAATTTTGTCTCCAGGCTCAGTAACCTGATTTCTGGTGGACAAGTCTGAAAAAGACAAAGGAAACATAGTATTATAGTTACCTTGCTGAAGTTGTTCATTCTTGTCCTTGTGGCCTGTACAAGAGGCTGAAGCCAACCAGAAGTGTTGGACATTGTGCTGTATTGTGTTGTGGTGAGGAGAGGAGGAAACAAACTGCCTGGAAAACGCAGTTACTGCCCAGAACTTTAACTTTGTTAATTACAACGAAGGGTGGCTGCTCTGGCAAACAGAGCCAGGTATCAGTGCCTGCCAGGGAAGAAGGAAGATTTCAGCATATTGTGAAGTTGTGTTTTTCTGCACTCTGGTGTCTGCACATATACAGAGAGATCAAAGGATTTACGTTCTCCCCAGTAGGGAACATGTGACTGTTCGTTGACCCCCAGTTTTGGCTGTCCTGAAGTTTGCAGTGTTCACTTACAAATGCCTTGCCACTCTGGTTTTCATTCCTAGGGCTGGGAAGAGGCTCGGAGTTGTGGTTTCAGGAACGAGAAGGACTATTGCTGGGAATATTTCCTGTCCTCAAATACCATGCAGGTAACAGCATCCTGCCAGGTTCAAACAGGATCCTGTGTGTGGGGAAGAGGAGGAGCCTTTGGCACAGCATCGTTCTGGGGCAATTTTCATTGTTTCCTAGATGCTGCATAACATGAAAGGGCAGTTTGCTGAGCATCTCCTTGCAGCTGGATTTGTGAATAGTAGAAACCCCAAGGATCCCAAATCTAACACCAACTCAGGTAACCATGGAGGGAAAGGGAGAATTTATCCCAGCTGAAATCTCATCTTGCAGAACTGCCTCACTTACTTTGCTGTCTCCTGCAGGTAATGAGAAGCTGCTCAAAGCGGTCATCTGTGCTGGCCTCTATCCCAAAGTGGCAAAGATCCGGCCCAGCTTCAGCAAAAAGAGGAAAATGTGAGGGTTTGGTTTAATGTTTGTTTGTATTCAAGGTGTTTTCTACATGGCATAATTTGGCAAGGTGAAGCAGTGGCTTGAGTGCATGAATGAATCTCACTTTAGAGTTTGAGTCATGGTTGTGCATTACTTCCTCTGAGAAGGGTGGGTTGTTGATTTCTTAACATCTGGATTCCTGCTAACACCTGAAATAACTTGTGTGACCTTATCATGCCATGGATAATGTTACAGCATCTCAGTAGCACTGCTCTAAAGGGGTTCTACAGCAGCAGTTCAAACACTGCCACTTCTGGTTATCTGGGAAGAGAGACCCCAGGGATCCTGGTCTGTTGATTTATCACTTCTTGTATTATCAGACTTTTTTTTGTTGTTTTTTTTTCTTTGAAGGGTGAAAGTGTGCACCAAGACAGATGGCTCAGTTAATATCCATCCCAAATCGGTGAACGTGGAGGAAACCGAGTTCCATTATAACTGGCTCGTGTACCATTTGAAGATGAGGACCAGCAGTGTGAGTCAGAGCTGTGCTTGTGGGCTTTATTTGTTTTATTATCCCCTCTTGAATGAGGCTGGATCAGGGTTCAGAGGGGATGTGAACAGCCTTTGTTCTGGGGCCTTCCTGTCCTAGGCCATTCCTTGTACACACTATCAGATTATATCCTTTGAGATACTGGGGTATTGTACCACAAATAATGAACTTCTGTGGTTTAGTTCTTGGGGGTTTTTTTGAGGATTTGAGGTTTTTTAAGGTCTGGCAGTAACAGGTGTAAATTCTTTTAGTTTTTTTTTTTTTTCCATTTCAATCCAGTCTTAACACTTCTCAGTATGGTGACATTTTTTCCTCTCATTGTTATGGAGCATCTGATTTGATTTCACCACTGTGTGAAAGACTGAAAGACTTGGGACCATTTTTGCCCTTGGGCAATCTGATTTCATGTAACTTTTTTTGAACTGAGTTGCTTCATGCATTTCTTCAGAATTTGTAAGTAACTGAGTAAGAATCTTCTGGAATTCTGTAGGAGTCTCATTAAGGATTACTGATGGCACTTGAGATATTTTGAGGGTGATCAGACATTTCTGTTGTGTGCAGATTTACCTGTATGATTGTACGGAGGTGTCTCCATACTGCCTCTTGTTCTTTGGAGGGGATATATCCATTCAGAAGGATAAGGACCAGGACACCATCGCTGTGGATGAGTGGATTGTTTTCCAGTCTCCAGAAAAAATAGCAAATTTGGTCAAGGTAACTGTTTCAAAATAATGTACCCGGGAGGCTCAGTGTAACACTGGTTCTGCTTAGGGATTTCTGGATTTGATATTCCTGTGGGCCTATTGATTTATCACTCAGGGAGATGATGTTTGAAATGCGCTCCCAGCAAGCAGTTCTAGCACACAAAGTAAGCAAAAGAGATCTAATTTTGCACAGATGGTGTAGGATGACTTGGTCAGTCCAGGAGATACCAGTACATGGATATGGAAACATGAGAGTGGGGCTCCTCAGTTGACAGGAATGGGTTCCATTCCCACTCCCACACTGTTTAATACTAGCTCCCAGAAATCATACCTGACTCTTTTTTAAATTTTATTTTTGTTTTAAACCAGTCTTCTTAATCCTGAGGTAGTTAGCTAAGTGCTGGGTGGGCTGTTAGAGGCATCACATCCAGAGATGGTCATCTCTCATCAAAGAGACTGGGTTTTGAGAGACAGTCTTTGATGATCCTGAAAATAGCAATGTTTAAATGAACTGAGGGGAGAAGAGCGGGTGTAAAGGTCAGGAGAACAGAGGGCCCGAGGCACTGGAGCCTCTCTGTTGATGCTATGTGTAGCTCTAACTACCCATCTCTTTCCTCTTTCCTTTTTTTTCCTTTATTACAACACTTTCCAGAAATTGAGAAAAGAACTTGATGATCTTCTACAAGAAAAAATAGAAAACCCCCATCCCGTGGACTGGAATGATATTAAATGCAGGGACACAGCAGTGCTGACAGCTATTATAGACTTAATCACCACGCAGGAGAACGAGGGCGTCAGGAACTTCGCGCCGCGCTTCCAGGGCGAGCGCTACAGCTGACACCCTTCACCAGCCAGCCCAGGCACCTTCTTTTTTATAGCATTTCTTTAGCTAGAGGAACAACTTTTGTAGGGTAAGCTGGTCATGTCCTCATCCTGAGGAGCAGTTATTCGGAGCTAGTTGGCAGTATGTGTATGTGCATGTGTTCTGTGCTCGGTGTAGCTTTGTGAGGGACAGAAAGGCGGTTGTTGGATGGTGTAAGGTTCTTGTCCTGCTGTAGCTGTTTTCTTTGGGTTTTTACCCATCAGGTAACAGATATTTAAAAAAACCTGCTAAAATACTGCTTAGTAATACCTAAACTTTTATTATTTTCTTTTAATGAGGTGTGGTGAGTAATTATACTTGCTGTGTTATTCCAGCTGTGCAGCAGTCTGCTCACCAGCACTTCCACAGAAGGTAATTACAGCTTAATTTAACTAAACTTGAAAACACGTGTTGAATTTGTACAGTGGGAGGAAACAATCTTCAGAAATTCTTCTCCTTTTCTGCATTTCATCCCATTCAGTTAATCTTCCTTTGTTTTCTGTCCCCATCCATCAGCACTACTGACTGAAATTGCAGATTGCAGAAAGCATGGTTAGAGAAAATTAATGTTGGGTTATGTGTTAAGGTTTCATTGCATTCGACATTTTTTTTTGGTTTTGTTTTTTTTTTAAGAAGTTCATGTAATGGGTTATAGTATTCCATTAAGAGTCTTTTTTTGCAAGTCTTATTTCAACTGTTCTCAATGTTTTGAATGTTCTGTTTTGAATGATCTCCAGCTATGGAAGATTATTTGAATAGCAAAGTTTGTTAAGGATTTTGAGGTTTATCCTTGAGAAAAAAAGCCTGGAAATATAACTTTTCTCCCTTCTTTGGTGTTTTGTTGGGGTTTTTTTCTTTGCAAAAATAACCTTAATCATCAAGTTCAAGAGGATTTATGCTTTATTCTGAGGAAAGCAGAGCAGCTCAGGTGAAACTTAGAAGTCGAAGTTACTGGCTAGACTGCTTTCCATTGGGTTAACAAGGGATGGAGGGTGCCAGGCTCCTCATTGCCACTGCCAGCTGCACAAAACACATCGTTTAACCTTCCTCCCCACCACCAATTGACTGTTTCACCTTCAGGTGTTCTAAATGAGGAGGCGGAGGAGGAGAATCACCCTGCCCCGCGGGTGGGGGATGCCGGAGGGAGTCTGAGGAAGGGGGAAAGAGACACCGGCGGCTGCGGGGGGG
>VXBC01007199.1:24926-54208 GCA_013399945.1 Ploceus nigricollis
GCGGGCCCGGCGCGTTCTCTGGGGGACAGCCGGGCTGTGAGGGCTGCGGGGGAGCCGGGATCGGCCCAGTGCAGGCCGTGGCCGCTCTGAGGTGGCAGCGGCCACAGCCGGAGGTAAGCCCCGGACTCAAAGGGGAGAGAAAGGCGGTCTAAATAACTGATAACTGTGTGGAAATGGGAGCGAAATAGTTTGTAGTGTGGAATTTCTATGCTGGAAACAAAGGGCGTCGCTGGGACAGGAGGGAACAAAATGGCGCCCAGCCCGGAGGGGCGCCTCTGGGCCCGGGCTGTGTGGGGCAGGGTGGCTGCTCTGCGTCACAAATTGGTATTTTTGTGAGAAAAAGCTGGTCGTAATGCTGTCGTTGGTGTAGCTGGGTTAAATGTAATGAAGAAAATACAGGCTGGCGCATGGTACCTGCATTATTCTCCTTTTTCATGGTGTTTGCAGTACTTAGAAGAAATGATGGCTAATTTTTTAATTAATAACGCAAAAGGAGGGCAAAACGAAATGGAGCCTGGGTAAGAATGGCAGTTTTGGTTGAAGATGAGTTCCCTCAAACCCCCCATTGTGGAGGCTCAGGGTCAGCAGTGGCACAAAGGCCACCCTCAGAAGAAACACTCGGGGTCACAGATGTTAGGAAGTGACTGAAGTGTAAATAGTGATATTGCTGTACTTTTTCACAGTGCTTAAAGCACACAGCCTAACCTACTCTTTTATGCAGAAAGGTACCCAAATCTTCTGCGCTCTTCAGAGTTTGCAAATGAGCATAGAGGTTTGGGGTGCTGGATTAGAGTTACTTTTCGGTGCTAGCGTGTGCGATGCAGTGTTTGGATTTGTGATGTAAATAGTGTTATTCCAGCTATGGCTGAGCAAGCCTGGGGTCTGTGGTGGTTCTGGCCTTGCCAGCAAGGGGGCCAAGGGTGTGCAGGGGCTGGGGCCACAGCCAGGACAGCTGACCCCCACTGCCCCCAGGGATGTCCCAGGCCATCCTGCTCAGGATAAAGCAGGGAAGGGGCAGATGTTTGGAGTGATGTCATTTGTCCTCTCAGGTCCCCATTCTGTATATGGAGCCCATCTGTCCTGGGGCTGGCTGAACATCCACCTGCCTTTGGGAAGTGGGCAATTAATTCCTTGGTTTGCTTTGCTTGCACATGCAGCTATTGTTTTAAACTATCTTTATCCCAGCCCATGACTTCTCTCACTTTGCCCCTCAGAGCCTCTCCCCCATCCCATGGTGGGGATGAGCTGCAAACCAGGCTTAAACCACTGCATCAGGTTATTAAGATGATGAAGAGATAATGCTGATGGAAGGTTTGTAACTTGGTTTTTAAACGGCCAGCCCAAGACAAAGAGTGGTCAAGGTCATGTTGTACTTAATGAGATCTGCTTCTGTCTTAGTTTCCAGCACCTTCTAGAGCTCTGGGTTATGGACTGTAGCAATTCAGTGATGTAGTAAATTCTACCTGCCCTTCATGTTATCTTAGTTTGCCTAAATGATGTTGTTTGATACAGCTGTTGAAAATCATTTGCAGATGACAGCAGATAAAGCCTTGGCGTTCCTCAACCTTGGTGCCAAGATTTACTGTTTATTTCCAACACTTGTGTTCTAACCACTTGATTTGCCTATGTGTGTTATTTTAGTAACAAAATATACCTGGGAAACCCAAGAACTTTTGTGCATATATTTTGTTGATCCAGGATTTAAGGTATGTGCATGTGAGTGTGATGCTGAGCAGATGGTGCGTTCTGAGCATGTGTAGGGTGGCCTTTTTTTACTTTTATTTTCAGCAAATTAGCTTTGCATGGTGGAAACAAATGTACTCTCTGCCGTGGAAGTCAAGGACAACACGGCATTACAGCATTTGTTAAAGTTCAGCAGATGCAGATGTTGTGTTTCTTATGTTGCAGGGCTGGTGTACAGCAGCAGCAAAGACAGTCCCAGAACTGTTCCTAGGTGTGCAGGGACTGCAGTGACAATCCCAAAAACTGTTCTTAGGTGTGCAGGGACTGCAGAGATGCCGGGCCAGGTTCAGGTCAGGCGGGCACAGGATTTCTGAACAGGTGCCCCTGTGGAGCCACCAGGCACAGGGAAGCACCTCAACTCACTTGGAGATTTCATTTGGGCAACTGAGAGCCTTTTATTGGCAAGTTGTTTCCTGATTAGGGAAGTTATAGAAGGAAGGGCACACACATTCCATGCCCTGCAGAAATGAGACCTTATGTTACAGTAACAAACTCCCAGCTGCCTTCTGTCACTGCTGGGCTGCTAATTAAAAAGGAGGTCCTGGTATAAAGCCCACCTCCAGTTAAAAAGGAGAGTGTGTGTCTCTTTGAGTTCAAAGTGCACAGGGGCTGATGAAGGGCTTGAGTTTTCAGATTATTTCCTTTGCAATAGCAGTGCTAATAGAGAAGTCAGTGTTAAAAATGACTTTTTTTCTTTGCTAATGGCTGAGCTCCCTGCCCTGGGCTCCAGGGACAGGAGGCTGGGGAGTTAACAGTTAAAGCTGAGTTTGGACTGGACACAAGGAAGCAGAGCTTCACTGGGGGAATGGACAGAGCCTGGAACAGGCCCTGGTGAGGTGGTGATGCCCCAGGTCTGAGGGTGTTAAGAACACTCAGGAACAGGATTTAACACTGGGTCAGCCCTAAGAGAGTTGGACTGCACAGGGCTGTAGGTCCCTTCCAGCTGAACTGTGCCAAACTACAAGAATCAGAGGGAACTGAAGACTTTCCCCATCTCCCTCTTAATGGTGTTTAAGCAATGAGATGCTGTCCCAGGCCATTGCTCCAAGTCCAACATGTAAATGGGATCTATGACAGATGAGGTAGGACACAGGATGGTGCTATTTATCTTTACAGAACAGGAAAATAGAAAATGCCAGTGTTTACTGAAGAGATTTACTGTCTCTGACAAAAAATGACACTATCAACTGGCAGCTTTATGGCATTTAAAACAAAATCAAAACTTTTTAGTAAGGATTTAAAAGCACTTTATTGATTGTTGTCCTATAAAATCATAGAAGTCTTTTAATTCCTGAAGAACTGTGTCCAACAATAGGAAAAATGAAAAATGTCTTTACAAAACATTACAGCATTTTTTGGAAAAACTAGGTATGAAAAATATATACAGTGTATTAAAAAAAATCTGAATAAAATTAATGCCTGGATTTATACATTCAGTTATGTGTTAAACCTCCGCATGTATACAGTAAAATTTGTTAAAACAGTAGCAGTGTTTTTACTATGTTAAATAAGTCTTCGTTCAATTTACAGTGTCTCTCATTACTATTTTATCAGTCCACTTATAAATTAATTTGCAAGGCTGTATAACCACTGTCACACTGTCCAGGTAAGTATTTTTGTACAAAATTACTGCCTTCTTAGTGTAGTTTAAATTATTAGAGCCACACATCTTTACAAACACCCAATTCACACACCACGCAAATCAGCATCTTGCAGGATAAAAACCAGCAGAGGCTGGGGAAGGCAACAGGAAGAAAGCCTTGGTACTACAAGTTGTCCCCTCATTTCTACACTGCTGAGGCAGCAGCTGGTCCTTAAAAGGGAGGGTTTTTATCACACACACTCTCACACCTCTCTCCAGCCACCTGCCCTGAACTCTGCTCAGCCTTGAGTGTGTTTGTTCCCAGAGCAGTGAGTGCATTTCATGTTCTCCTCATCACTGCTGCTCTGAAGCACTAAGTGAAGTGCAAGACCTCAGCAGAGAGCTGAGGAAACGAAAACAACTGCCCCCAGTTCCAGCAGTCACTCTGCAGTAAAATACCTGTGCTGAGATGGAGCAGCAGCACCCACTCTGCAGAGGGTGGTACGTTTTTCTGGCTTTCAGAAATCCTTTGCCCACAGCAGAACTTGGAGCCAGCCTGAGCAGCCTCATGGAAGCACAGCTGCAGAGTCCTCAGCGAGGTGGTGCCAGCTCTGCCTGTGCCAGGCCGGGGCCATCCCTGGCTTTGCACTGGAGAGGTAGGTCAGCCTTTACAGAGTCCAGAGCTGGTCACTGGAGTTCAGGTGCCACACGAGGGGAAGCGTCCTGTAACACAGGGTCTGGGGCTGCAGCTCCTCAGGAGCAGGACACCCAGCACTGCTGTTCAGCACCGGGGCCCTACAGAGTTCTGCTGTGAAAACAACTTCAGATGCTCAAAACCAGATGGAGCAAGAGTGTCAGGAGGCAGCGAGGCAGGAGCTGCAAAAGGGTGCCTGAGACACTGCTGCGAGGTGCTGCTGCTGCTGGGGCCAGGGCTCAGGTCGGAGCTGTCAGAGCAGGGAGTGCGAGGCTCCAGCGTGCTGCTGCTGGGCTGTGGCTCTGCTGTTCCCCTGTCCCAGCCAGGGCAGCCCCCAGCTGGCAGTGAGGACATGGCTACACGTTGGTTTCCAGCCCCAGCAGGCGCCCCATGCGCTCCATGTTCTTGTCCAGGGTGGCCCTGCAGGTGATCTCCTTGGCACACTCCGAGGGGAACCAGCCCCTCTGGCCGTCCCGCAGCCGCTCCCCCTCGTACCAGCCTGCAGGGAAGGGACAACAGTGACACCTCTGCAGCTGACCCCACCCCGGGCTGGTGGCACTGAGGGGGGCGTCTGCACTGGGGGGGGGTACATTCTGCATTTGCCTTGACTGGGAATCAAGTACCAGTTCAGGATAGCTTCAGCAGATGTTTTTAATCCAGCCAGATTAGGTAAAAAAATAGTATGTGCAAAATATTGCAATATTTTGCTATCTTTTTTGTCATTCAAATATAGTTTGAAGTAATGCAAAAGTACAGCATTGCAGCACAAGTGACAGGATCTCTGATTTCACAGGTAATTGAGCAACAGCAAGTTAGAATTTAGTCCCCCAAGTACTGACAGTGTCCTGCATCCCTGAGCCAACACTTGGTGCTATCAGTGCAGTTGTGGGCAGGTCTGGGCAAGAATCATAGTGATCTTGGGATACTCGATCCTGTGGCAAACCTCAGCAACGACCCTGTGCCAGAACAGCAGCAGTAAAGCCCAGGCCATGGCACGACAGACTGGGGCTGTTTCTCTTGGACAACCCTGGCACTCACTAGAATGTCTGAGCTCCGTGGTTCTAGACAAATTCAATTTCCTATCTGTGGATACCTCCCATGCCAAAACTGGCCAGCAGCCATGTTCTACAGCTGGTTGCATCTGCTGCTTCCTTTAGAAACCTGAACCCAAATGCTCACGTTTTCCTTGGAAGCTGAACTTTTACTCACTGCAGCCCTGTGCTAATAGGACACAAGTTTTTGTAGCTGGATCCCCCTGCAGAGGTGACAAATGGTTACTGACAGCAAAATCCTCACTCACCATCGTTCACTTTTTGATAAACCAAAACGACATCAGCGACTTGGAGAGAGAGCTCATCGGCCTGCTTGGCTGTGTACGTTCTGATGATCTCCACCTGAGCCAGTGCTGGGGAAGGAGTGAGCCAGGCTCAGTTAAACCAGTCACAGGGCAGGGGCTTTTATTACAGCCCATCACCATTTATTTAAAACTTTCCACTTTACACCTTTCCCCATGGCTTAGGGTAGCTGCAGCCCAGCCCAGCCCCTGGCCCCACTGCGGGCACTGCGGTTGCCCTGCAGAGCACTCCCGAGTCCCAGCAGCTGCGACTTACTGGTCCTGTCCGTGTGGTGCCCGTCGCTGTCCTGGCCCAGCGCCGTGATCCAGCGGGCTCTGTCACTCCTGCAAAGCACAACCCCGTGTCCCAACTCATGCCCTGGATAATGGTCAGCTCTGAGACTGCCCCTACTTCTTCCAGTGCCAGCATCTCTCCCTTCAGCACCTGTGAGTAACCCCTGTGTATCACCACCTCTGTGTATTCTCTGCCTTCTTCACAGGGTGATAGAAAGTTCTCACCTCACACTGGTGCTTTGTCTTTGGGACCCACATGCCACAGGAGGTGGTGAAACAGGATCAAACTGTGCTGGAAGTCTTGGGTCAGAGAACCCATTTCAGTTTTACCTGCACAAAACTGTTCCAAAGGGACATTCAACTCTCTGAACTGTTTGGCCTTGGAAATTCTCTTTCCATCCTTCTCAAAGGATAAGACTATAAAAATAGGTAACTTAAAATACAGGAATTCTTTTCAGACTCTTGCTCTGGGTGATGATCAGCTGGACTGCTATTTATACTGCAAACAGCACAGAACAAATCAATAATAAGTCTGCAGAACAAAATGTCTTTTCATACAAAGCCCAGACAACTAAAAATGTCCTGCATTTTTTCCCCAATAAAATTGCATTTCCAAACAAGTCTGAATCATCTCCTGCTTTCATAATGAGATCTTTAATAGAAAGCACTGATGATCTTCAGTTCCTTTCACAGATATTCTAAACTTTGAAAGCCAACCTAAAACTATCGATTTTTCCAGGCAGGGACATGTCTGGAGCACTCCCTTTCATGTCTCTGTCCCGCCTCCAGCTGCCCCCAGAACAAATGAACTCTTTCAGTGCAAGGAGGCCGTGTGGAAGTTGATGGCACATGTACATCCCAGAGCAGGCACTGGCTGCTGCTGGTTTCTAAGGCAGGACACTCCTCCGGGTGCCCAGGAGAGCAAGGAGCAGAGCTCCTCCTGCTCTAACCCTGCTCTGCTGTCACTGCTGCCCCATCCTGCCATCAGCACCATCCCAGCGCCCTGCTCAGGGCCCAGGGCACTCTGGGTGTGCCCGGGACACTCCTGTGCCACACCCTGTGCTGTGCCCACACAGCCCCACGGTGACACCCACCTGGCAGCACTGACCCTCAGGTGAGGGACCCAGCACAGGGCTGCCCTGCAGAAGAACCTGCCTGAGGCACAGCTACACTGATCTCTGCAGGCAGGGCAATCGAGGCCTTACCCAGCAGTTTAAATTAATAAACCAGAATAAGTAATAGAAATAAATAAATAAATATTTACTACTTTGGGCAGGGCAGGAGGAGCTGCCTGTGGAGACAATCAGGTGAAGAAATCCCTGAAGTAACTGTACTCACAGAGTCTCTGCTCCCAGGAGCATCTCCACCCTGTCCCCGGCGTGGTTGCTGAGGAGCACGAGCCTGAAGAGGTGGGATGCAGAGCCCCGGCCCGAGTGGAGCATCCCCGCCGCGTTCTTCGTGGGAGAGGAGCTGGGCTCCTCCCTGTCACAGGGCAGCACCAGCAGCTGCTCCCGCAGCGAGTGCTCCGTGACGTTGTAACTCTCCTCACTGCAGGCCAGGCCGGGAAGGAAGAAAACACCAGTTACGGTCCAGATTCCCATTGTGTTTGTCTGGAAGCAACCCCAGTCACAGACACATCCAACACCACGGTAGGGATGGTTCTTCAGCACCTCCCAGCTCCACTCGGGGGTAACCAACTTCTGCCTGAGGTCTGGGGTAACACAAAGCCCTAGTTCAGCTCCCAGGGGACATTTCACTGGTGTTCTGGGAAATAAACACTGAGATGGCTTTGGGTCCTTTCTACAGAATGACTTGGTGCACTCCCAAATGATGGACACAGAACATGCTTCTAATGGAACCAATCCTGCTCAGATGCTCTGAACCAGAGAAAGGGTTGGTTTGGGCTTGGTTTTTTGGGTAAGTTTGGGATTTTGGGGGGTGTATTTTTTTTTTTTTTTTAAAGAAGTCAGTTCATATTTTAATCTAAATAACTCCTTAGCCAAAGGAAGAACTGGCAATCCCAGCTGGGAATGCTGCCATCACTACATGGGAATCTTGTGTCTGAAAAAGAAATGTGTCTATGCATTTGTGCAATGAATAATAAATGCATTTCTTATGAATTAATCAGCTAGTCTGTACATGTGCACAGCTGATCATAACAGCACTTCTTACTAATTAATCAACAGATAAACCTCTACAAATCCTTTCTACTCCTCACTTCCATGCCACAAACCCGCTGGATCAGCCTCCTGCTGAAGGGAATCCAAACAGATGTAAAAGCAGTCAGTGCATTTCCCACGAGCCCTCTGGGGTCAGTACTGCACTGATTTCCCCCACCCTGTGCCTCATGCCCTAACCCAGGCACAGCCAGGCCTGTGTGAGCAGGACTGGGCTGACCCTTCCCGAGCAGCAGCCATGTCTCGGCTGGGCTCGCCCCAGGATCCAGCATCCCCACACCTGCTGGCACTGACTGCTCCTCTCAGGGCACTGCATTAGTGCTTGGCAACTATTATGTCATTTTTAATGTTTTTAAAAAAAAAATCAGATTGTGTCTACACACAGCAGGGGCTACAAGGACAACTGGCAGGAGAAACATTCCAAATAAACTAAAAGCTGGACAGTGGGGAAAAGTGGGTTTTTATCCCTCTTCAAAGCCTTGCACACATCCCAAATCCCCGTGTCCCCTCCTGCCCAGTCCCGAGGAGCAGCCCAGTGGCTCGAGAGCGCTTTGGCTCCCTCCTCTGCAGCGTCTCCAGCAGGTCAGAGCCACAGTTCCCCAGCAGCTCCAGCACATGGAGGTGGGGCAGAGCCGGGCAGTGGCTGCTGAGCCAGGGCTGGAGATGAACTCTGGGTAAAGCCCCAAGTGCAGCCTCAGAAATAGCCATTTTTAGCACAAAGTGAGGAGAGATGTCTTAGTGCAATGTTAAGAATCTTCTGAGATTCAGCTGCTCAAGGAAAACCACAAGCATTCAACCCCAAGTAGCAACAAACATTTCTGTCCACTGCTGTGGTGCCATGGCAACACTGTGGGTGGGAGCAGGGCTCACCCGGAGCTCCAGCACTGTTAATGAGCTCCGGCACTTGGGCAGAGGGAGCTCCATGCTCCTGCAATTCTGGGAAACGTGCAGGGGGAAGGACATTCCCAATACTTTTTCCTTCCCAAACTTGTCTTTGCTAGGGCATAAAGAATAATCTTTTTAATTCGTCTGACAATTTAGAATCTTAATTGTGTTTGCCAAAAGTAAATCCTGTTTAACAAGCAGTTACCTGTTATTTGTAACCCATTATAGAGGCTCAAGTAACTCCTGAACTCATTCCACAGCCCGGATCATGTTAAAAGTCACTGTGATTCAAGGACTGAACACAAAAGTAGTTTTATACTGGCTCTTACCTCTTCTTCTTGGTGATGATGAGGACATCATTGAAGAGGAAGAAGTACACCTGCTGCTTAGAGGTTCTTTTGGAAAAAAGTCCAGTGTCTTCTACATAAGCTGTTAATTCGCCCCTTTTCACCAACCACCGTGACGAGGAAACCAATGGAAATGGCTGCAAGGCAAGAAAATCACATTGTAATCCTTCCAAATTAGAGAACTTTTAAAAAACAGAGTACAGTCCATTTGGGAAGAATGCTCGAATAAACTCAAAGCTCAGAGACTACAAACACAAAGAGGTTACCAAAGTTTAAGGGACTGCATCATTGCTACAACACACAGGTAACAGCTGCAAATACCTGGGAATCACTCGGGCAGCTGTCATCACTGCTCATGGAAAAGAGAAATGAACAGAGCTGACTGATCCCACTGGGGCTAGAACAGACTGTGAGACTCCTGAGGGCACAGAGCAAAGCCTGACTTCAGGAATGTGTCTGCAGGGTGAGAGTGGCTCCTGAAGCACGTGGGGACATGGGAGTGTCCTTGGTACCTCACGGCCCTTCTTGGAGCAGAGGTGACATTCCCTGTGCTGCTGTCACCTGGGAAAGGCGGGCAGGGGTGTGCAAACCCTCCTCACCCTGGGAGGTGCAGGTACAACCTCCTTCCCTCCACACCTCTGCCATGCTCTCCCTCAGCAGCACGACAGGAAGGTTTCCATGGCCTTGCTGTTCTCCTGGGGCTCCTGAAGTGTCCCAGCTACCTGTCAGGCTTTACTGAAAATGGCTAACTAGGGATCCTGCAGCTCCTCTTTATCCAGCCTTGCCTTTATTAATCCAAATTATTCCCAGCTGCAGGAGACAGAGCCCACAGGAGGCCCTTTTGTTCCTCTGGGCCAGGAAGATGGAGGGAGATGTGGGACTGTCCTGGTCACACAAACCCCTCTGAGGCTGCCCCAGACAGACGCTCCAGGCAGACCAAGGTCCACAGTAATGAACACAACTGCCTGTTCTCCTCTCATTTAAGCACCTTTCACATACTTTTCAAAAACATCCCTTCATGCAGTTTGTCAGCTGCCTTCCCCATTCTGCATGAGTTGGTTTTTTGTATCTGTTAATCCCTGGCCAAGCCAACTGCAGCCTGCCTGTACCTGCTGAGCCAAACCCAAACCCAGTGCTGGGACTGAGACCTCACTGCTGGGAGAACAAACACTGACTCCCTAAAACAAACCCCCACAACTTTTCTCGTGCAAAATACGTACAATTTAAGAACAAAAACTGCTGAAACTTAATTAAAAATTGAATTCCACAGCTGAGCTATGTACATGAGCAACACGAGATTTGAGTCACTTCCCTTGGGCTCCCATGAAACTCTCCACAGTTACATCTAACAAAATAATAAACAAATCTCCAAAACTCTGTGAGGCTGGGCAAGAACAGAAATACTTTAACAGATTTATAATGGCTATAAAACAGAATTACAGTCCCATGATGATTGGTTTACAAGCAAAAAATACTTTTAAAAGTTCTCTTTGAGGATGAACAAAAAATTCCTCTAATCTGTACTCCAAATGAGTTCATCCCATTTTCCTAATTTACTCCCTTCCAGAGGCAGCTTGGTTTTACTTTATTTTTTCCTTAACTGCCAAAGGAGCAAATCACGTGCACCATGTCCCTGCTGCAGAAAGGAGGCTCTCAGAAGTGAAAAATGCATTTAACCAGAGCAGGGCTTCCCTGCCCTGGGGCCTGAGGGGCTGCAGGGCTGGGGCTTGGATGCACCAAGGGAAATCTCACACAAAAGCATGGAAAGACAAAGCCCCGGGGCAGGTGGGGTCACCCAGGAGCCACAGAGCCCAGAGGGACAGACGGACTCCAGACCCTGCAGGCTCAGCTCCCGAGGGACTCCTGGGGTCTGAGGGAACCACGGAGCAGCTCAGCCCCACACTGGGCTGGACTGGCTGAACACTTGAGTCTGGTACCACCCATCAGGAAATGCTCTGGTGTCACTTGCCCAGAAGTGTTGTATTTGTTGTTGCTGTTGCTATAAGCAAATATTATTACTATGAATTTTTAGACAAAATTTGAGAATAAAACTACTTTAGGCAAGTTGAAAATGTCTTTTTGGAGGCAGCATTTGCCCCCAGCCTGACCCAGAGTCCTTCAAGAGCTGTGCTTTTAAAACCGTGAACCAACCTCCACTCACTACATGCCTGATAAACTGGCATCTTCTCCCAAAAGAATCCTCATTGTGTAATGGGAGCAGACATCTATTATAGAAATGGGACTGTAGCAAACATTGAATAGAAACCATAAATGTACTTGAAGAAAATCCAATAAACCTCCCCTACCTATGACTGGGTCTGCTGTTGTTTCCTACAAAAGACTGATTGTACAGGAAGTTCTTAACAGAAACCTGTGATATCCCACCCTTGAGGGGAAGGACAAACACCCCCTAGATCCTTCCCTGGCCTGGAAGTGTCTTCCCAGGCACACCTTTCCCATCAGGTACATAGGCAAATCTGAGCAGTGAGCAGCAGCCTTTGGCCTCTCTCCTAATGCCAAAATCTTCACAGCAGCTTTGTCTTTACAGTAAAGAATATTCTACACTCAGTATTTATTCAAAATCCCTCGTGCTGTAGCATCACCTTCTACTAAAATTAAAATACTTGACCAAAGTTTTAATTTCTGTTGTGCCACAACAGATCACTTCGCAAGAATCACTGTGGGATATGACCATGCTGGTGAAGTTCCACTGTTCACTGTCCCGGCTGGTCAGGAACATGATCCTCATCCTACCTTGATTTTGAATTCCAGCTGGGAGTTGATCGTGTACATCATCTCCGTCCTCTCCATCTTGCGGGCGCCCTCGTTGCACAGACGCACGAGCTGCAAACGGGACAGGGCTGAGCAGGGCCCGCGGCCTCGAGCCCCAGCACAACCTGCTGCTCCCCTGGGAAGGCACTGCTGGGGCACAGACCCACCAGGGGCACAGAGGCACTTCTGGGGCACAGACCCAGCAGGGGCACGTCCACCTCACCGTGGCGTTTGCAGGGCCACAGTGAGCAGGGCTGGCCCCGCGGCTGCACCGCTCCCAGATCCCCCTCACCCCTGTTATCCCACAGTTTGTGATTCTCCAGGGGGAACAAAGGTTCAGCCCAAGGGCCACTGCTCTGAGCCAGGCTGATGATCAGCTCCAAACACACGCCCTCCTCCCAGCTGGATTAACTTCCCACGCTGCTCCCCACACAAACCCAGAATCACCACAGTATCATTCAGGTTGGGATCTTTTCCCAAGTAGGAGCCAGTAATTCTGCACAAACCCAATCCCCAGTGCCCTTCCTTAGATACAACAATGTAGAGCCCTTATGCTTCAGTGCTCTTCCTGCCTGCATCACTTGTGCATGGAAAACATTCATTTTTCACTGCAAGTACACAGGAATTAATTGAGAATGTACCTTGCTGACTTCTTTCAGAGCCTGCTTGCAGTTCTCGTATTTTGCTGAATCCTTGGGGGTTTTCTGGCAAATAGTCTGAAACAAAACATCAGTTACTTCAGAGGACCAAGCAGCACAGACTGCAACCCACAGAGATTTCACATCTTAACTGAAATCCAGGAGCTGAATCATGGCTGTGGACTGAGATAAAGAGGGAACACTGGACACTTGGTCACACTAAGGAATGCCCCTCTGGAAAGGTTTGGGAACAAAGTAATGTTTTGCACCTCTCAAGATGAGGTTTATACAGCCATCTCCAAACAAAAAACAAAACTGAAAGAGTGGGAAATAAAATGCTTAATTTGATTGTTTAGATCATTTCAGCCAAGAGGGGAAGGAGGTAGAGGAAAAAAAAAACCACCCAAGCAGGGGAAGGCACCCCCAGTGACACTCCGCAGGAATACTGGATAATTATTCCATTTTTTACCTAGAAACGTACTGCAGAGAAGAGAAAATTCAATGTCTGTGAATGAACTAACTGTCCAGGTGATCAAATTACTCAGTGCTCAATTTAAAAATATACAGAACAAAATTATCAGTTCTGTTTCTGGCTCCTACCAGTGCTGGAATCTGAGCCTGATCACAATCTGCACTCCTGCTGGTGCTCCAGCTCCTCACTTAGTCCTGGCACCTTAACTGAAACACCCCAACTGTTGGTGTGAATTCTGCCTGACAAACACTCCCTGGCACTTCCATCACTCCCTCTGAGTCCCTGGTCACTGCACAGGGAGGGACAGCTCAGTGCCAAGCACACACAGCTCCCTTGGGAATGGAGTCCATCCTCCAGGTTCCCAAGAGTATTCCCTGCCTAAGGGCCCTCACCCACCCTACAGGACAGCAAGTCGTGTTTGTCAGCTGCAGGGTTCATTTCAATCCTAGCACTACATACAATTCCTGTGCTGGTTCCTCCTGAGTTTCAGAACCATTTTGACCCTTTACTGTACAATTTTCCTACTAGAACACCCAAGTATTTAACTTGTGAGTGGGGGAGCAGGAGGGCCCAGTCCCAGTCAGCAAACAAATGCAGCAGGAATCCATAATCCACAGCCCAGGAGTGGTGAAGAGACCGGAGAGAACCAGAACTGAGTATGAGAGAATGCTAACACTGCGAGAACAAGCAGCAAGGAAAGAGGGAAGGAGGTGCTCTCACATCCATCAGCAAGGGGAGACGAGTGACCCTCTGCATGGGGAGGATGAGGAAGGAGATCATGGGCAAGTTCCTGCAATCCTCGTGGGACTCGATCCGGGACAGCACCTCCTTGAACGCTGGGTTTGTGGCTCTGGGGAGAAAGAGGATGCAAGAATTCAATGGGATGTTTACCAAACCATTGTGCAAGTTGCTACATTTAAAATAAACCATTATTTTATAAAAAGGAAGTGATTTGCAGGAGTCAGACCACCCCAGACTTCAGCTTTATTCCCTCAGATCCACCAGCCCCAGCAAGGACATTAAACCTCAGGAGCTGCCACCCCTGACTGTGAGGTGTGCCACACAGGGCCACTGTCACGCTGTGTGACACTGAAGGGATGGAGGAAGGGGAATGGGAGCCATGGCCTGGCCGGAGGGGGCTGTGCAGCTCCCAGAGGGGTGCCAGTCCCCGGGGCAGAGCCCAGCCCGCGTGCCCCCGGGGCCCTGCCGCGCTCACAGCAGTCTCTGCAGGGTGCGCTGCTGGTACACCTCGTTGGTGCAGTACTTCACGTAGGGGTCGAAGGTGGAGCCCGCGTGCCTCGCCACGATGTCACTGATGTCATCGATGAAAATGTTGTTCTGGTGTCTTGCCTCGAGTTCTTCAAAGAACCTGGGGGGTTAAATTCAACTGCTCACTTTTACATGCAAACAGCACCTTCCTCTCACCACCCAGTCACCAAGCAATGCCAGCTGGGCTGGCCTGTGCCAGGGCGAGGCCATCCCTCCTCTGCAGGGCAGCGAGGGCAGTGCCGGCAGGACACAGGCCCAGGACACAGCCCGGGGCTGCTGCTGTCCCCTGGCAGCTCAGCAGCAGCACTGGCACTTCCCACTCTCCCACTACCAAACCACTGAGCTGGTCAGACCAGAATTTCTAGAAACGGGGTTGGAAAAGAAATGAAACTACTTCATACACCCATCAACACATTTCCTCTTGCAATTAAAGGCAGCACAGCAGCAGAAGTGCTCACGGAGTACAGGTATGTGTGGCTGCTGAGCCGAGGACACAGCCACGTCGTGGTGGAGCAGGACACGGTGCTCCACATCCTGCAGTCCTCCACTGGAACCAAACATGGACTGCAAACACTGAGAATGGGCACAGAACCCAAATCCTGAGCTGGCTCTTCCCCTAACCATGCTTGTTCTGACAACTTCCCTGTTCTCTGTCTCTGTCCCACGTGTGAGTCTCTGGCCACTGGAAGCCTCCCACTGCTTTCTGCACTCCCAAAGCACAAGCCCTGAGTTCCGTGATGCTCACTGGAAATCCCCCACTGTCTGGGCTGGAACAGCTCACAGATCAGCTCTGCACGTCACCCCTCACACGTGAAAAGCTGTCCTGGCTGAAGCCTTTGCACATCAGCATTCACTGCAAGAATCCTCAACTCCCTGGAGTCAACAAGTTCATAAAAAAACTTCTCATACAGCACAGAAAACATTAAAGAAATACTTAGAACACATGAGCTCACATTAAGCTCTAATATTTTGAAATCTGCTTTATTTAATTTCAGCCCTTTATTCAATTTTTTTATCACTAACAGTGGCTCTTCAAAGCTGCCACCTTTTTCAAGTGATGGTCTCCACAGTTTGCTTTGGGAACACACCTCAAACAGGTGAGAGGAGCAGAACAGGATGGACAGCAGCTGATTGTGTGCAGCAACAGGGCTGAACTAAATTAAGGCACTCTCCAGGTGTGCTTAGAAGCAGCTGCTGCACTGAGTGGCTGCCAGGCTCTCACTGGGTCAGCCAGAGCCACGACAATCAAGTGGGTTTTGGTCTGGTTTTGGGTTTTGTTTTAGTGAAGTTCTGACACTAACTGCAGATGGACTGGCTGATGAACAGGGCTCTGCCTGCAAGTGCTGAGCAGAATTTGTGACACTGCTGCAGGCAGGGCCCTCCAGCACCTTCTGTCCCCCACACAGCCTCCTCCAAGGCACAGCACATCCCGAGCTGTCACAGACTTGTCCTGTGCTGTGGATTTGGGTTTAGTGCCAGGACCAGCCCCAAGGGGCACATAAATAATAAAATTACAGAAAAAAGAGCTGGTAAGTGTGGAGCCTGCAGTGTCTCAGGGGCACAGCAGAGCCCCATCCCACACTGGGATTTGTTTCTCTCTGCTCAGACATGTTTATGGCTGGGAGAACCTCCCACTGCTGCCAATTCCCTTTGCTCAGGAAATGAGGAAATCCAACATTTCCTGCTGTGTTATGGCACACTGACAGGTGTTGGACCCTGCTGGGCCACAACTTCCACCTTTAGAATTTATCTGCTGCTTCATCAGTGACATAATCAGAGACAGCCACTGTAAGAATGGTAAAGATCTGGAGAGCAGAAGACAGAAAAAAAAGAAAAGAAAAAAGGGAAAAGAGGAACAAAGAGGAGCAGTGTATCAAAGTCCCATCTCCCAATATGTCCCATAAGGAAATCCTACATCAAAGTTTTAATCAAAGGTTGTAGTTTTCCATATCTAATCTGCTAATTATTAGATACAATCAGTGAACCAGACACATCATAAACCCTTTCACTTACAATTTTAGGACAGATTCTGCCATAAAGCTCAGGACTGAGGGATGGAATGATTCCATTCAATTTAACCAACAAGGAATTTGCTGTGATGTGTGCAGCTATTTTTGCTGAATGTCAGAAGGATTTACTTCAAACACCTCTTTGTTAAATCCAGGACTTTTCTGGTTAACGTTAGATCCAGTTCAGAGAAAGTCAAACAGCATTGTAGGACAGAATTTGATTTCCCTCCTCTTGCCCTTACACTGTTTAAAAGAACCATCCACCCTGCAACACTCCTGAAGGCTGAGGGCCAAATTCAGAAATGCAGGTTTAGCTCCAGGGACAGAAACCCTGGAGTGACAGCAAGCAGAATTCAGCCTCTTGCTCCTGGAGACAGGGGCACTGAAGTAACAACTGCCACCCTGAGATAACTTCAGCTAGAAGTAACAAAGATTTCTGATGAACCTCTCCAAATCTGAACCTTCTCATCAGGAACAGAAGCTGAACACATCTGCAACATTACTGTTATTTAGGAAAGGGGAGGGGGATTTAAAATAGTAAAAATGGGAAAAATAGTCTTATTTCCATAGAATTTTTATGCTGAATCAAAATCAGTTTTTACAAAAAAAAAAGGCTGGAGAGAGGGTGATTAAAGTGCAGTTCAGAGTTCAGATTAAACTGAAATCAGTTTGGTGAGTTCCCAGAGTCTCAGTAATGGAAACCAACACACAGCTGCACAGACAGATATAACAGCTAACCCTGCAGACTGCCAGCCCATAAAACACCTCTTACTGGGCAGTACCCAGGAGCAGCTGCAGAGCCCAGCAGAGGAGCTGGCCCTGCAGCCTGGGTGCTCCCTCTGTGACCAGCTCCAGGGCTGTCCCACTGGGGAGCCACTCGCCTTCCCAGCTATTTATAGCCCTGGCAGAAATCCAGTGGGGAGGCCACAGCAGCCCTGCCAAGAAATCCTGCTCCAGAGAGATTCCCCAGACAGCAGGAAGGTGCCCACAGCACCTGGTGGGACAGGTCACAGGTGGGACCTGCAGGACAAGAAATGTCCATTCAGCCAATAACTGCACCCAGAGACACTGGGACAATGAACTGGGAATGTCTCTGACAAGCCATGAACCCATCACAACCACAGTGCTCACATCCTGTGAATCTCTGACTAAGAGTTTAAAACCAGACAGACTCTGTTAAAATGGTTTTGTTAGGACCTTTTTCTGCTAATGCTGCTCTGCTATCACAAAAGCATTTGCCCTTTGCTGGCCTAATGGCAGAGAAGGCACAAATGCTAAAGCTTTCCTTCTTCCTAGAAACTTTCCTTCTTCCCTGCAGACCAACTGCTCCTGAAGACACTTCCCTAATTTCCCTGGACTCCTCTCTCCCCAGGGAGGCTCCTGGGGAGCTGTCTGACCCTGACACTGATTTCCCAGGCTGCATTCCTGACTCATTCCTGGCTGAGCTCTCCCTGGCATCCCCACAGCCCAGTCCAACAGCTCCTGACCAGGGCTGGACCAGTGAGAGTTTGTGTTCCAGCCCTTCTGACTGCACATCACACAGGGCCAGTGAGCTCCAGCTCCCTGCAGCCCCTTGCAGGGGGCTCCACAAACACACACAGCATGGGCTGCACAGGTTATTCATCTCCACCCCTCTGGCAGAGCCACTGCAGGGAGCTCCCAAAAGCACAGACAGTCTCTGCTCTCTGCATCCTGCTTCCAACAAAGGCAGCTTTGTTCCCCCAGGAATGGCCCTGTCAGGCACTACAGGCCTGTCCTGGTGTTACTGGAGAGTTTCCATTAAACATGTTCCAAGTCCAAGTTCCTAGACAGAGGCTTTAAGCAGTTTTGACTAAAGGTTTTTATAAAGTATTTTTATCAGCTCAGGTTCTTCAGCTCACCAAACTTTTGTCCAAGCAACCAAAACCACTGGCAACTACACTCATACTCAGGTTTTGTACTAAGCAAAGGCTGCTTAAAAAACCAGCAGAATGGGACAGATGCTCCACTTTATAACAAAAGGGTGGATTTTACTACTTTGAAACACCTTGAAAACAGAAAGCAACAGTCTGGAGATACCAAGCTGGTATCTGGTTTAAATTCCTTCCATTTTTAACACAAATGACCTGCTCAAAGCCAGCACAAAGTTTTGGTTTAGTTTAACAGTATTGCAAAACTTGGGAAATAAATTATATTTTCATTTAAGTTTAAAAAGGAGTTATGACTTCTGATTTTACCCCAAGTCATAAAAAAAACCAAGTTCTTAAACCATGAGACTTCAGAGACAAGAAAGATTATAATTCTAGGCTAGTGTGGTATTTTTCCATTCTTTTTTTTCCTCTCCCTCCCACTTCCTTTGAAGACTATTAATCAAAAGGGATGTTAGAGTTCCCCTAGGAGTACTGCTCTCCCCACCCCCATTGTCCTTTACTTTTACACCTCACACTTGGTGTAAGGAGTACCTGCAAAAGGAACTTTTCCTTGGAAATAAAGCCTTTGATGAGCTGCACTCCCTGCCACCAGTGCCACCAGCCTGGGGTGGCTCTGGGGCCACACAACTCCCAAACCTCTGGCCTCAACAGCAAGAGACAGAGAGGGGAATGGGAGGGAGAAAGGAGGGGTCCCCAGCCAAACCCAAACGTTCTCCTGCTCTGTAGCTCCTAAACTGGGTTTGCACTTGACACACCACATCAGCCTCCAAAAACAAGATCTTGTTGCTGCATGAGCTTCAGAAGACAAAAGTCAAACTGCTGCAAATAGATGTCAAATTCCACAGACTTTCTGGTGTCTCAGAGAAAAAAGCCAAGAAATGACTTTACTGTGACTGGGAACATGGACCTTCACAAGTTCCACCAAGGTAAATGAGGGTTTAATGCTAAAGAATTCACAACTCTGCAATTTCTACAAAGGGGACAAAAGAAGGGGGAACAAAATAAAAAACCATTCAGAATCCTTGTTCGACCTTCAGCCCCCCTTCTGAAAGGAGGCCAATATTTCTCTGCTCCACAGGTAAAGAGAGCCATGTAAAGCTGCAGAGAGCTACAGCTGTGACCACTCAGTACCTTCAGTGGGCCACCAGCATCCTGCAGGCACTGTGCTCCCTTCAGACTGCAAATCAGGGGTAAGAAAAGCAGCACAGACACACTGGTGCTTTAGTTATGTGGAACATAATCCACCTGCTGCTGTGAGCACAGAACAAACTGCCAGGAAGCAAAGCCACATCCAGCAACTTTGTGAAAGAGAGTGTGAAGCACTCGGAGAGCACATACATATGCATGTCCTGGATTAAATAACACTGCAGTAATCACCAGTCAGGAATGAGACTGTTCTGCACTTGTATCATCTAAGATCTGCCATTTCCTCCCCTTCAGGCACTATCTGTATTCCAGACTGAAGGAATGTGCCCAAAAGCAGCAGCAGCAGAGAGAGCAGCTGATCCCCATGGCAGCAGAGCCAGGCCCTGGTGCTCACTCAGGGGTGACAGGGGTGACAGTCCCAGAGCACACGAGGCCTCAGGACAGCAGCCTCTGCATCAGCTGGCATGAGCCAGCTCTCCAGGGCAAGTATCAAACTCCAGCTCAGATTTAACAGCTCAGCAGGGCAGACTCAGCTTTATTTGATGGCCTGTAAGGACCAGGTCTGAATGCCAGATCAGCATTTAGCCCAGAACTGTTTAGGTTTGAAGGATGCAGATTTCCACTACGATTCACTCTGTGCTTTCCTTCCCTCTCCATTTTCAGACACAAATCCCAGGCCAGCCCTGCTCACACCCCTGTGCAGATCTCTGCCACTTGTACTTTCCATCTCCAAACCAGCAGGAGTTTGGGAAGAAATGCTCACCACTAAAATGGTTAACTCAGCATCCAAAAAGAAACCTGCTGCTGCATTTAAGGATGTACAGTTCTGTTAAATACAGAAATGCCACACTCACTTTTTGCTTGCTTCATAAACATCCGTGATGTTGGAGAAGAGGTGGTGGCTCTCTGTTTTGGTCATTGTGAGGCTCAGTTCCCTGGAATTTTTAAACATCCGGATCAGAATCTCCAAGCTCAGCAAATAGGAGTGCTCAGAAGATATCACCTCAAATATTGCCTGCAAAGTGAAGAGGGAAAAGAAGATACTTACTAGTGATTGGGTTTTTTTCCTTAAAAACAAAAAGAAAATGTTGAGCAGGGGTGCAAAGCAAAGTTCTGGATGTAAACTAGAGACTACGACTTAAATATTCATCTCTATAATAGCTGCAATCATTAATTAGAAATAAGTGATCTAATACTAGAAAAAAAGTCTTTGTTAACAAGTCTATATTCAGAGTTTTCAATGCAACTGCAAACCAGGAGGTTGAAGAGGATTCAACACCAGGTGTGACCCCAAGAGCAGAGAGTGAGGCTGGAGGGAGCAGGCTGGGGTCCCTGGGAGCTCTTCCCAGACTGGGAACAAAGCCCAGGCAGGAATGGGGCAGACACTTTGCTTCTGATGTGCAAGGAAGGGAGAGTCCTCTCACCGTGACCCAAACACATTCTGGAGAACAAGAACCAGAGGAGAGTGCCTGACACACGCCCAGGAGCTGGGGCAGCTCCCTGGTGCTTGCTGGGCACTCCTGGAGGGCACCTGAAGCCACACTGGGGCTCACCTGCACGAGACCAGGGCACCTGTGAACCCCAAGGACAGTGACACTCTCAGGGGCCACGTGCACCCTGCAGCTGGTACACACACACACAGGTGTCTTAGGCTTGCAAGGAAAGACCCTCTGGAAATAATTTTAGCTCAAACCAGTCTGTGACCCATTTTCTGTAGCCAAAATATGCACAGAGATCCATCTCACTAACAGATTCTGAAAGATGGGGTGTGTATGAAGACAGGACATGGACATTAATCAAGGCAGAAGACAAACAAATGTATTTTTCTGCAGTGACAATGTGTATAACTACAAAATAATCTAATAGGCTCTAAAAAGCAATTTAAAGAATAGAGAAAGAATAAATGATAAAAGGCAGTTTAAAAGAAATACAGCAAAAGCATGAATTGGTAATGTAACTACAGCTTAAAAATATTTATTTAGGCTCCCACTGAAAGAACTGGCCTCTAAAATTCCAATTAAAAACCCTCAGGCATGAAAACATTTTTGGTAGCACTGAAGACTTTACATTTAAAATGAATCCAAAGAACTTGTTGTTTTTGAAAGGATGCAAGTATGGCTCCAGGAAACACAGACTAAGGGCTCCTAAAGGATATCACTGAAATATATGCCTTGTCTCAAAAGCTTCCCAGCAGGAGGAGGCTGAGGCATGCCCTGCAGAGGAATGAAGACACTGGGACAGGTTTCCATGGCAGGTAATGCTGCAGGGTTCCCAGCCAGGCCCTGTTTGCTGTGGAGGGACACAGCTGCCCTGGCCAGGCTACCTTGGCAAGCTCTCATTCCTGTGACACTGCCCTGCGGTGAGGAGGGAGGGTACAGCAGATGAAGAGGACACAAGGAGCACAGGGGAAAGGAAAGTGGAAGAAGAGGACACAAGGAGCACAGGGCAAAGAGAGAGAACAGACGAGCAGCCCGGTGCTGCTGCTGCCAGCAGGGAGGCTCTGCTCTGCCCCAGGGCTGAGCTGGGTGCCAGCAGGCACACCACGTGCCCAGCACTGCTCACAGGGGCAGGCACAGCCCAGGGCTCTGGAAAAGCTGCTCTTTGCTCCTCACTGCTATAAAAACTCCTGGGGGTTAATGTCACCCCTTCCCCAGCACAGCAGCGGCCCTGGTGCTGCCAGGCTGGAGCAGCCAGGAGCCCCTGGCATGGACACAGGCACCTCAGCACAGACTGGGCTCATTTGTTCTCCCTGGGGAGAGAGGACACTTCATGGAGGGCAGGAAGCCAAGCAATGAACTCTTATCAACATCTTCTTATCAACAAGCAGAGCACAGAGCCAGGCGTGCATGCAGCCCTGAGCAGGCAGCCCCAGAGCACAGAGTACCTCCTGTCTCTTCCTCTCCTCCTGGCTGATGGCTTCTGACAGGCCATTCTTCTTCACCTACAAAGACAAATCAATGGATATTTTTAATACCTTTTGCGGGAAAACGTGATTAAAAAGAGAGGCAGGACTATCAAAACCTAGAAAGCAAAGCACCAGGGAGGGCCTGGCTCTACAGGAGCTCTGAACACAGGACCCAGAGCAGGAGGGACAGCAGGGCAAGGAAGGGAAAGGGCCACAGCACCACACACGTGCAAGGGCCTGTTCCCTTTGTGCAGGCACATCACAGACACCAGACCTCACACCCATTTCTGTCAGGCTTCTCCAAAAGCTCCTAACATGCTATCACCAACAGCTTGCTCTTCTTGCTCCACCTGCTCCCTGGAATTTTAAAGGATAGATTATTCCTCATTTTATTCCTGCAGAGCAGGCCCCCCAGTGCTGGACAGCAGGAACAAAGAGGTGCCACACTCTGCTCTGCACACCAAAGCAGACTCACAGGTAAATGCCTGTGCCAGTTACATCACCATCCCAGTGTGGGACCCACTAACCTTTGGAACACAACTCCCAGATTCCCACAGCACCCAGGCAGACACTTCTGGATGCTGAGCAAGATCTAATTAGATATCTTTTTATTAAACAATTAAAGTACATTTTAATCAGGAGCCTGAAAGCTTCAGAGCATTCCCGAGGAAGTGCAATGGCACTGGAAGGTGCAATGTAACTTTTTTCTGGATGCAGTGGAAGAGTTTTCTAAAAATAGGCCAGCACAGGAAATACCTACAAACACATCCCCAGCTTTCAGTGCTCCCTGTTAACACAGGCACTGCCAGAGTGCAGGGAGGTCCACGGGGCACCTGCTGAACCCATGCTCCAAGCTGCAGCTGTCACCCACAGGTGTGTCCCACAAGGCACACAGGAATTCATGGCACACCAACTCACAGGCCAGGGCTCAGCCTGGCACTCCCATCAACACTTCCAAAGGACACAGGCCCAGAGATGGACACTGCTTTGGCCATTTCTGCCAAAGAAAATTCAATACCTCATTTTGACATGTCCAAAATGTTTAAGCTGAAATAACCGAAAAAAAGGGTCACATGTGTGATACTGAGCAAACAAAAACTTCATTTAAGCTAAGAACATGACCAGAAGGAAGGGAGGAGGCCCAGCATCACTGCTACTAACACTGGACTGGCTTTTCCCCAGCAATGACTGATTCAACCATGGAGGTGAGAAGCAAAGGATGAAAGGAGGACAGGTGAACTCTGGTCAGGGACAAAAATTTCCTTCAAAACAAGGAGGTGCTGAAGGGGGGGAACTCACCAGGAATCTGCTAAGTGCTGCACCATAGCCAAAGTGACCACAAGCCCTTTGACACAGGGAGAGAAAGGGGAGCCAGTGCAGACATCAGCCCTGGAGGCCCCAGACAGCCACACCAGGGGTCTGGGCTGGTACCACGGCGGGGAGGCAGCCCTGGACAGTGACCCTGGACAGTGACCCTGGGGGTGGCCCCTAAAGCCACTCACAGCAGCTGATTTTTATTTTTTATATTTTATATTTTAATATTTCTATATTTTTTTAACCAGTCACAGCCAAGATCAACCCCTGTGCATACACTTCAGAAAGACAAACACCCTTTTTAATTATTGTTCTCATAAAGAACTTGACAGCTCCATACCTGAAGGGCACTACCCCCAAGCACAGCATGGTCAGAGCTGCAGCAGCTGCCAGGGAAGGCTCCTGCAGAGAGAGGGGATCCCTCTGCCCTGCCCTTGCCTTCCCAGCACAGGCACTGCTCATAAACACCAGAGACATTCTCCTCCTCCTTTCCTAGCATATGCTGAAACCCAGGACTGACATTTTCCAGCTGACTTCCTGCAACAACTCCAGACTCACTTTTTAACTTCTTAATACACATTGACAGCATGTAATTTTTCCAGAGTTATAAACACAGTCACTATGAGTCTCACATTCCCAGATTTTGTTTTCTCCATGCACCTTCTCCCATATACTCCCCACTTCCAATTTTGCAAATCAAATATAAACAGTGCACAAGTTTCTGTGTGAGGAGAAGTAAAGAACAAGTTGGTTTCTGTAAGTGAAGCACAGCACAGAACAGTTCTCCTCCTGAGATGGTCTTCATGCTATTTTTGTCTCAAAGCAAATTAGTGTTTTGAAATTATCATTATTATTACTAAATAGCATTCCTTTCAAAATACCTCAGCTGTTGAACATTTAACTGCTAGTTTGCCCAGAAGGCAGAAAAAACAATTTGACTTCATTATAAACACTTTTTTTTTGTAACATGAAGCCAATGAACTGTATTTTAAGTATTTGATTGTTGGAAAAAGAAAATTAAAGCACATCTTTACAAAACCACATTGTCTTGCCTTTTTTATACTTACTGAATCAGAGAGATTCATCTTTCAATACTTTAAACTGCAAAGGGTCATCAGCATCTGTAAGACAGCTCTGCTAATCAGACCATCTAACCAGCCTTTGGGGATCCCCCTGAGGCTGCATCCCTCATTTACTGGGATATACAGAGCTGATGGTCAAATACTCCAGGTGATCTTGTCATGGCAGAATCTCTGTAATGCCTGAGATGAGCATCTACAACATTCTACAAGTTACATTAACAAAAAACAGCCCCAAACCCTTCATGATAGGGATATCCCTGCAGAAGCCACAGAAATGATCCAAGAATAACCACATAAACACAGAATTTTTGTGGTTCCTTCAGTCCCAAAGTCACATGTACGAGAAAGAGCTGTGGCAGTACCATCTGTTGCCAGGAATTTCAGGTAATGAGCAGGGAAGGCAGAGAGACTGCAGCCCTGACCAGAACAGCTGAATTTACTTTGTTTAACGATGCTGCTCTGCCAAAGCCCTGCAGACACTTCCCAGCCTGTGCAAGGGACAGCACAGCACCACCAGCTCTGCTTTCCCCTTCTCAAAATGCTTTCCATTAAATATCTGCACTCGAGTCAGCCTAAGAGCTGGTGTGCAGTGATTTAGAACAATTCAGCAGCAATTTGTTTGTAACTGAAGCCCTTCTTTAGTATAATTCGCCCTTCTTTAGTATAATTCACCCTTCTAGTGAACTCACCCAACCCTTTTTTTAATGAATCAGTAAAGTTGTGTCTTTGCCAAATACAGGACTCTAAAATGAACTTGGTGCCATTGTTTTTTATGTGAAACAAAGACCAGTAACTGACTGGGACCTCCATGTCGCTCTTATGAGATGAAAAAGATGATGACAAATTTCAGCCAAAAACTCCAGCAGCGAGTAAGAGAAGACTTTGCTTCAACCCACCCTGAGATCCTGTCTCTGGCCATACAAGGATCACAACTCACCACGGAGAGCTGGCTCCACGTCGACCTCAGGGGCTTATAGGGAAAAACAACCTTGTCATCCAACTTCTGCTCTTGGGGCTCAGACTCTTCATCAGAATCTATGTCCAGAGCTTTTTCCTTATAGTTCTGATATAATACAGCATTTTCTGTCAAATAACAACAGTATGTCAGTCATGGCTAGAAAGTTAGTTTAACTGCTCTCATAAAAATTGAAAGTAACATTTAAACAATGAAAGAAACCAAAGTGTCACTGTGCTGCTCACACTCCACAAGACAAAGATAGCAACTGATCTGGGCTGGACAATGGTGCAGTACAGTGACAATGGATCACTGTACCCAAAGATCCTCCCAGACCGAATTAAAGAACAGATGTGGCCTTTGTCAAGAAAAACATAGCAAACAATTTTTTCTTCCTCGGTTTGCTGTACCCAGTTCTGTAATTAACCAGCAATTAGAAAACGGGATTGTGTGTCGGTGGGGCAGTCACTGATCTGCAGGTCTCACTATTTTCATGTCCAAGAAAAGCATACTGCCCACGCCAACCCTTCTTCTGTCAGCTCTGAATGCTGCCTTCACATTTCACTGTTTCCCAGTTTCAGGGATCTGAGGTCAGAACTATCCACACAGAAAGTTAAAAGCCTGTCTGAGCAAGCACGAGACCTATGAACCCTAAGACCAAATACACTCATGGCACTATCAGTGGCAAAGGAACACAGAGGTGGAGCACTCCTGCTTTTCCCAGCCTCCCTGGCCACACACCCCTGGCAACAGCAGTGAGCAAGGACAGAAATTCAGCTCCACAAAAGCCCACAGACGAATGAAGCCATTAAGCAGGCAGGCTCTGAAAGGTACTTTCAGATGGGCCAGGCTTTGGATAACAGCCAATCTTCCCCTACAAGAGAAAGGGGAACTGAAGTGGAAGTTTGGCTGCTCCAGGCAGGGCCCCAGCTCCTGCAGTCCCTCACCTGGCTGGGTGGGTCTGTCCCAGCTGCTCAGAGCTACAGCCCTGCCCCAGTGCTAGACCAGGGGTGGCCTTTGGAACAGCTCCTTGGGAAGGGCCTGTCGAGTTTATACACTTTAACAGAGGAAACTGTCACAGCAACTGAATGGTGGGAGGCATTCCAGAGAAACTTATTAGCTGGGATCATCCAAGACAGACGGGACCATTGGAAGAGAATCCAGAAAACATCATGAGGAGATAATGTGAGAAGAGATAAAAATAAAGAGTAGGAAAGGGGATGATGCAAAGAGAACACAGTGGGAAGCTCTGAAAACAGAAACAGAGGAAGGTAACACAGCAGCTGAGATGACCTCAAACAGGCATTAAGCAGAGAAAAGCCAAGAGAGTAGCAGTTGTTATAACCTCTATGCTGAGTCCACAGAAGTTATGTTTTCTTGCTGAAATATTGGGAAAAGCAGCAAACTTGGCAAAACCCAGAATTAACAAGTAACACTTTAAAAATACGGCTCCACAGACAGTGTTTTTCTGACACTTATATTTGAAGCCTAGGTAGCAAGAAAAGAAAATGCTTACAGAGCCCAAGGGTTCAGGCCAGCACCCTCAGCTGATGAGAAGGCAGAAACAGCTGTGTGAACCCCCAGCCCAGAGCAACCACTCAGGTGTGTGCTGCAGGGATGGCCCCAAACCCCTAAGGGATCAAATGTCCTGCACCTGGGCACAGTCCCAGGAACAAGAAGGAAGGCAGTCCCTCGTGGAGGAGCCCACTATGGAACTGCCAGGGCTGAGGCACACACAGCCAACAGCTCACATTTTGGGAGGGACAGGAGCTTAAGTGGAAAAGAAGCCCTTGACACACCTTTTTAGTCAGCCACTGCATAGTCTTGAAAATAGCCCTAAGGTAGGTCTAGTGCCAAAATTATAGTCCCACATCTCAGCTACATTACTGAAAAACAAGGTCCTGAGTCTTTGACTCCATACAAAGGAAGTGTGCAAAACGATCCTGAAGTTCGTTTCCCTTGGGAGTTATTAGCAAGTCTGGACAGAACAGAGCTCACCTTCCCCATCGAACGTCCCTTGTCCTTTCAGCATCTTCTGCAGATAATTTTAACAGAAAAGAGAGATATGTTAGAAGGAGAATGCAAAATAGGCACGGTAACAAGAATGTCTGTTTTATTCGAGACTTGGGCACCAAACCAACAGGCCCTAATCAGTAAACTTTGTATGTTGGACAGGAGTTCACTAAAAACAACTGTGTCACCAGAGAAAGTGAAAAGCTACCCTAGTTTCATTTCTCTCATGCCTTGTTTAGATGTATTTTCCCTGTGTTTCAAAAACACACTACACTGCCTTGAGAGGGGTTCAGTGAACTTCCAGCTCATCCCTCTGTCCCAGGGCTGTCAGCTCTGAGAGGCTGCCCTTCCACTCTGCAAACAAAACCACTCGGAGCACTTTGTAAAGGAGCCTTCTGAGAGCACAACAAACCTCTGAAATAAAACAGCTGCTCTGCTGCAACAAGTCCGAGGGCCCAAGAGTCTATTTAACAAAACACTACTGGCAGAGAAGTCTGTAAGGACAGCACAGTTTCATGTCCTCCTATCTTAAACGTAACTCACTGTTTTAAGTGTACTACCAAACCAAACCACATCTGCAGCTGTTCACAATTTCATCAACTTCTATTTCACCGCTTGCAGTGTTTTCACAGAAGCATCCACTACCATAATTTCAAAGTGGCTGAAAACTGCAGAAAGCTGATAATTATTTTAAAAGCTACAGCATCAGCTCTTGGCCTGACGTACTTTATTACACAGAAATCTGTGAAAACATTTCATACAGTAACAAGTTCTATCTAAAATAAGGAAACACAATATTACACTATAAAAAGTAAAAGAACGCTATCAGTATATCTTTATAATTTAATACATTAACATTCAATGTAACTCTTCTACAGGATTCTAAGGGATTACAACCAAGATTTAAAAACAGGCATGCTGCTTTTACTTTCAGGCATTAAAATACCTGAAGTGATCTCTATTAATTTAAAAATTACTCAGTGATTTTTAAAAATACTCCAAAAGTGAAGTCTCAGAGAAGTGAGGGAGGAAGTTCATTTTTCTGTCTCTATTCTAGCATGCAGACTTTATTAAGACAATGTCCCCTTTTTTTCCTGTTTACTCCTTTCTGGGACACAGGTTTTAAGCCCGTGGTTTGGTTGTGAAAGCTGGAGAATCCAGCAGGAAAGGCGACCAGGAGGCAGCCAGCCAAGGCTCTGAACCTCCTGGATTTCAACAGAGCTCGCCATCTCCAACACCTCACTTGGGAAACAGCACTTTTAAAACTCACAGTCACTATGAAAAGTTTCGCGTTAGCTAAACAGCAAACTGAAAACTCCCAGCATTTATGGAAAATGCAGGATCAGCAGGCCACGCTCCCACGGAGCCAACACCTTCACCTATCAACACACCTCACCTTTATCCTCCCCAGGCTCGAGAACTTCTCCTTATCTTCAACCACCGCTTTCAGGATGGGCTGGGACATTCTGTTTTTCTTCTTGCAGTTGGCGGAGCCGTCGAGGTCCACGCCGCTCCCCACGGCCCGCCGGTAGGACGTGGAGCGCAGCCCGCGCCGCAGCGCGCCCGGGCCGCCCTCGGGCTCGTCCTCGGGGTCGCTGCCCAGGGCCGGCCGGGGGGTCTCCACCAGGCTGCGCACCTTGAGGCCCCGCTCGTGGCCCTGGGCGCGGCCCGCGGGCCGCCTCTCGGCCAGGCTGCGGGGGATCAGCTGCTGCGAGCCCACCCTGCGCGCCGCGGGGCTCTGC
>VXBC01007199.1:54615-144533 GCA_013399945.1 Ploceus nigricollis
GGCTGTGCCCGGGGGCCGCGGGGCGAGCGGGGCGAGCTCTCGGCAGGAGCCGGGCGGCGTTACCGCGGGCTGGGGGAGGAGAGCCGCGGGCAGCACGGGCAGCGCTTCCCGGCCCCGCCGTTCCCTGCAGCGACAGCCCCGGGTTCCCGCGGCGGGGAGCCGCAGTGTCCTGCCGGGGAGCGTGTTCGGTTGTACGCTGGGCAGTGCCACCTCCCGTGCCTCAGCTGTGCAGTGGTGCCACCACCGGCACCCCCGGCTGTGCCCCTACACCTGCCCGTTCTTTAGAGGCACCTGGCCGGCTGGGGCTGCCTTACTGCCTGCCAGCCAGCTGGGAGAAAGCTGGGAAAGGAACAGCTTCGTGGTAAAAAAATGGGACGTCGACAGCGTATCTGCTGGGAATTCTGAGAAACGACATCACCCTGAAGAACCTGTGTCTGTAAAAATGGTGAAACTCGGCTGTGACTTTGGGACAACATATAGCTTAAACATACATCAATGGAGAACAGAGTAGATTTTAAAAAGAAAACCAAAATACATGCTCGTTTCTGTGCCAGGGCACGAGCTCTGGTGACTCTAGCAGCCCAGCCAAGGGTCCCTGCACTCCCAGGAGGGGAGAGCTTCAGCACAGAGTATATGAAATAAATAAGTATATGAAATAAAGTGACACGGGCGTTTTTCTGCTCTGTTACATTCAGTAATAATTACAATATACTCTTATTTTGCTATCTGCTCCTCTACACTTAAAATCTGCCTCTGCTTCCACTGGCAAAATATAAGGAGTCCTATGTTTTAAAAGCCATCTTGTCACAGCACAGGGAGCATTTACACGAGAAGTTAGCTCCACTATTAAATGCCACATTGGCTAGGAGTGTAAAATACAATATAGAATGCTTCCCTAGTACTGAATCACGAAGCTGAATTATTTGTCTGGTTTCCCTCAAACACGTGAAAGGCAAAATCTAGGTGTGATTCTGTTCCTGTGTAATTGGCAGAGCAGAAATAGCTGGAATGTTTGGAGGTGCTGGAGGCCAGGCCCTGCCCGCAGTGGGAACTCTGCCGTGCAGGGGGTGCTCAACAAAAGCCCTTGATTATTTACACATGGGCACCCACTTAGGCTCCTGGCTGGACCTGAAGGGAGAGGGACAGAAAAAATATTGTCAGATTTGCAAGTGTCCTCTCCATACTTGCAAGATTTGAATTTGCCAGATTTCATATATCACTGAATAAGAAAAAAAATCATAGATTGAAAGTGCTTTCTTATATTTTTAAATGTACGAAAATTTAATTTATACTGAGTCTGTTTAACAATCAGAAAAAAAATATAGAGGAAAATGTAAGGACCAGACAACTCTGTGTACATGCACTTAAACTTCAGATGTATTATTAATTCTTCTGCCAGGAGAACCCAGTAAAACAAAAAATCTGGCTAAGAATCAAATTAAGCAATGCACAAAGAAATTAAAATGAACAAATGTGTATGTCCCCAAATGAGACAAGACTGCAGATTGCCACTCCAGCTTCAAACAGCCAGAGCTGAAAGGAAAAGCCACAGGCAGAACCTAAGATGCTGGTTTAGTTGTCACTTGGGATTTCCCAATGGATTATTTCTAAAATTATCTCTTAACTTTCTACATGAAATTGTTGAGGTATTGGATATAGTTGCAGATTATTACTTAACTCATAAATCCTAATTATTAATGACTGAGGTAATCAGCTTTTACAAGATTATTCACTTGCACATAGTTATTCACTGTGCTACAATTACAGGAGCAATTTGATTCCTGAACAGCCACCTCAGTGTTCCACTTCATGCACAGTCAAGGAGACATAAAACCTTACAATAAAATTGCCATCATCAGGAAAGTAATTTAAGAGAAGGAAGAAGTGTAAGCGTGGTTATTAAGCCTCCTGACAAAGGCAGGTCAGTGGGATCCCTGAGGCTGCTGTGTGGCAGTGCCCGAAGGTGAGCTGGGCAGGGCATTGAGTCCTTCCCTGGGCCAGGTCCCTGCCCAGCACAGAGCCTGCAACGCTTGGGATGGGGGCAGGAGCCTGCAGGGAAGCTTTCCACCCATCTCCACAGCACTCCAGTTAACCCAGATATGGACCTTGAGCCTTTATGAGGGAGAGTTTTAGGTGAACCTCCCATTTTCCAGCCACAAGACCGAGAAGCTGGTGTCAGGAACCGGCCCCAAAGCAGAAGCATTTCCATACCTGCCTGCAGGCACACACTCCGGGACATCCAGAAGCCCACATTTATCAAACCAGCATGAGGCAGGTGTGCACAGATATGTTCAGTGGGAAACATTTTTATTGCCTGAAAATCTACCACCGGAAATGGAGGATTGTTCTTCTGCTCCCTACCTCCACATCAGAAGCACACTTGGCCTCTCTGTGCAATCAAAGAGCAAAACCAGCAGTGAGACCTGGCTTTATTTATGACCCAAATGCTTCCTGTCTCAAACACAGTGCTCACTGCTCGTGTCCTGTAGGATGGTCCTGGCCATGCCCTGCAGCTTCAGAGCAGTGCAGGTGACCCTGGCTGCTGGCTGGGCCCAATCCCTGCTGCCTCTGGCCTCCCCAGGGGCATTCCCAGCACATCTGTCCCCTCTGTGCCTGCAGAGAGGGGAGGGCTGGAGTGGCTCCAGGAGAAGTGCCCAGCTGCTGGTTAATCCCCAAAGGAATCGACTGCATGTCCCATCTGTATTAACTGCCAGCTAGGGAGTAGCAGTATAAATAACATTCTTCTGAAACTCCTCTGTTTGTTTCCTTGGTCTGCTCACAGGCAGCTGAAGAAGAGCCAGCCGTGCTCTGCTCAGAGCAGGTCTCTGTCCCAGAATTAGCATGCAGCGCGGATAAGGCTCCCTCTGTCCCACAAAACCCTTCCCAAGCACAGGAGTGACAGGGGTCACCAGAAGCAAAGAAAAGAGGAGGTGTCAGAGTGACAGAGCCAGGCACTGGGGAGAGCCCCTGTCACTGGTTTCACTGCTTTTCCAGGGACATGGACCAAGGGAGTGGAGCCTCTTTCCAATGCAAGCAGCAGGATTTTCCCAAGGAGGGCACGGTTACTCCAGCAACACAGGCAATCCCACAGCACTGCCAGAACTCAGGAAGGGTCGAGCCTTCTGACCTCCTGCCCCCTCCTTCTTTTCTCTACAACTGTATGTAGGCTGTGAGAGACCTTACTCTGAACACTGCTCTGCCAAATTTTAACTGTAAATCAATCCAAGATGGCAGAAGACATTTAATTATTCCTATTTTCCTCTTAATTGCTTTTTTTGGTGTTGCTAAAATACTCAGCAATAATAGAAAGCTTTGCAGCATTCACTAAAAGCTTTAGGGGAAAACCACATCTCATTGTACTGCAGGAATAAAGGACCTGGTAATGCCCCTGGAGCATCAAAGCTGGAACAAGATGCTGTTTTACTGCTGAACTGGGATGGAAAGAAAAAGAGTAAGAAAGAATGTGTACCCAAGAAACACAGCTGAGGACTGAGGTGCTGCTGCCTCTGTTACTCTTGTCATGGAGGTTACAAATTCTTCTCTATGATTGTAAAATGAACTTTGAATTTGCTAGTATTTAGACTGATATTACTTGTTTCCCAGCTGATTTACCAGCACTATTTCCTGATCATATCTCTTCCTTTGTTGCCTCAGAGGTGGGTGCAGAGATTGTCTCCTCTGTGAGAGAAGGAGGGTACCTGGCAGCTCCATCATTTATAGAGCTGACTGGGAATTTTCCAACTGGAAGTATGTGAGATTTCAATATGGTAATCGTGTTTTGTGTGTGCATATTTCATATTTTCATGTGAAAAACATTTCCCACCTTGCTTGAATTATATGTTCTTCTTTGGTTTTGCTTTTAATTTTCCAACACAGTTTATATCTCCCAATACTTTCACTAGTAAAACTCCCACAGGCTTCAAGGTAGATAATCATGCTCAGTAAGATTAGGTCAGTCTAACATTAAAGTAGGTAATTTCTGTCAAAGATTATCAAACTTTCCAAAAGTTACACCTATTTCTAATTTTTGTTCAGTGAATATGAAATGAATCTGAATATTAAAGGAGAATTGTGAAACTGGGAAGTGTGTCCCTTCACCTCCAGTTTAGTTATATACATTCTTTTTTCCAGTTTTACAGTTCCATTTTAAAATTCTGACAGTGAATTTCCCCTCAGTAATTCAAAGACCATTCTTTCCATAGGAGAACAGTTAAGAGAAAGTCCTAGAAAATGTAGATAAAAGCTCTTTAATCTGATGACTGTATTTCATAAGATGTTGCTATTTAAAGAGTTTGCAGGATTTCAAACATGACCTAACAAAGGGATGGAGGCACTGCTTGCCATAGCTGAGGAGTTTTTGTGGTTGCCATTAGAAACTCAAGCAAGCTGGGAGCCTGCATGGGCAGTGTGTGCAGCTCAGGGCTGGATTGCTGGCTCTGCTTTGTTCTCCCTTTGTCAGCTGTGCACAGAAATGCCTGAGCAAGTGACAGGGGGACCGGGGCAGGTCTCCAAAGAGCTGCTGCTTGTTCCCTGAATTTGGTTGCTGATGGTTTTTTTGGTGTGGTTTTTTATTTTTTTAAGGAGTGAACATTCTGCCCATACAGAAATTAAAAATGAAACAAAAACGAAAACAAACAACAAAAAAGGAGAACCTCAATGTTTTTTTTATTTGTTTCCTTGTTGATAGATAGTAATTTCTGGGTGTGATACATCACTGCCACTCTGCAGTGGGAGCAGGAGTCACCTATTCTCAGCCCCTCTCAGGCTGTGACTCCCAGCCCTGTGGAGCCCCTGGGCTCGGCCAGCCCTGCCCTTCCCAGGAGGTTCCAGGTCCCCAGTGCTGCCTGGACGTGCTGGGGGCTCCACAGGCCCCTCTGGCTCTGCAGAACAGAGGCTGAGCCTTTTCAAGCCCCACTCTCTGAGGTGAGCCCAGGGAAAGGCTTGCCTTGGCTGCTTGGCTCACCTCGGCTCTGGCTGACGAGGCAGAGGCCGGTCAAAGGTTGGACTCTGTGATCTCAGAGATCTTTTCCAACTTAACTGGTCTTGTGATTCTGTAATTGGGGTGATTTTAGAAATGCTGAACCTGATTTCGTTTCAAACAACTGATTAACCTGCAGTTATGTGCCAGATTTCCCCTTTGCTGCATTGAAATGCTGGAATTTTGTGAATGCCATAGCAACAGCATCAGAAAGTGAGGAAATCTGGAGTGCGAGGCAGGGAAGCTTGTGTCTGTTTTTCTCTAATGAGTTGAAGCTCTGAAGCATGCCTTTCCCCCTTAAATTCCGGTTTCCCATTTGCACTCCCCACGGCCAGGCTCCACGCCTGGCTTGGCTGCAGTCCTGCAGTGGAAACTATGCATGGATGGATGCGTGCAGAGCCTGGGCCTGCCCGGGGCTGGGGACCTTCATTCCTCACTTCAGCAAGCCCAGCCTCTGGGCTGAGTTAGGCCTAATTGGGCCTAAATAACCACGAGTCTGACCCAATTCCCTGATCTGCTTAGAGAGGCCTCTCTCACCCTTCCCCATCCCCCTGTGCCTTTCCTAAACATTTTGAAAAATTGGCACTTTTATTATCTTTCCTCTCCAAGCTATTAAAAATGTTCCTAATTCAACTCTGATCCTACTAATTAGCTCAAATACATTTTAATTAGTGGGATTTATTCTGCTGTTGAACATGCCAAAATTCAGTTCTAAGGTTTCTCTAAGCTCAGTTTCTTGAGTGTCTCCTTTCCAGTCAGATCCAAGCTCTCATTTTCTAGCAGTCACTTCAGTGTTCTTCTCATTTGGAAATAATTTCTGTCATATTATCTAAGTCCTTTTTTCATCCTTCACCTTACTGTGACTTATTTCCTGGCCTGTGACCACACAGAATAGAGTTGAAATTCTAGACCTGATAGATGCAGTCCTGAGGAGGACAAAAGGAGAGTGGGTGTGTAAAGGAGGATATTGCAGGAGAGAAAAGCCCTTCAGCTGGAACAGCAGCAGGTCAGGAGCACTGAGAGTCTGGGAATTCCTACAGCACTTCTAACAAGACTGAAAAGAGAGAGACGAGGGGGTAGAGACACTCACTGAGCCAAAAACAGATTCCCAAAAGAAAGGAACTCTGGTTTCAAAAGGAAGGGAAGAAAGGAGTGGATAGAGCAAGCCCTCCTTTGCCAAGGCCTCCGATGCAACAGCGTGGCCAGTGCACTCTGCCTGTGCAGCAAATGTGGCTGAGACCATTCATTTTATCAGTGAAACAAGTCCCCACAGACAAAACAATTTTATTACTTCTTAATAGCTTTCAAAATTAGTCACACACTGGTTTCATTCCTTAAATCAAACTGAAGGTGATCAATACCTTGCAAAAGGCTTTCTTCCAGAGAAGCAGGGTTGGACCCAAAATAAGCAGAAGCCTTGCCCAGCATCAATTAAATGGAGAATAAACTGGTTTATAAATGTTAATAAAGAGTTTAAATGCTTTTCAAGTTACTCTGACAAAACTTGGCACGAGAGCCTTGCAAAGTGATTTCTTCCAGCAGGTCAGCTGGGCAGCATGGCAGGGTCCTTGCACATACTTTACCTAGTTGGGAAGAGCTGGAACAGGCACGAGCCTCTCTCAGAGCAGGAGGACGCACTGCTCCGAGCGCCACCGGCTTTGCAGGGACCTTACGCGTACCCGGAACGCGAAGGGAACGCGGCATCCCCGAGGTGGCCACGGAAACAAAGGAGGAGCTGCCCTGAAGGGCCGGGACAGCCCCTCCGTGTGTGCAGGACCCAGCTGGGCAGTGCTCCTGGGGACAGCCCCTTTCTGTGTGCAGGACCCGGCAGTGCTGGCTGTGCTCTCTCTGTGTGCAGGACCCAGCAGTGCTGGCTGTGCCCTCTCTGTGTGCAGGGTCCAGCAGTGCTGGCTGTGCCCTGTCTGTGCAGGACCCAGCAGTGCTGATTGTGCTCTCTCTGTGTGCAGGACCCAGCAGTGCTGGCTGTGCCCTCTCTGTGTGCAGGACCCAGCAGTGCTGGCTGTGCCCTCTCTGTGTGCAGGACCAGCAGTGCTGGCTGTGCTCTCTCTGTGCAGGGTCCAGCAGTGCTGGCTGTGCCCTGTCTGTGCAGGACCCAGCAGTGCTGGCTGTGCTCTCTCTGTGTGCAGGACCAGCAGTGCTGGCTGTGCTCTCTCTGTGCAGGGTCCAGCAGGCTGAGCAGCCCCAGCAGCACTGCTCACTGCCCCAGCAGTGCTGGCTGTGCTCTCTGGGGAGCTGAGAAAGGCATCTGCAAGGACTGAACCCCCACAGTGCCCCCACAGCACAGTAACAGTGCTCTGTGGCCTTCTAAGTGATGAGAAGGAGCCTGTGGATTGTGATTCCTGTTTCAGCACTGCTCATATTTGTACATGGTCTTACTGTACTTTGCATTTCATTTTTACAGGCTGCTATTGTATATTTTGTAAGGAGGGATTTTTAATGTTGAATTATACTCCTCTGGAGTATAGAAGACAAAAGGCAGGAGTGGATTAAGATACCAGGCATACAGCAAGAACATTTCTTTCTCAGAAAATGTTGCCTGGCTTCTTCCTAGCAAGTTCTGTGCTGTTAAATACCTCTGGATTAATCTGTGGTGTCAAAGTGCTTTTGTTTCATTTACAGTTTTACTCAGTTTCTCAGGAGATGAAAGGCAAATAAAGTGACTGAAAATGTTTTCAAATGCAGTCTGAAAGCAAGAGAAACCTTTTGTTTCATTGCTTGGAAACCCCAAAAAGAGAACTGCAAGGAGCAGTTCACTGTGAGACTCAGTGCCTCCTGTTCTTGTTTCTGCATGTTCTTTCTCTCTTAAGAACTAAGACAAATAAGAAGAGGGACACTCAGCTGCTGGCACGCTCTGCCCCGGGGTGCTGAATTCAGCTGGCACTGCCCAGCCCTGTTCAGCACCTCCCCATGCAGGGTCAGTGCAGCCATGGATAACATTCCCTGGGAATGCTGTGATGCACTTTATGATCCCGTGTTTTTCAGTGATAAAAGCCAGACACTAGAAGGAAATAGAGAACATGTTTTTCCCTCTAAGGCAGAAGAGGAGAACATGTGTTAACAGTCAGTTTGCTCTGCTCAATACCTACTTGCTCTGTGTAATAATTAATCAATTCTTCAAGTAGCAAAATAGCCAAAGTACATGATTTAGTCATCTCACTGTGAGTTACACGGGCTCGTTGAACAGACCGATTTTTTAAGCTCAGACATGTTAAAAATAAGATAGAAATGCTTTCATGAGGTGAACTGTTGTGTGCGGAGGAGAGAGAATGTTCATTTTTATCACACAAGATGTTTTCCACCTGTATTCCTATGGATTTCCCTGGGTGCAGTTTTGCCTGTACCTTGTGGGCTCCTGTGACGTGGCAGTGGCTGCACAGTAAAGCTCCGGGAAAGGAGTTTGGTCTGACAGTGCAGCCGAGCCCGGCACAGCCCACACCTCTCCAGCTGTGCAAGGAAGGATTCGCAGTGTCCCAGCTCCTTTGGAAATGCTCCTAAAGGACTTTGCTGACTTAGAATTCGTTTGTAAGCTAATGCCAAATACAAGTTAAAATCAGTATACAATAAAAATGAAGTTCCTTGTGTCCAGCTGGGATGTGAGGGGAGTCCTTCAGCAGCTTCAGCACTGACCTTGGGCCATGGAGGGAAACAGCAAAGTGCAAACTGTCACCCACTAGAAACAGTGAAACAGCTTTTTTTCATAGCTTCATTTTCTTCGTGGGATAAAAAGAAATAATTTCTTAGAGGAACTAATGATCTGAAGAACAAAACACTAATTAAATGGGGTGCATTCAGACCATAAACCCATACATATGCCTTAATGAAACAGGCACACAACAGTTCAACTTGTACCCTGATCCTCTTTACTTTGCTGTTGATGTTTAACTTGATTTCTATCCACAGTAACGTTCATTGCAGCACCTCAGAGCAGGAGGAAACTGAGTCTGGAACAGCCATTTTTTTTGCACTGCTGAAAGCCCTCAGCCCCAAAACGTCACAAGAACTGGAAATGCTCAGGTTCTGTCTGAAGACAAGGCAAAAACACTGACCAGTGACAACGCCAGTCCCTGCTGTGCATTGTAACCACTGCCCAGTGTCCCCAGTGCTGCAGGGCCCAGCACAGCACCCAGCTTCCTCCAAGGGCAGAACCCAGCCTGTCCAGGGGCAGAACCTGTCCAGGGACAGAACCCAGCCTGTCCAGGGGCAGAACCCAGCCTGTCCAGGGTCAGAACCTGTCCAGGGGCAGAACCCAGCCTGTCCAAGGACAGAACCCAGCCTGTGCAGGGACAGAACCTGTCCAAGGACAGAACCCAGCCTGTCCAGGGGCAGAACCCAGCCTGTCCAGGGACAGAACCCAGCCTGTCCAAGGGCAGAACCTGTCCAAGGGCAGAACTCAGCCTCTCTAAGGACAGAACCCATCCCGTCCAGGGTCAGAACCCAGCCTGTCCAGGGACAGAACCCAGCCTGTCCAAGGACAGAATCCATCTGCTCTGAGGGAGGCTTCTCAATCATTTTAACAGTTTTTGCCTGTAGCACAGGATACAACAGCCTGCTGGGTGTCCAACTACAGCCAGCCAGAGATTGAGAGTTTAAAAAACCATTCCCAAAGCTCCTGAGAATACCAAGGGAAATATTTAAGGCAGAAGCAAGATACATACAAAAGGACAGCCAGCTGCAGATGCTCTTATCCTTGTGCGTGAAAAGCTAGGAATACTTGAAATACTCCAGATAGTTATGACTGGGCAGCAAACACCACAGCAAAGATCTCTTTGTTTTAAGTAAACCATTAACAGAGCAGCCTAATCACAATGATAAAAACCACACTCATATTCTTGGACTAAACTCCCTCACTGTAACTGTCCATCCAAAACTAAAGCTGCAAAAACTGAGATGCTTCCAATAGGGGAAAAAATCACATAAAGAACAAGCTCCTGGGACACAAAGATTGGAAAGCTGATCTTTGAAACACAGGAGGTTTACTAGAAGTATGATAGCACAGGAGGTCTGCTCTAAAATTTCAGTCCAAAAATAGTCTTTCTCACAGAGTCCTACTCTGAGTGAATACATAATATTAATATAATATAATTAAAAACCTTTCTTTGTCCTTTGCACAGTCAACTTCCAATTCTTAATTACCAAATTGATTTAATCCATGGTTATGTTTTCAGAAAGAAAAGTGTGTTTTAACAACAGTCCATACCTGGTTTCATAAATTCCTTGCATTATTGCACCTGGAGGGATTTAGGTACCAATATATCTGGCATTATTTACACTGCTTCTATTTTGAACCAAACAGGTTTGTGGAGGAAAAGAAAACGAATAAAAATAAGTGTTTCTCAGTTCTCCTGTCTTTTATGTCACCACATACACAGGTCAAACAGAGCAAGGAAATAAGTCTTCAGTTTAAACATCTGCAGTTTTTATGTGGAGTTCTATACCCACAGGAAGCTGATATGGAAAGGGAGAAGGTAATGATAAGGAAACCCTTTTTTCTGGTCTCACACATCTCAGTCCTGCAGGACCTTGCCTTTATAAACCCCATACAAATAATTTCTTCCCACCATGCTTCAAAAATTAATTGCATAGTTTTGAATAAATTAGAGCATCAGCTGGCAGCCCCTTGGCTCCTGCACAGGTCGTGTCTGTTTAGCAAGATCAGCCTGGACTGTCCCAAATCTGCTCATTCACCTTGCTTTCATAAAGCACAGCTGTAGTTCTTCCCTTCCTTGGCAGAAAGCTCAATAAAAGTATGGCTTTAATCCATCAAAAACATTAAATCACACTCGTAGATGGTGAGCCCTTGGCTCCATCCCTGCCGTGGGAATCTCTCTGATGTGCTAACACAGGCCTTGGTGGCAGCCCTCATCCTGCCAAGGACAGGACAGTGTCCCCATCCTGATTCTGTCAGCAGAGCCAAGGACAGGGTCAGTTCCCCATCCTCACTGTGCCAGTGTGTAAGGGAAATGTGTTCACACCGAGGGTGCTGCACCCTGGCATTCAGCACAGAAACAGGGAGGAGGGATGGGTTATTTGGGGATTAATATGGAAACACTGCTTTTATTCTACATACTTCAATTAAGGAATTTCTTGTGCATTTTAGGCACGTTATTAGATATCTGTGCTCATATGTACAAATGTTTGCCCTAGAGAAAAGGGAGCAAGAGAAAGGCACACAGAGGGGACCAGGGACAGGGACAATGCCACTGCACTGGGAGATGCTCCCAGAGCTGGCAGGGCAGAACCAGGCACATCCCATTGAGCAGGAACAGGGCTGCTGGAGAAGCTGGGAAGGATCTGTATGGAAGGATCTGAGACCCTTCAGGGCTGTAGGAGCATTGGAAAGTCCCCTGCGGAATGAGGGAGTCCCAAAGGGAAGCAGGGCTGGAAGGGGAGCTCTGGCTCTGTGCCCACGCAGCTGTCCATTCCTTTACCTGGCACACAGCAGTGCCAGGCCTGGGGCTGAGCAAGGGAAACCTAGTGCAGGTTCTTTTCTTCTTTTAGCACATGTATTCATTGGTCTCATACCCGTGTGTGCTCACACACTCTCACAAACCTTCATTAAAAAAGGAACCCCTCTGTGTCAGGTTCTTTGTGCCAGCCCTGCCCTCTGCCCAGCTGAGCTGCCTGCCAGGGCAGAGCTCATGGACAGCCCTGGCTCCTGGGGAATCACAACTATTCACAACCTGTCCCTGACAAAGGGGACGGGTCCCTTTACACCAGGGACTGTTCTCCATTGTCCTGCTCCCTCCCAAAGGGGACAGATACTTCCCTCATTTCTGCAAAGGGAGGACAGGCAGATAATGAATCCCAGAATGGGCTGTTCCTTCAGCAGCTCCCAGTAAGCAGAGGCGATGCCAGGCTGGCTGCTCCCAAAAGGCACCGAGCTTTGCACAGGGCTGCAGCACAGGACAGCAAATGGAAAGCAGCCACTGCTCACACATAAGAGCTCCTGTCAGGGCAAAAGAAAAGCTCAGCATGGTTTTAGTTCTGTATTTAAAAAATACAGTAGGGAAAGCTCTTCAGAAAGCTAAACAGAGGCAGCTGAGCTGGCAGCTACTCCAGCCCCACATTAACGAGCTCAGAACAGGCCGGTGCTGAATCCATTAGGAGAAAGATTGCAAGATACTATTTTTAAAAGATCCATTTCTCCACCAGGCCATGCACCATCACTTCACTCACACATACTTCACATTTTGTCCATTCCCATTTTCTATGGGGAAGTGAAAAGACTGTTCTGAGAAACCAAAATGGAACAGAATAGATTTAAATGTGCCTTTGTGATAAACAACGTCAAAGACTGTTCACTTTAAAAAGAGCAAACTATAAAAAAGAGTCCTTTTAAAAAAATTAATCATATGTAAAGTAGGAATAATTACTATGATTCTTAAACAACTTAGGAATTATTTCATACATTTCAATACCTATTAAGGGTAAGACAGAGAGCAAAAGTGTCCTGCCTTGGAGATTCATTTATTTCATAAGTCACTGCTAAACAGACACTGTGTCTTATAGGGAAATGGATGAGATGGAACAAAACATGACTGGAGAGAGAATTATCCAAGACATGGAAAAACAAGTGAAGAACAAGCAGTTCCAACTTCTGTATTACCAGGCCAAGCCCCAGTCAGTGAAAATGAACAGATGACTGAATCACTTTAGTAAATAAGGGCTCTGTTTGGGTGTCCCCAGTTTGAGAGAATGTTCCTGTCAGGCTCCTTGCCTTACCCTCTGCCCTGGGTGCTGCAGTGCAGGGCTCTGCAGGGCAGCAGGATGAGCTCCAGCAGCAGCTGCAGGGCACCAGCACTGTCCATCCCCTCCCCAGCTCTGTCCATCCCCTCCCCACCACTGTCCATCCCCTCCTGAGCTCTGTCCATCCCCTCCAGAGCACTGTCCATCCCCTCCCCAGCACTGTCCATCCCCACCCCAGCTCTGTCCATCCCCTCCCCAGCACTGTGGCCTCTGGGACATCACAATCCAAGGCCTATTAATCCTTTGTTTCCTCTGCAGTTAAATTCTGTGGAAGATAAAGAGCTGAAGTTTTTCATGACTTACATTCCTAGACTGATAAGCTTGTTTTCAACCAACCTTTACAAGTCTCCAGATGAAGTGTGACTAAAACTTCAGAGGTGGAAAAAGTGTGAAAGTGTTTGACCTTGGTCATTGCTTCCCCTGGTAGCAACAGAAGAATTACATTCAATCTTTTTTTCACCTTATTTTACAATATAGTTCAAAAAAGAGCCTTGCAGCAGGAGAAATGTGAAAAAGCAAATGGAGAAAGCTAGATTTCCCTGTCCTTGAGGAGATAGAATTCAGCAAAGCCGAAGTGACCCTGGTTAAAGTACTGGATAATAAATGGATAAGCCTTTCTCCCCATCCTCCCTGGAAACTTCAGACTCATTCCTCACAGCTTTTTTCATCTGCTTTCTAAAGCTACCCAAGCTGAATTCACTGAGGGTTTTCTGCATCTGACTGATCTCACCTGGAGACAGATGATAAATAAAAGTCCATCATCAGAGTCCAAAACCCACATTCCTAAGCAGGGTAAATTATTGCTGACCCAATCCCATTTCAGTTCTGCCCACATGAAGTAGAGCTGCAGCAAAGACACCCAGTGTGATAATTGCTGTTAGACATTAATTATTAGCTGTTTTCATTTTGCAGTGCTTTGCAGGGACAAGCATTCACCCAACCAGCAATTAAATCACTTGCAAAACCCCAGTTTGTAAGAGATAAACCAATTTAAACAGATCCCCAAGCAACACGTGCATGATTTGCAAAGACGTCGGCTGACCCCGAGCTCCAAACCCTGTTTTTTCTCACGCTGCTTTTGCCTCCTGAGATGCCTCGTGCATCCTCATCTGCTCCAGCCTTGCATGCTGCATTCCTGCTCCCTGCTCCCGAGGCTGTGCACTGCACAGACAGGGAGGGACAGGGTTTTCCTGATCCCCCTTTGCCCCTCAGCAATCAGCCACCCTCCCTGGCGGGTGTGGTGCCCCGATCCCTCCAGGAAAGCCATCCACGGACGGCTTTGTCCGCAGACAAACCCTGCAGGAAGCAGCTGTGCCCCAGCCTCCTGCCTCAGCAGAGCCCCGTGTCCGCCCCGGGACCCTCCTGGCCTCCCTGCTCCGAGGCTGCCGCAGGAGCCTGGGCAGAGGGCTGTCAGCACGAGTGCTGCTCAGTGACAGCTCAGGGACAGCTCCTACAGACCAGCCTGTCTTTGTAAAAGGAATTAAGAAGCAAACCAGTGAAAGGCAGTTTGGATGAACCACTGGAGAGCAGTATCCTGAGATTTACATTTCAGACTCCACTTAAGGCATAATTCCTCTGGTATTCACTGCAGTATTTCAGCTGTGATGAACACATGTGGCATTAATAAGAAACACAACAGACTGTAACAAGAGCCCCACTGCTGTCAGTGCAGCTCAGGAGAGTAAATAGAAAACAGTTATTTGTAGAAACACTAAATCATAGGGAGAGTATTCAAGAGCCTGTGACAGAGAAAGCTGCACAGTTTATTACTGGACTTGGAGTTTATATGAAGGCTCAGGCAAAGATAAATAAACCTCCTGGCTGGGAGCTGGGGGTGCCTGGGAGGCTGGGAGAGCTGCTGGGGAAGCTGTGGGCTGATGCTGGGGCCAGCACAGGCCCAGCACGACCCTGAGCTCCCGGTCAGGCTCCCAGTTGTGAAGGACACCACACACAGATAACATATCACACACTCCCTGTTACACCAAAAAGCACCAATCCAGCCCTTTGACAGGAACTGGACCCACAATTCAGCAGCAGCAGAATTTCAGAGCAGGAGTGAGACTGAAGGAAGGCTCAGAGACGTGTTTGTAAGGAGAACAGAGGAGCTGCCTTCCATAAGGAGGCATGGGTGTGCACATTGGAACTGACATACTTTTTCCAAGTTTGCAGTACTGATCAAAGGATTGGCATGGAAAAACATCCCAGAATTTTTTCTCCCCTGTAGCTTCCCTCATTCAGTTGTACTTGATTGTTTGTGGGAAATGCCCTTTATAGCAAATAGGAAGAACACTGAATAAAATTATCAGAATAACGCTGTCTGTCAACTCTTGCCTTTCCCAAGGCTGTCAAAAATGAAAGTGTTCAGCATATATAGATCACTGGAGCATGTTAAAACTGTGAATTTTGGTTTATCTACAGACTATCCCTTTAAAGAGGCAGCTGAGAGCTCCTGCATTTTGAATAAAGCCTCCAGGAGCATATTGCAACAAATCTCTACACCACCCTTCAGAATTCAATCTGTTCCAAGTCAGGTCACAAAAGAACCTTCTTATTTTCCTTGTGCCTAGAGAGAATTCAGCATAGGGCCAAAGGAGAAATGGTTAGAAATATTAAAAAGGGAGAGGAAACAAAAAAAAAAAGATAAAAAAATCTCAGGAGAGCAGATCCTAGAAATACTGAAGTTTAAAGGCTGAGAATTGGCAGACATCCAAGTAACATAGTGGAGAGACAGTGGGGATTGCAAGGAATTGGCAGGCAGACAGCATGGGAGATGCCAAATGAGAGCTCACAAAGAGTGAAATGAATCAGAACCTAGAGAAGGAGATGTGAGAAAGAAAACTCAGCACAAGGGAGAAGGAGGGAAAGGAGACACGATCCAGGACTCACAGCTTTACATTTTGGCCAGAAATAACTGAAAAACCCCAGATCCAGGGTTCTGGCAGAGAAAGGCAGCAGCCCGGGGTGATGGGGCACGCAGAGAGGAGCAGCTGCAGGGCACCGGGACAAAGCAAGAGTGCAGAGGAGGCAGCGGAGGGGAGCCCGGAGTCCCCGTGGGCAGGGCAGGCGCAGCTCTGTGATCACCTCTCTCCTCACCTCCAGGCTCTGCTGTGCAAAGCGAGCCGGGCTGCAGCGGTGCTGCTGGAGGGAGGGAGGAGCAGATTGAACAGGAACGCATGCCTTTGGAAATCCTCTTGGCTTCATTGGAGATTTCAGAAAAACCTGCAAGTTTAGACTCCATATGAAACTGTGCTGGATGTGACTCCCAGCCAGTCACAGCTTTATTTCTGTCTCTACCTGAACCATTTCCCCAGTTGCATGGTTTTGTTAAAAACTACACAGAGCACTACCTTGGAACTTGCCCAAAACCCAAATAAAAGTGACTGTGCCATGCATAGGTTGGTGAGCTGAGATGGATTTGGGACATCAGCACCAAACACCTCAGGGGCAGGGAAGCACAGGGCCCTCAAATCACAATCACAGCTTTAGGAAAGGCAAAGCCTCTGGGATTTTTATTGCTTTTGGTGAAAACTAAATAAAGGCAGTAAAACTCTTAAAAGAACAGAAAGCTCATGGCAGAGTGTGGCCTCACATGTTTATTCCATGTCTCCAGAAGTACTCGGAGCACTTGCCATGTGGAAAAGCAAGCCAATCAGCTATTTTTAGACTCACTTGATTCAACACATGGACTGAATTCTGTTAGAAATAACGACCTTCTCATGTAGTTATTGCAAGTGCCACTAGACAGAGCTGTTCATCTGATTTCTAACCTCAGAAATATTTATGAGTGCAGTGATGTGCTAGAAATCCAAGAGGAGTTTGTATTACAGACTCCTTCAGCAAAGTGGCACACGCCTGGAACAACTGCCTGGCGTGTGCAGCCAGGGTGTAGCTTTGGCACACACTATAAATAATCTCCTCACTGGAGCTGGGAGCTGCATCTGCCCCTTATGAATTCTCTGGTCACTCACCAAGAGCGAGTGATAAAGAGATGACAGATGAAAAAAAAATCTGTTTTTTCTTGGTTAAACTACAGTGTATGTGTTGAAAATGAAGAATACACCTGGAGATCTAAAAGTGCTGTGACAAGTCCCTGGCTGTGGAGTAACTGTCAAAGACATTTTAGCAGAATTTGGGAAAGGCTCAAACAACAGTAACTTTGGAAAAGAGAAGTTTTCATTCCAGGTAAGGGAACATGCTTTCAGACAGTCCTTAAGGGAGCGCCAGTGGACTGGACTCAGTGATTAGAACAGTGCAGGTTGTTCAAACCCACCATTGCAGTTCATCACTAGGTAATGCCTGACTGTGGCTGGTGCAGGATTGCCCAGTCCCTCCCACCAGGTAATGCAGAAATCACCCAGGAACTTAAATACTTGGAGCTGTGTCAGTCGATAGAATCGAATTATCTGTTCTTTTCGGATAAATTTAGGTAAACTACATTTTCTTTAAAGAAAAGCAAGCTGTCCTTTTGGGAGGAAGCAGAGAGAGATCAGCATTAGCACTGGTTCTCCCGGGTTCACACCCTGATTTGCATCACAGGCAACCCGAAGCAGGAATTTCTGGAATTTCTGCAGCAGGAGCTGCAGCCTTGATTTCCCCTTGTGATTAGAGCTAAACAGCTGTGCAGCCCGAGCCAGCTCCAGGCCACGGCACAGGGCAGGGTGTCACCTTTCCAAGGTGTCAGTTGGTGTCCCTGCTGCTCCCGGCGGTGGGCTTGGTGCCATTCCCATGCCAGGCCCAGGAGCGCTGGGCAGGTCACGGCCCTGCCGCCCAGGGACCCTCTAAGGATGTGCAAAGGCCACAGCAGGGCTGAAACTGCCCACGTGTCACACCTCAGGCTCTCAGTCAATGTCTTTGTTGCCCAAGATCATGCCTGTGGCTGCTTTTCCTCACTTACTCAGCTAACTGTGATATGGCAGCAGCTCTCTGGCCACAGAGAGCAGGCACAGGCTTTCTCAGGATTTTTCCTGAGAGAAGCTCTGAGAGAAGCAGAGAAGAGAATCAAAACAATTCTTATCTCAGCTGCTGCTGGTTGTTGTGCCCATGTGGAATGTGTTTGGAGATTGTTCACCCAAGGTGATTGCTTGATTTGATTCTGGTGGTGGTGGTTTGGATTCATTGACCAGTTGGATCCAGCTGTGTCGGGACTCTCAGGAGAGAGTCACGGGTTTTTCTATTAGCTAGTTTAGTGAGAGCTCTTGTTAGTGTAATACAGTGTAATATAAGTATAGTAGAATATACTATAAGATGATATAATAAAGCAATTGATCAGCCTTCTGAGCCATGGAGTCAATGCTAATTATTCCCTGACTGAGGGCCTGTGACTTTGGCAGTCGTGTCCTGTCAGTCCTCACCCTGGTCCCACTCTGGTGCTTCCCGCAGGGAGCTGCTCTCCCCCAGCCACCCTCCTGTCACCCTGCATCATGCTCAGCAGTAACTGGAGAGGAGATGAAAGCCCCCAGGCTGCCTCGGGGTTGCGTAGCCGCCTGCACAGCAGCACAGGCGGTGGATGCTCGTTGGGTTTTGCTCTGTCAGCACCGCCCCTGCCAAGCCCGGAGCTGTGCGCGGCACAGCCGGTGCGGGGCGAGGAGGGGCTGGGCAGGAGCGGCTCCTGCTCTCTGCCCGCTGGGACTGCAGGGCTGAGCTGCACCTCCTGCCCTGGGAAAAGCACGGGGCACGGCCCAGCCACTGGCACGTTAAACCAGGGTCATTAGTCATTGCAATTTCCAGTGCTAATTATTGCTGTAAAGCTTCTGAACTCAGTGGCATTTCTTGTACCTGTGGCCTCCTCACTTCTTGTTGAATTTTGAAAGAATTAAGGGGTTGGTCATATCCATGTGGAGATTAGAAAAAGGAAACTATGATCCCTTTGTCAGTTCCTCTGATGATCTCTGCCCATTGACAAAGGACTAGCCAGGTTTTGAAGATGTGTAAGGCAGGAAGAGGCATCAGCAGGTGTGTAGGAAACACTGCAAGGAAGACTCAGACACAGATACACAGCCCAGAGGTTGGGTACCCACGCTCTGCTCTGGAGGCTGGATGGGTTGGAGGGTGGCAGCCTGGCGAGGTCAGTAGTGCTTTGGGGACACCCACTGGCTTTGGCCAAAGGGCCTGGAGGTCACCCACCCTTATGTCAGACCGTGACCCTTCTCTCTGCAGAGCCGACCCGAGCCAAGCCGTGTTAAACCACTGCTCAGTGTCTAAGCTCTTTGTTTCCGCAGCTGTTCTTGGTGAAGGTAGATTTTCCGTGGATCTGTTTCTCGAGCCCACCACAAAGTGGCACTGCAGCAATTGCCATCCATTCCCGAGGAAGAGCTGGTGACACTCCCTTGCACTTGTGTGAGCCATTTCGACGGGAATTTTCCTGCCTCATTTCCATGGCAGAAACCTCTTGCATAGTTTCTGCTTAGTCCTTCTACCAACTCCTACCTAAACTGAGCTAACAAAAAGCAAAATTATCTATTTGCTTTAGCAGTAACACAAAGTATCAGAGACACCAGCTGAAGGCAAACAGCTCAGGGAGAAAACCAGAATATAGAGAGAGTCCTTCAAAATCTCAAGCACTTTCTTCCTCTGAAGACAGAATGGTTTGGGCCCACTGAAACTCTTGAAAAGATCTCCATTAATGTTAGTGTCAGATAAAGCTGTATATAATGATATACATTTTATTTCTCTAATGATGCCTTTGTCCTCATTCCTCTCCAGTTTCAAGGCTATAATGGAGCTGTCTGCTGGCCAGCAGTCCCAGGTTTATGGCAGTTTGGAGCCACTGGTACATCCCTGGGGATTTACCATTGCAGCTATCCTCGCAGGGCCAGCTCCCCGCCTGCATGCAGACACGCTGTGCTGCCACAGCAAGGATTATCTTTTTGGCTTGGCTCGCACACTCCTCTGCTGCCTTCCTCACTGTGGGTAGCTGGAGACAGAGCTGGCTGTGGCAGTCCTGCTCGGGCAGCTGGCAAACCTCCTTCCCTAGCAGGCTGCAGTTATGGTCTCCCTCTCATGGCAGGACTGGTTTGGGATGATTTGTTGCCACTGAAGTGCTGCTGCTCTCAGCAGCTGCCAGCCCTGTCTGGCAGCTGGAGGCAGCTCTCCTTGCGGGGTGGTGCCCCCAGGGCTTGGCCTGGGACCCGGCCAGGCAAAGCTGTGCTCCCAAGACCTGATCCCTCTGTAGCCACAGGAAATACCCCCCAGCTGAGTGAGAGCTAAAGGAACTAACAACAGAATGGAGAAAAGGACAGAAAGGGCAAGCCAGTTGGGAACTGGCCACAGAAGGGGAAGGCACTCTTGGAAACCCTTACTATTGGAAATGGTCTAAAATTAGTGTGAGACTGAGAGGACAAAGGAACCAAAAGAGCTCATCAACACAGTGCCACAGATTTCATGCTACATCACATTCTTCTACTGTGTCAGCTTGCTCTGAACAATATGAGCTCATCTTTGAATTTATCTGGGGTGCAGCACATCAAAATGGCCCAAGCATTTGAGAGAGAAGATCTTGTGTGGGCTCACCCTCCCTGCTGCTGTTGGAATACAGAGATCCAAATGGAGCATCTCAGTATGAATGAGTCCTCAGCTGGAAACCAAAGGGCCAGGAACCAGGAAAGGGAGACAGGGAAGCAGACTGTCATTTCTGAGCTCTCTCAGGCAAGAGCAAAGCACCACTGCATGTTGCACCTGTTTCATTCTGCCAGACACCCCTGTGACATGGACACCACTGCACCCATAAGCACTGTGCAGGTGATAAACAAAATAAATAAAGAGACTCCATGCTGCACCGTGCACTGTAGGAAAACTTCTCTGCCTCGACACATAACATGGCCTTGCTTGGGTAATGATTTGACCTAAACAGTAATCTCTACGGAAAAATCAAGTAATTGATGAGCCAAGATCTGTTCCTTGGCTGGTGTTTTGCCATCCTAGGTTTTTGTGTGAAATTCAGGGTCTGTGGAGCCAAGCAAACCTTAAATCTTCTGCTCTTCACCAACCTGCCTCCTTCCACACCAGCCTTCTTTTGGTTAGAGAAGTGGGGAGGGAGCTGTGGCTCCTGGGGGCCTTCCCTCAGCACCAAGAATCTGATTTTTGGAATGTTGCATTTTTAACTACCAGCCTTTGCCTCCCAAAAAGGCAAGATATTCTGTGGTTCTACAGCTCTATGTCCTCTGAAATTCTTGCACTTGGAAGTGCAATAAAGTGCAAAGAGCTTCAGGAACTGAATGGGATCAGCTGCTGCTGGGGAAGGGGAGCTGGGAATAGCACCCATGGGAACAGAGCCCTCTCCACCAGCAGCTGGTTCTGGCATGACCTGCCCGAGGCGGGGTGTCCTGTGGGACATGCACAGGAAGAGATGATTGCTGTTCCACCTTCTCTTGCCAGCCTGGAGATCAGCTCTTTAAAACTTAACTCAGGCTGTCTCAGATCTGTCTGGAGTGGGCTGTGTCCCCTCTTGGTAACAGAAGGGAGATGGGACCAGCCATTGAATGGACCAGGGAAGAGGTGCCAGGGCAAACACACACCAGTGAGCAATCCCTGTCCCCAGGGCCACATGCTCAGAGGCTGGGACACTGGAATGGCTCAAGGCCTGGCACATTGCATTCACAAGGCTTTTTGGTCATGCTGTGAAGAGCAAGGGATGTTGGGGTCCTTCTCTTGATGCACCTCAAGGGCAATTCTGCCAGTGGCAGTCCAGCAGCCAAGGTGCTGTCAGACCAATGCAGCAGGGAAAAACTTCCAGACACTCTGTGCAAGTGGAGGCAGCAAGGGCAGAGCCCCAGGGAGGTCAGGACAGGCGATGAGAAAGGGAAGAGGAGCTTTGGGGAAGCTCTGAGCTGACATCAAAAGCTGCTGTCATTCAGTATGCTTCAAAGCTATTGGTGTTCACTTAGTTTTTAATTGGAATGAAAAAAGCAATGTTATTTTTGCTTGCTGTTGCTTTGTTACACTTGCCATCTAACTTGATTCATGGTAATCCTCTTACCACAGCCATCTGCCAATTTGCAGTCAATTACTCAGACGTGCTGAGCCCCTCTGGTTGCACCAGAATGTTAATCTGAAGCAGCTCACCTGCTTCCCATCCTTCCCAGCAGTGTGTGCCCTTACTGGCCACTGCTGATCAGTTCCCAACATGGACCAAAACTGGACAAGGCTTTGCTTTACACATATCAAGAATGTTTTATCCTTCCATTCTCAGTGATTAAGCAGATCTTGGCATATATTATTCTGATTTTTCAGCTGAGGTTAAATGTATTTTTAGATACAGCACATTCTACATTTCTGTAATTGTGCATCCTTTTGCTTTATTTGTTTTCTCCATATCATTGCAGAGCAAGATGGATTTCCAAAGCTTTGAAGACAAAAATGAATAGTGCTATGGATGCTTAAACTCAATTTACTGTCCAGGCAGTTAATGAACATGCAGATCCACTCCTAAAGTTCAGGACCAGCTGTGTTTCCCTCATTTGGAGAGACAGGATAGGGCTTACATCCCTAGAGGAGTGGGAAAGGGTTTTTGTCATCAGCAGTTGAAGACAGTTGGGAATTGCTTGAACCTTCTAAAGAAAACTAGGAGTTTTCTCACATGGCTCAAAGACATGGCTCAGACTTTGCTGCTGCTGAAGCCAATGGGTGCCACATGAAGGGGCCTTCAGAGCTGGAGTGGTGAGGGCTGAGCTGTGCAGCAGGGAGCCAAGAGCAGGGTGACATCTGGGGCTGAGCTGGGAGGGGCCAGCAAACTCATATTGAATGGCTGTCTGCATTCCTGCAGAGCCAGAAAACAGGGACAGCTGTGCTCCAGGGACTCAGGAGGAGCACACATCCACCCCTCTTGGTTAGCTTTTGCACTGGAACTATTTTGATACAGGGTAGTGAAAAACAATCTGGCTTAGTCCTCAGGCACCACTGAAACTCCAGGGCCAGTGGAATAAACCCATCCCCAGCTACGTTCCCAGTCCAGCTGCACAAAGGAGTGCTTGGGCATCTAAAGGGAGCAGGCAGCTCTGGCCCAGCGTGTAGGGTGAACTGGAGCCATGGGTGATGTCTTTGTGTGTTGTCCCAATGGCGAGTGATTTCTGTTCCAAGCACTAACCAGGGATGCTGCCTGAGACAGGGAGGTGGGACTGATCCTTAGCAGCCTCCCCCCAGCTTTGGCCAGGGAGTTCTATTCCCAAAAGCATCCCTCCCCTAATGAAGCCATTGCTAACCCCGAGCAAATGGAATGGAGCAGCGGGAGCGCCCAGGAGGCTGAGCAGGAGCTGCTGCCCAGCTTTAATTCAGGAGGGGATTATTGACACACCAGGGCTGCCTGAATGGCTTAACAGGCCTAAGGCCACACGAGCCTCCTGCTCCTTGGAACACTCTGAGCCCTACACAGCTGCACACTGTGGGACTGTCAGGGTCAGAGGGGGAGTGAAGGAAACAGCATGTGCTTTCCAGCTGGCATGGTTAATGCTCTTTGTCTTCCTCTGAGACACACGCAGGTTAACTTCAGCTGATGACATATCTCTCATGCAAATACTGCTCCAGATAACATGGAGCCATTATATTTACCCTGCCATGAGCCTAAACAAGGGAACAGTCTTAAAATCCCATGTCTGTATGCCTGCAGTTGGGACTTAAAACATGTTAACTTTAAATGCAGAAACAAGGCACAAAGTTTGAACCTGCTGCCGTAGTCTAATGACAGCCTTCCCTAGAGAAGCCTCCCAGAGCCTCGAGGGGTGACACCTCAGGGTGCAGCTGGCCCAGGTCAGGCTGTCTGTGACCTGCTGCTCATGAAGCTGGCTGCAAAGCCAGGTGCCACATATAGACAATGTGGTAACCACATAGCAGGCAATTAAGAATAGAACAGACACAGAAAGTTAATGTCCTCATGAGTTTCCAGAGGCTCCTCACAGGCTGAAGAGGAAACAGAGTGGACCTTACAGCCATTCTGCCCCCTTTTTGGTGGAGCTGTGGTCTGGATATGGTGGTTCCAACCAGTGCTTTGAGAACCTGCTCTGAGTTCCTCAGGCTCACAGAACCCATGCACCTAAACTTTAAATGAGCCTTTCTGGTTGGGAAAAGGAAAAACTGTATTTGTCATCAAATTAACAATAATCTCCAAGTCCAAATTGCCAACAAAATATTTTGGAATGATTCTTCAGTGGCGACTGAATGTCCCCGGTAGAATGAGGTGTTCAGTTTGCTGAGTGACACATGAGGCTTTATCATAACAATATCTGGAACAACAATTGCTGTCATGTTGGTCATAAAGAAACACTAAACACGGGAGGAAAAGCCCAGTGAATTTCTAGAAGACTTGACCATCTGACTTTTCATTTCTCCACCTATAACATCATGTCCCCAGGCAACCTGGATTTTGCAAGTTGCTCATTTTACCAGAGAAACAGCCTGCCACCATGAAATGCACTGTTCATTAAATGTCTTCATCAGTGTTCAGTGAAATCAAAGACAGAATTCCCACTGACTTCAGTGGACAGGATCATGCTCCACAGCCTGATCCAAAGACAACAAAAGCCAAGAGAAGGTACTTATTGATTTCAGCAGACTTCAGGTCAGGTCAGAATCTCAGCCATTCATCACTGTACATAAGGGAGTTCTGCTATTAAAATGGAAATGAAATATCTTCCCTCTGTATTATCAGGGGGAAGTCATGGCATAATTGATGAAAAGACAAGTCAGAAAAATTATGTTGTCTTTCAGTGAGGAGGAATGTTATCTTGGAAACCAAAACTCAAACATGAAACATCCACGAGCAAAGCACTTGAAAAAAACCTCTATACTAATCATATGCTAAAGAGAAACAGCAATAAAGACCAACCCTCTCCTTGCTGACTCAGATAGGAAGCTGTGGTGAGGATGCTGCAGTATTATTTATTTCATGCTTAACTGCCACTTAAAGTGTTGTCACCTAAATAAGCATCTTCTAAGCAACTGACTGTCTCTGCACTGGAGGAATGGCTGAATGAATAATTCCAGAACCAGAGGTACTGCAGTGTGAAAGGAACTACAACAGGAAGAATGAAGAGCTAGGTAATGAGCAGGAATATGGGCTACATCTCAGCACTTCACTTTTTCTTATATTTTGTGTCTTCTATAATATTTTATCAAATATAATACAAATTTTTACATATCCTACAGCTTTTCATAAAGGACCAGTATAATATAATATGGACTCTGTGTCTAACTTAGTCACAAAGGGGAGGAATCTCAAATCTGCAGCATTTGCCCCTCGATAATACTGCTGTGTTTGCAGCTCCATTTCCACCACTCCCCAGTCACTTATATCCAGGAGACTGGGGCAGCAAATCATGGAGGTTTTAAAAGGAACCAGCACGGAAAACAAATTTCTTACCAAAGTTATTTGGTACAGTGAACTTGTGCTCTCTAGTTGCTGTGTAGGTAAACCCTTTGTCAGTGCACTGTCAGCTGTGGGGTAGGACTGTGAGAGGCAAACCCTGCGCTGCTGCCACTGTGCCAGGCTCAGCCTGTCTCATTTTGGGGTATTCACATTCTAACTCCACCCAAAAGCACCTGCAGATCCGTCACTCCAAAAGCCCATGTTCTGATCCATGGCCAGGGGACACAGCTCTCCACAAAAACATGCACTCCATGCCCTCTTCACATGGGGACACATTGACAGAGGCAGCAAAACTGCTGCTGAAGCTGCTCTGCCTGACCAGCACAGACCACAGACAAGAGCTCGCAGCTAATGGAAAAGTTCATTAGCAACAGGAACTGGGTTAGATTAATTTCTTCATAACACTGATTGACTTGGACAGCACATTTCACTAACATTTATGCTGCAGGGAAACATAATTATGATTTCCCTGAGTGACAGGATAAGATGACATAAAACATGTAATCAAATTTTGAAAGGGCAAATTAATCCTGTAATTGTTTGATAACTCCTTGCCAGTGTTGTTTGAGCTGCTCAATATATCCAATGAAATGAAGATCAGAGGTTGCATCAATAAACACCATTCACAGGACATTCTTGCATTTCATATATCACTGTTTCCACTGCTTGCAAATGCTAACCTGGAGCTGTAGATGGCTGGCTCTGAGCGTCCCCGCCGTGAACTTGGCCTGGGTTTGCTGCCATGGAAATAGTCACCTGCCAGACACTGTCTCAGATGCCCCAGGGCAACCTCCTGACGTGCTCTGCACTACCAAAGCTTTTACTCCACTGCGGCTTTGTGTGTTTGGCTCCGACACTGATTAAAGGCACAACTTTGTCACAGCTTGGTGGCTGAAGGGACTCCTGATTCTTAGAGCTGAAGGCATTTTCCACCAAGTGGCTCAAAGGAGGATGTGACTGAGAGGCAGAGGTTCAGACACGTGTGTCCTCTCAAGGTGCAGACAGACGTGTCTCCTCACTGCTTTGATTTGTAACAAAAGCATTTGTGACTATAGGAGAGGGATGAAGAGAAACCTAAATGCAGGCAGGATTTAATGAGCTTTGAGGGCACAAACCAGCACATGGTTCTAACTGTGCACCAGGGAAGGATGGCTGCAGAGAGAGCTTTCTGCCACAGCCCCTGTGCTACACACATCAAACTCAGTCCATATCATCACCAAAGAGGAGATGAGAGACACCAGCCACGGCAAACCCCATGGACTGCTTGTTATGGCCTGAGCTGCACACAACGGTGGCTCTGTTCTCATTTGGCTGTCGTTCAGTATTAATGCAAAATGAGAATTTATTAAAGACAACTACAGAATAATTGATCAGGTTAATGTCTCCGAGGGCAATTCATGCCTGATGGCAGCTGTCAGCTCAGACTGGCCGCAGCTGAGGCAGAACAAAGCCAGCAGAGATGCCCGGAGGAGGCAGCCGTGGCTGGGGACTCCCTTTGTGCCGGCTCTGCCCACCTGCTCCCGGAGCCAGGGACACAGGCGGGGCCCGGGGAGCCGGGCAGGGCCGGGCAGGGCTGGCAGGGCTGGCAGGGCTGGCAGGGCTGGCAGGGCTGGCAGGAGCAGCGCCCTGCCCGCCTCCCAGCTGGCGCAGCGCCCCGCGGCTCCGCCGCCCTGCCCGGCTGCTGCTCCTGCCCAGCGCCGGGACCCCGTGCCAGGGCACGCCGGGATCTCTGCACGCACCTGCAGAGCTCTGCTGAACCCCTGGCTTTAGCAGCTCTTACGTGCTGCTGCTAAAACCGTCCCTGGCTTTTGTCAGTTCTACATTTAGGAAGTGAAACACTAAAATGCTTGTGAACTCTGCATGTAGCACCCAGACTCAGAGCAGTTCTATGTGATGGTGACTGAAAAACTGTCCAGATCTCAAGGGTTCGGGTGTTTCTGACCTGGTGAAATGAAACTTTTGCTTGCATTCATTTTGAAGAGATCTTTCTAGATGAAACTGAAATTCCATGTGAGCATGATGAGTTACACACTTCCAAGTACAGATCTATCTGGATCCTTGAGGCCGACCTTATGGTCATCATGGATTGCAGGTGATTAACATGCAAACTTCCTAATTCTGCTTTGAAAAGCCATCACAGGAATAATGTGGTATAGAGTATATAAGGATTTATTTAGTCCCTCAAGTTCTTCATGTATGTAAGCCAATGGAAGGTGGAATGGAAGATTCCATTGCATGAATGGACTAAATAAAATGCAAATTGACTTTACTAGATAAAAAAATAAAGTGTGGTGTGATTCTCAGATGAATGTGTGATTCTCATTAATGATGCAATCATAATGAATTAATTCCAGGCAGAGCTAGACAACGGCTGGAGAGGGGGATGTGGAGAGGAGGCTGAAGCAGAGCTGGCAGCCCTTCCTCCTCCCAGGAAACCATCTCTGGAGTGAGTGAATTTAAAATTGGAACAGGCAGATAATGCAGGTGCACCCAATGATTTCTGCCCTCTGAACAGAGACCACGTTTCTTCCAAGCCACAGATTCTCTCCCACCAAAGACTTTTCTTCTCTGGCAGATGTTGAGCAGAAGCTTTTTATTATAAACAGATGGGAAAGATTTTTCAATTACCAATTATTCAAAGTAACAAAGAGGCCTGTAGCTTAATTTAGAGATTATATTGAAATAATATTTATGTACATTAAAAGTAACATTAAAATAATATTATCAATCTGGAGTAAAATTATCACTTTATTTGTCATATTTGAAATGTTATCCTATTCCAGTCCAAGAGACTGGACCTTTCATCTGGACCTGTCTGGAGTAGACTGGAGGTGCAGATTCTAAAGGCATCCCACCACTCTGATCTACAATTTCAGCTTCTGCAGGAGGATCTGTGAGGCAGCATAGCCAATAAACTGCATTTTCAGCACCACTAACTACAGTAATCAATATTAATTACATAAAATTCTTGAATTTATTTTAATAAGCACTGACTTGAGTGTGAAGAAGAGAGAGAGAGAGAGGAGAAAAGGCACTAAACAATTAGAAAATGTCAGTCAAGAAGGAACTCCCTGTATCTTGTTGAGATTACCCAAGACACTCACAAAGTCATAGAGAAGGAAACCAGAATTACGCAGTTAGAAAAATTCAAATGTTCCAAGTTTTCTTTGTGTTGCCTCTTTCAAACATGTTAAATCTCAGGATCACATTGGTCCAACACTAAATGAAGCCTTGTTTGTTCATTGACCTTGATGGAGTGAAGAAAGACAGTGGCTTTTCTAGCAGCAGCAGTACTTCTGTTTTTCCTGCACAATCCCCAAATAGCTCAGTGATTCTACAGAGCATATCCTACAGCACTGCCTTTTTCAAGCTTCTCCACAGAAAATCTTCCATCTTACAAAATAACCCTCCGACCTGGATAACACTCTGAAGGATGAAGAACTAAAGCTTATTCAGAAGCTAAATCAATAACAGGGGATTAATTTTACTTTCTGGTTTACCACTCTTGCATCTGTTATTGTTTGAAATATTTTGAAGAGGGGGAAAAAAAGAGGTGGCACATTTCCCTGTAACCTCTTCACTAACACTCCTGTTACCATCATTCAATTATTTCAGTACTCTTGAAGCCCTGTAAGGTTTTTACAGACATTGAAAATTCTGGGTATTCTCCCCCCCACCCCAGTCACTAGTGGGAGCAAAAGCTTTGTGTGACCAAAGAAAGGGACCAATCATTCAGTTCCTGACTATTTCCATCAGTGCCTCTGGCAACTGTACTTGTTTGATTTTCAGCATATTTATTTTTCAAATAGTAAAACAAGAACAGATTTTCTTTTTTATTCCTGTTTGATTGCAGGGGGGATTCGTGTCAAAGGATATTCCTGGAGATTAAATGAGCTGTTAGAAATGATGTCTCCTAAAGTGTTTAGAAAACATGCAAACAATGTGCATTCTTTGGGATTCTTTGTCAGGGCAGATGCAACAATAGACCTCAGGAAAGATGAGCAGATGTTATTCTGCACACTCTTCATTTCAGAGGCTTTAGAAATTCATGAGGTCTTTTGTAGGATTTATGAATCTTCTAATAACAGTGCAGCTGTTCCATTCAGAACCTAAACTTGTCGTCAGACATTTACTTGCATCTGCAGATGTTGAAGGAATGGCCACATTTGACAGGTTTGCAAGATATTCTCTCCAAAGGCAGCCAGGCAGTTCCTGTAAATTCTGTATCTTTCCCTCCTCCCATGCCCTGGATTCTGCTGTTCCAGGGCTGGAATCCTTTGGTAATTCAGTGTTGCATTGCCTCCATCCCTTTGACATAGAGCTCTCAAAGACAATTCAACTTTCTCACAATATTTCCACTTTCTACATGGGCAGCATTATGATTATTTTCCAATTTTATGAAACCAGCCATTGAAGCTGTCAACAACAGCACAGAAACTCATGTACTGCCACACACGGATGTGCTCTCATTACATTCTGGTCAGGCAAGACAAATCACATTGCAGATGGTTTCACTGGAAGACGTGGATTTGATCAACAAATGCACTGTGCTGAAGCTGACTGGATTGCCCAGAGCCAAGCTGTTTTACACCAAGCCTCCTCTGACAGAGCCACCATCCCTTCTGGCTTGTGAATGCCCAGATGCTCATTCTGCATTTTTGTTGTCTCACCTTGCATTCACTTTAAATTCACTGACGGGTTTATTCAGCTCTTTGTTCTCCTGCTAACCTTGAAAAATGTTGCTTACTCTTATTCATGCAGTAACTGCTGTAGCAATTGGATGTTCCCCAGGAAAAAACCAAACATTTTCAATATTGTGCTTGGCTCCTCTCCAAAGGTAGGACAGTTCCTCACAAGCTTCTGTCTCTGCTCTATGCCTTGAAAATACCCTTCAGCTGCTTCTAGTGTTCCCTGAATGAAGCCAGTGTCCCTCTGCATGCAAAGCATCAGAGTGGTCATTCATCCAGCACAGGAACCACACAACAGAGTTCCTTTGGTACATGGTAGTATCAGTTTACTTTAACAACAGTAACATTTCTCAAACAAAAAATATTTATGGTCTGCATCCCGTGTATTTATTCCTCAAATGAGAACTTATCTGCCTTTTGTGTTAAGTACTGGCAGTAGTAGTGTACAGGTAAGTACTCAGTAATAAGTGTGAACTGAATTTGATGTTCCTGAGCACAGAAGAGAGATGGAAGAAAACACACAATTCACTTAACAGGAAGAGCTGCTTTCAGAAAACTGTTGTGAGGTGGAACAGGCTTGGTTTTACCATGAAAGACAAAATGACAGTGCTTCACTTGAAGTAAGAGCAGAACTAATGCTGTAATTACTGGCTGTGGCAGCACTGAAGTCTGTGGAGAGCATCAAACTTGGGATGGAGTTAAGGTGATCTCAGTTCAAAGGAGGGACAGACCCTAAGGATAGAATGTGCCACAGAGCAATTGAAACAGTGGTTGGGCAGGTCCTAACAGAATTTGAATGTACAGACAAACACCGAGTGTCAGTGAATGAGAAATCTCACCCTGGATTTCCCCAGCAACCTTACTTTTTCTGGAATTAATAATCGCGGCAGCAAATGCACAGAGGAAGCCCTGGCTCCTGTGCCTCCCAGAGAAGGAAGCTTGGTCAGCCTGATGATTAGAAATAGAAGAAAGAAATAGAAAAACAGAAGAATATGAGGTGGGACTTCAGCTGGGGCCTGATCAAAGAGCTGAGCTGAGTCTGGGGGCTCTCAGAGGGCAGATCCCCACTCTTCCTTCCTGCCTGCCTGCCTCCCAGGGGGTCTGGGATGATTCCCAGCCCGTGACACTCTCCCACCTTGCCATCCCATGGGGGCTGTTTTTGCTGTAGTGAGCTATCCATTAATAATCAGGAAAAGGCAAGCTGCTCTGCAGGGAGGTGACACTGCGGGTCACAGCTGCCTGGTGCAGCCTCAGCTCTGCTCCCAGCCTGTCACAAAGGTCCCTGTGCAGAGCCCACTGAGGACACCATGTCCCAACAAGCACTGCAGCTACAGAGATCCAGAGGAAGTGTGCTAAGGCAATGAGAGGAAATCTGACAACTAATACTTCCTCTTTTCCTAGATCTCCTACCCAGGGGAGCAAGCTGCCAGGTGGTGTGTTGGACTGTATTCCCAGCTGGGAATAGACTGACATGCTGCTATTTTGTGTTTCCCTGAATCCCGATGGATACTAGCTGAAATGGTAACTATTCTGATTAACATTCACTTCATGATTTCAGAATAAAGGAAAACAGCTTTTCTTTCTCCTTTAAAGACAGTGCCTGCTCATTACAGTTTGGGATGTCCATATGTTTCCCAAACTCAGGCTGCAGCCCTGCATATGGAATTGCTGGTAATAGCTTTTACAACTAATTATTTGGAAATACTTAGGCTAATAAAATTATTTTGAAGAGATATCTTGAGTTTGCCAGAGATATCTGACTGTGTCAATGAGGTGGGAGATGAACAGCTGAGCTGCCTCCTGGCGGGTCCCATGTAGAGACCAGGAATTTGAGGAAGGACACAAGTGATGGTTTTTAGCAATCAGAAATTTGTAACAGCTTTTGTGCACTTCTGGGCCTCTTTCCTTTCCATGCCACCATCACCAAACACTTGCAGCACTTGGAGAGGACAGAGTAAATACGTGAGCTTTCCGTGAAGGCCTGTACGAGGGAATGCTTCCAGAGCTCCGGATGAGCAGGAATGGGAGGCAGGGCTGGTGCTCTCCTGCAGATCTACACTTGCTCCTTGCCTCCTCAGCCCTGATGTGGCTGACACACTCCTGCCTGGAACTGCTTCTTCCAGACACTCCAGGAAGTTCAGTGCTTGGAAAGGGAATGGTACTAGAGAAGCTGAGACTCTCTTTCTTCACATACACTGGAGAATGTCTCACAGGCATTCCTCTCTGCATGCAGAATGGGACCCAGCCCGGATTATTCTGCCGTGTGTGTGCAACTCTTGAATATTTGCAACATAATTTAAAGGAAAATCTGAAGGCATCTCTAGGCAATAAAAGGACACTAGTCCATAAAATGGGCTGGCAGTGATTCAGTGATAATATAAGAAGATTAGTATCCCCAAGAGGTTACACATTCAGCTCTGACTCAAGTGAAATGCTGGTATTCAATGAGGGCACCACAAGCAGAAAGCTGTCAGCCAATCTACCATCAAAACAAGCAGGAACCACATCAGGCTACTTTTAAAATATCAGGGCCCCTTATAAACAATCTCCCAGATCTGAAGGCAATGAAAAAGAAGCGCCCAGCTGGGGCAGTTCAGTTCCTGCAGCTGTGGCCAGCGAGGCCTGGCTGAAGCCCTGGCACTGACTGCCCTGGGGTCCCCTCTGACCAGAGACAGATGCTACCACTGCCTGCCTGGGGGAAGCAGGACAAGAGAAAAGGGAAATTAAGAATCTCAAAAATGCCTTTACTTATATTAAAAAAATATTTTAAAAAATAACCAGGAAACTTGACCTTTATGCTTCCAATGCTTATTTTTTCTTTCTAAGAATTAAATCCTTAATACACTAATGAAAGGCCTGAAATGTTTGTAGCTTCAAAGGGCTTTGTCCTGACTTTATTTTGGTGTAATAAGCACTGGCAAAGCTAGTCTATAATTTTGATTAAAAAAAAAAAAATCTATAAATAAACAAGTGTGGTTGATGAAGCAAAACTGCGTTTCCAGCAGAGGCATACGCTCAACCACAGAATAATAAAGAAACAAAAGACTTGATCCAGAACTTTCCAAAACATGTTGTCATTGTGCCTAGGGGCTTCAGCTGCTGGCTCCAGTCCTCTTCCCTTTGCAGCCAGCTCCAGAGGAACTCCCCTCTCTGCTGCAATCAAACCCAGATTGACTGGTTTTTGGAAGAGACTTATTTTTATCGTTCCCTTTCATTTCAGGCACTTCCCCAGTCCCAGACTCGCTGTCTCTCCCAGCCGGCCCCAGAGGAAGGCCCTGTCCTGCCTGGGCTGGGCACAGTCTCTGCCCGGGATGGGAGCCACAGCTGCTGTTCCACACTCTATTTTTAGATCCAGCATTTCTTGAGAAAACGCCTGAAGGATTCATTAAGGCGGCTTTCCCTCTCTGATCCACGCTGCCACATCGGATACAGCTGGAGCGGGTATCCTCAGAGAGGAGGGCTCCATCCAGTGTCTGCCGGATGAGTTACTGAGCTCTGCTTACACGTATAAATTAAACCTCTGAGACTGCTTCCACGCCAAAGGAAAGTCATACTCCTCACTAACAGAACCAGTGGTAACAACTGGAACAGAATTCTCAGCACGATTCTCAGCTGGTTTGCCTGACAGGCAAACATCCTGGGGTGCTCCCAGCCCTTCCAGATCTGCTTGCATTCAGACAAGGCTGGCGAGAAAATGTGACGCTGTTACGAGCAATAGGTGATCAGACATTTTCAAAAATAGACCACAGTGACATTCTTGGGTTTGAATTGCTGGGGTTTTTTTGGCAAAAGATGCCTTTTGAGCTTATCAGACCCAGGATTTGATCCTTTTGCTTTAAACAAGTGAGTCTAAGCATAAGGATGTGCACAGCATTGTTAAGCACAGCCTCCAGGTTCCTACCTTCCCATGAAAAATACTCTTCACCGTTTTGATATCTAAAAGCTGTTTCTGGAGTGAATATTGGGATGTTCTAAGCCACACTGCAGTACAATCAGGTATGTCCCAGTCTGAAAATGCTGCTGTCACCAGAATAAGACTGGGTAAGTGCATTTATCTACATGAAAAATTGCCCTTTAATCTTAGTTCCACCCCGTAAAATGTAGGTTGCATCTTAAGCTGTTCTGTGCTGTCGGAATAGGTGAAAGGAAGCTCCTTTGTACTCCTCATCTCTCATGCACAGAGCATTAGCACGTGCAATTAGGCGTGACATTTGGGTAAATATTGCTTGTGTTAACAGCCAAAGCACTCAGGAGACAGCGAGCAGGGGAAGGAAGGGGAACAAAGCCCTGCCGAGGCAGAGTTTTGTGCTGGCAGAAGTAACACACAAGTCTGTGGATTATCATTTTCACCTCCACCTAGACTAAACTGCTGATATGTTGTCGGTTGTACTTACTCACTTTCTATGAGTATTACTCTTCATATTCAGCATTAAGCTGAATTCTCAGGCATCTCATAAAACCCCAGCTACTTCCTGATTTTAATATCCTGAATTTCTTACTTTGTATGTACAAAATACTCATATTTACCAATTTTATTTAACACTGAACAGTTCAATACTAAAGAGGGGCTGAGAATGGGGACGATCCTGTTAAAAGTTTGCACAGAGACAAAACAAAAATGCAAAACTAGTACCTGTATGCACAGACTTGCTGCTAGGCACCATATTGGTTCAAAGGTTGTGCACTCTGACAGTCATTCCATCACCAAGGGCTGGGCTGGAATCCCTTCATGCTTGCTGGAATTCACACCCTGGGGTTTTCTGCCATTAATTACAGTTGGGTTACTCAGCACCCAGGCTCTGGGCAGTGCCTGTGCTCAGATCTAGGTTACTGGGGCTTGGCCCTAAGGTCTTTTCCAAGAATAAAAGATACAGGTTGCAGTCAATTCTAAACTGCACACTGCTTTAGTTTATCTTTAAAAGTGACACAAAGAAAGATTATTTTATCTACACATTAAGAAAATGTCCAAGCCTTCCCCAAAGGTATCCAAATTACCCAGTATGTGAATGATCTGCTGATTTGGTTGCTCAGGGTTTATATTGTGAAACCACATGAGATTTGAGACTGAACAGTTTAGATGCCCTGTTCAGTGCTCCCCAAGCAGACACTGCAGAGTTGCAGAGCCCGGCTATCGTCTTTGGGTCACCTGCTCAGGGTGGCCCAGGGAGCCCAGCCACTCCTTTCCAATGGCCAATTTGCAAAGCTGTGCTCATTTTTGCAAAGGACTGAGCTATTTTTTTTTCTTTTATGGCCTCCAGATGTTTTGAGGTAAGTTTTGAGCATTACATATTGCATCCACATTTATATGTTAAAGAAAAACACACAAAATATTTTAAAATAAAATTTCTTGCTGGCTGCTGGAGATGATTAACTGTGTAAACACTGCAAATTGACAGACACTGGGCTTCATTTTTCATTCTGGTCAGTGTTGCATAAACTTTGCTTTTGGCTTTGTTTTAATCAGTTATGAATTTGATCTTTTTTCTATTCATAAAAGTGAGCTCCAGGACCACCACCACCACCATCTTTAGCTCCAATTGCTGGGATTACATGCCACCAGAGAGAAGGCCCGCTGTCAGAACATGTAATATTCACTATCTATTACCACATTCATCAACTGTAGGTGTTTAAAAGTCATAAGCTTTTTTCCTATTAAACCTGGCCTTTTGGATGTGGGGAGCAATGGGCACTGCAAGCTGGTCACACCATCATGTCATGTCAGGGCTGAGGACACTGGGGATGAACCTCCCTGGGAAGTGCACATGCATTTTCAAAATGCTCTTCTTGGGATCCTTCACCAAAGATTCTTTAAAAATCTGATCTGTCATGCAAGGAGATGAAATGTAAAAAATTTATAACTCTTGCTTTTCACTTCAGAGAAAACTGTATCCAAGGGTAGAACAAACACAGAGCTATTTCCTTTCAGAGGAGTTGTTCCTACCAGCTTTCACACTGCAGAATCCTTAATGGCCATTTGATGGACTTGCAATGGTGAATGAGTTTAGGATTGAGACATCATTTCATTTTATACCAAACTCCTGGTTACTGTGGGGTTTCACAAGGGTCTGGAAATGTTTCTGATCTCTCAGAGTGGGAGTAAAAGCCTCATTTTCTGCAGACACCTGAAGAAGTTCTTGCAGAGTTCCACCAAGCAGCCACGGGTAACATGAACTCCCTTTTCAGCCGATTTGTCTGTGTAGAAACTCGCATGTGCAAACCTTGTCAGTGGCACAGCTCCAGCACCATCTGCTCCCGTGTCTCCAGAGCACAGGCAGTGAGCAGCTCTGACAACTGAGGCTGGAGCATACGGCGTGTTTATAGCACAGAGCCACTGCACACCAGTAGGCCTTGAACGAGGGTGAGATGGTTTGCACTGTCCTTTCACATCATTTTAGTATTTTCTGCTGTTTTGGTTGAGTACATTGGCTGTTGAGTGTAAAATTCAGAAAAAGGGAAATAATTCCTTGATGTTTCTCTAAAAACCTGCACACATGTTCAAGGAAGCTGTGTATTCAAGCTTCCACTTTGTGTGGAAAAAGACAAACAGGGTAACAGAACTACAATTTTTAATGCTCAAATATGTATGTCCAAATTATTTTGGCACAGGAAGTCATTTCAAGAGTTACAGAACATTTGGGTTGTGCAGAATGGAGCTCTCCTGCCCTAGCTGTGGCCCTACATTTTGCAGAGGGCAGGGGTGGACTGTGTCTGCATGGACACCTTGCTGTGCAGCCTCTGGAATCCCATCACAGAGATCACTGCTGTGCACAGGAGGGAGCTCTGGAGTCACCCCTTGGGCAAGGCAAGGCCAGCTGAGCTGCTCCTTCTCCTGTGGTAGCTGCCAGAGACATAAACAGCAAATAAAGCACTCCCTGTCCCTTATCATGTGCCCAGCTCGTGAGCCCAGCCCTGCCCTCCCAGACGAGAGCCACGGGAAGTGTGGATGATGCACGACAAGCTGCAGCTCTGCCTTGCTTGGTGTGCTGCTGAAGGCCACGTTTGTTCTTGAACAACCACTCAAATACCACGTTTGGGATCATGAGAGTGGGAGAACGCTCTTAATGTGACAGAGATCCATTCTATTCACTCTTTCAGAGCTTCTTCCTCAGCATTTTTTGCCTGTGACAAAAACATTGCTTGGATTCTCCCAGAAAACCTATGACCTCCAATAGTAAGAGCGTTGTTTAACGAAAGAGGTTATTTCTGCAGTGGCCATCAGTTGTTATGGATGGTGATTTCACAGCACCTGGAGAAGGAGCAAGGAGAGACAGCCAGCAGCTCTGCAGGCAGCGTGGCCAGCCCAGGGCAGATGTGGCACCTCTGTGAGCACCTCAGGGCTCAGAGGGAGTGCTCATTTTCTCCACAGAGCTTCTGTACCTGGCACACAGAGCTGCACTCCAAACAACGTGTGGCATCTGTTCTAGCATGGAATTAGATTCAAAGCAGGGAGAAAGTTGGGTATGTGAACTACCTGTTGCAGGGAACACTACTGTTGAGTTTGGCCAAATCTACTGGGAGCTGGGAGCAGTAAAAAACCTGTCAGTATTTCCAAGCTTCTGGAACAGCTCCATTCTTTAATCATTTCTAAGCTCCAAGTAAGCAAGAAAGGACAAATGAACAGCTCTGACAACATACTGACTGACAACGTGTTAACATTTTTAAAGCACTCCAAGGGCGCTTTCTCAATAGGTTTTGGAAGGTGAAAGAAATGAACAGAATGTGGTGTGTGCAGCCAGAAGTACCGTGTGATGGCAGCTTCAGTGATTCTTCTGCAGTACTGAACATTCTTTGACTTGCAGAAACTCAAACAATTTGTCTCTGAAGAAATAGCTCCAGGATGTTGCGACAGGAAGGAAATGTACTGTGTAAATGCTGGAGCATCTTATGGAAGTGAGAGATGCTGTGCCTGAGGAAAACTGATTGGGAAACATTTGAGTAATACACGTGTCCAAAGAACAGGATCTATATGCTCTGAAACACAGAACGCTGATAAAGTTGAAATTACAGTGAGACATACATCTGTGGCCCTGTATCCATTGCAAGGTCACCTGATGTGACTCTGTTTGCAGTGTGAGCTGTGATGTAGCAAAGTGCAGCCCTTCACTGTGCCCCAATGTTAATTTTTATGTTTAATCCACCAGCACTGAACTCTGGGAATAACAGGGGCTGTCCAGGTCAATTCCTAAAGCAGAGTAGGAAGGAGCAAAGAGCAAGTGCTCCATGAGCAGTTATGGGGCTTACCAAGGCCAGTGCTCTCTACATTCCAAGAAAGGAACAAAATTAAGTGCACTTGGAAACTCAATTTGACAGCTGTGAGCACTGCTCTGTGAGTGCTGGAATGGGACCAATTTGTCCCTAAGATAAATCCCAAGTTTCCTGTAGGTGTTGAACTGTAAATATTGAAGCTGCATTGAGTAATGGTGTCCAATGAAAAGGGAATTTATCCACTCTAGGCACCAGCCAAAGCCTAGAATTTTTCCTCAGAAAATTCCCTATTGATAGCACTCACAAGAGCTTTCCCACGTCGATATTTTTGACAATGCTGCTTCTATTATCAGAATAAAAAACACACCCATTTTTTGCTATTGTGAGTGTTGCAACTACAAATTTATTCTCTCTATTAAACTGTCAGTGACTTTTCGCTGAAAATGTTCTCATCTTCTGGAATCTGGCTGCCTTATCTGAGCTGAGAAATAAGGGAAAATGATCCATCCAAATTCCCAGAAATCACTAACTTGGTGAAAAATTTTCATACTGTATAACCAGTGATATATCTTCAAAATGCTCAGTTTACCCACCACCCAGGCATGTGCAGAGGATGAACTTTTCTACTTATGTTCTAGCACTATCCACACATTTAGAGATGACATCTGACTCAAGCTCACACAAACATCTAAGCAACAGGTTGCTAACACATACACTGTGCTAACAAACCAGCAAAAGCAGGGGGTGTTGGACTCTTTCTCTGAAAAAGGAGGAACTGATACTCTGAGCAGGTCCTGAATTCCACACTCTCCTGGTCCTGGGGTTCAGCTTGGCTTTTGCAGCCCTCAGTAGCATTTTGGTTACATTTTTGTACTCATTATACCTAAAAGGCATCTTAGTGAGGCGGAAAAGTCCTGGAATCGTTTGGGAAACAAAGTCTGTTGGGTTAAGTAGGAATTCTAAGGGCCAAGTGAATCTGAAAGTGGTAATACCTGCGAGTGCCACCTTGTGTTAATTCCAAGGGGCTGGGGAGGGCTAGCTGAGGTTAGGTGCTGGGGCAGCTTCAGGAAGGCTCTGCCAGAAGGGCCATACGGAAATTCAGGTTATGTTTCATTGATTGATTGTAATCCAGGTACCGTTTGAAGTGAACAGTGAGTCACACCCATGACAGCTAACAGTCTATACACATGGCAGCCTACTACACTGGTGGGAATCGGTGCCAAAATAACTAAGAGGCAATTCCAAAACAAACCAAGGGAGACCCGGATCCATATTTAGCTTTAAATTACAGAGTATCAGGAAAAAATGCCAGGTTGTCAGCTTTTTATGCTTTACTCCATGGAACACTGACAACAAGCAGGGCTGCATGGCTGGAAACCAAAGTGGGGGCAGAGGGCAGGGCAGGGTTTGAAAAGAGCAGGAAAGGCCAGGGTTGAGGGTAGGACAGTGTGGAGTCTGGGAAGTGGCCGAGCCCTCGGGAGGCAGTGTCTCTGAGGGGAAGGCACTATCCCGGGCAGCTGGGGAGCTCTCCAGCCAGGCCAAGCCCATGGCTGTGGCTCTGCTGTGTTCCGGGAAGGAGGGGACGGGAGCATGTTCTGCAGGCAGCCGGAGGATGGCTGAAACCAGCAGCAGCCACAGCAGCCAAAGGAAAATCTCTTTAGACAAGCAGAACTAATGAAAGGACTGAGGGCTGGCAGACGATCGCTGCCGGTGCCAAGGTCTCTGGGGAGAGCCACACAGCTCCGACTCTGTCCGACTGAGCCGACAGCTTGTGCGACTTTCAAATTCTTGCATTAGCAGAGATTTTTAAGCATCACTTAGTGCTGCATGGTCTGGGAGAAGAAGAGGAGGGAACTGTGTCTTCAGACGGGTCCCACAAAAGCCTTTGGTACTTTCAGATCTGTGGAGAATTGAAATGCCCAGCCAGGGCATTAACTTCAGATCATTCAAGTTGAACGTAGATATTTACAGTCTTCCAAACAGCATATTCCAAGCATACAATTAGCATGAGTCATTAATCCTCCCATCCCCTGGCAGCACAGTCAGATCTCTGGTTTTCACATGAGGGAGTTGCAGAAGTCACACACTTTGACTCCGATAAGAGGGAAATTAAGTATTAAAAAAGAAGAGTATTTTCTGGCTATTTAGCCACTTAGCTACTGATAAACATACAATCCATGGCTGGGGTTGAAATCCTCATTCCCACTGGTGAGGGTACAGGCTACAGGCACCCAACAGCAACACTTTATTCAGGACGAAGGGTTCTGCACCTCAGATGGACTCTGCTCTGCAGCACTAATGTGGTGTCTGCCTGCAGAGCCCAGCCCCAAAGCCACACGTCTGCGGAGGTGCCACCCCACAAGCCACAGCCCCACGCTGGGGTTTCCTGTGAGTGATCCTGACCATCCGACTCCTCTGGAAAGCCCCTGCTCTGTTCCCCTGGAACTGAACACAAAGAGAAGTGGCCCACATGCACTAATCAGGAAAACAGCTACACGTAGATGGACACTGATCAGGACTGCCATAGCCTGATTTTATTGATGACCTTAAGCACAATTTTTATTGAGGTACCCTTCTGATGATCTTGATTCTTAAGCTTATGCAGGGAACAGCAGCACACAAGCATCTTGAGCCCATCTGAAGTCTCTGGAATTACTGGGATACAAAAGTAATAAAACAGTGAAAGGCCAATACAGCACTGAAGGTTTAGCCCTTCACAAAATCAAGACCATCTGATATTTTTAAAGAAATATTTTGCTTATTTTGCAACAGTTAGTTTTACTAACATATTACTTCCCAAAATAAGTGGATTTTTTTAACCTGTTTATAACAATAACAATAAATCAGTATATGCCCATGCCTTCATATATTGAACTTAAAAAAAAATTTAAAAAACAGTCCCTTATATATCATCAGACAAGGGAATGCAAATAGTGGAGAATTGTTTCTATACCCATTTTCCACATTTCATATATCTTCTAAATTAGGGGTCATAAGCTGTAGCAAATACAGAGTTTAAAATCCAATTCATTAGCTCTCTGAGCCAGCAGCAACCCTTATGATCATTTTAGGTACTGTAGGAAGAATGTAAGTGATTTGGGAAGGAAAATGTCTTGGATTTTAAAATCTATTTGCCACATCTACATTAAGCAACAGCTGTTGTCAGAGTTTTAATGCTAACTTGAATCACAGAAGAAAATGTTAAACTAGTGCTTTAAAAAATCCAGTAGAATTGGAGCCCAGCTGTACTATGGAATACAACACGTTTTCCTGTTCCTTTGCCAGATCAGCTGCTGAGGCGTTTGGAATAACATCCCTATCAGAAGGGGCTGAAGCAATGGAACCTTTTCCCCACTACTCCACACAAATGTGGGAGCTGTTTCTCTTTCAGATAAAAAGCCAAAACCAAGCAAAAGAATCTGCTGAGTGTCAGGCCATGGGCAGTGGGGTTTCTGTCCCCAGCAGAGCCAGGAAGGAGCCCCAGGGGCACGTGCAGGGCCCTCCTTGCAGGGCTGCTGCACAGGCCATGCACTAGACCCAGGCAATGGGCCAGAAACAAACAAAAATATCCCATAAAATTGCACAAAGAGCAGTGTGTATGTCAGTAGGAGAGTAAATCCTTGCTGCGAGTCATCCTGAACATTTTGCAGCTCAGGAATCTCGCCCCCTTCTTCCCATCCACTGGAGCCACGAGGGACACCGTGATGTGAATAAAGGATACCGTGCCCTTCTGCCATTGTGCAGGCTTTGCTGCTGGATCTTGTCAGCTCCAGCGTTAACAGATGCTGATTACTCTTCTACAGATCTTGTTGGACCCCACTTGTACCCACCGTTCAGCCCTCACACACATTATACTGGGAAATCTTTTGACCATATGGAAAAATCCCATAGGCAAGAAAGTGTAAAAAACCAGAAAGCCTTGGGAAAAACTGGCAAATGGAAACATTTCCATTGTCTTTTTGACTATATGAAATTGCTGTAGCTTGGTACATGCCAAAAAGCACATCACAGAACTATTAAACCTCTTAACACAACATCTTGACATTTTGATTTCCAGACTCACTGAGGTATGGTTGTTTTCCTTGCTAAATTCATCCCATTTATCTCTGAGTTCACCTCACTTTTCACTTGTAGCTTCCTTCATTCTCTTGCAATAATCCATCTCCATGCATTTTTTCTCCTCCTCCTTCTGTATCTCCACTATTTGACAAATGTATTCCGTTTCCTTGCCTGGTACAGTTGCTGATTTTTAATGCCTCTCCCTCTGTTCTGTGTGACGAGTCTTCTCTCTCTCCTGTGGCAGTCACCCTGCCAGGCTTCATGTGCCCATGGACCACGGGCCAGCAGGGGCCCGCAGGCCTTAGATGGCCATGCCTGGGCTAGGTGGGCACCACACCATGCTGTGGGGGGAAACCTGAAAATAAGGATCTCATTCAAGTGAACGTTTTGTCTCCTGCTGAACATCTTGGAGCCTACTGGAGAGTGAGAAGTATTCATGCTCTTTGGGAGGTTTTTGACTATTTTGCCACTTTCAGCATACATAAAAATACTGCCTACTTTTGAGAACTCCTCTTGGGATTTCTTTTTCTATTTTTATGATAAAAATTATAAACAAGCACATTCACAACAGAAAGCCAACACACATGAGGATCTCCTGCCTCGGTAACCCAGCAAGGATGCCTCATGCCCAGCCCCACAGGGCCTCCAGGCCATGGCCAGAACCCCCCGTTTCTGTGAGACCCCAGCCCCCAGAGAGCTGCTCTGAGGCACCAGCACGGCTGGTACATCACTCAGCCACATCAACACCAGTGGCACAGGAACCATTTGCATGTCAAATTCACAAATTAAACATGTGAACAGATGACAAGTGAACATCTTGATTCACACTGTGTTTCTCCTGCTTGTCAGCTCCTGGCAGTTAACAACAGTCACTCCAAAAAGTGCTAAAAATAACACAGTCAGGCCTTGCCTTCAAATTCTTTTTTCTCCTCCAATTTTGCTTTGATATTCTGCTTGACGATGCTAATAATGAAGTTAACGTGGCCCAGAAACTGTTGCTATAATTTTAAAGTAACATCAGAAGTACATATGCCCTATGAGCAGATGGAAGGGCAGAAGGAGATGCAAACATCCAGCTAAGCCATGCCATCAGCCCGGACTGTTTTCTCAGGTGACATCAAGACAGCATAAAGAAGTGTGAAAGTACAAAGACTCAAAGACTAATTTGGGATCTGACCCTTGTCAGGGAGAAGTGCAGATCCACATCCTCACTCCTAGGATTAAGGAGAGGTTCCCAAAGGTTTGTCCCCATTTCTCTTGTGCCACATGACATGATGCATGATCACACCGTGATCTCCCACGTTTTCTCTACAGCCTTGTAAAATTTCTCTGAACTGTAATGGTTTCCCCATCCTTCCCTTCGATAGCAGACTCCTTCACTGCTGTGATCTGCTGTGATCCGATCTCCAGCAGTCTCCTTTTGTCTGCCCACGGCAGCTCAGGGCTTGGGCCCCCTCCTCCTCCTCGCTTTCCAGGGATTTCACACAAGCAGCCCCAGCTCCCTGCCCCGGCTCTGGCTCATGCAAAGGCTCCCCGGTGTCTCCCGAGCACATTTCACGGCCGGCACAGCCGCGAGGCACAGCCAGCATCCTGCGGCAGGAAAGCCATTCCTCACAGCCAGCGTCACGCTCCGGGACAGCCACACCGAGCAGCTCTGCAATTACCGGCTGTGAAATAAAATTTCCACTGAATTAAGCCCAGTTGATGCTCAGAATTTTTGATGTAGCTCTAGAGTCTTGACAATTCTGCCACAAAACTCACGGAATACAAACGCATTGGGAAAAATTCAATCAGATGAAACACTGTGTGCTCAAAAACTACAATTGCTGAAGCCCAAGTGCCCATCAAAAAGTGAAAATTAATAAATGGAAACGTCGTTTTCCAAAAGTGACAAATCATTATTACACTTTGCCTGAGGGAATCCTGAACTGATCTTATTGTTCAAGTGAGTAAGCACGAGGCAGATTAACAATGTCTCCTAAACAACAGTTTTGAAGGCTGATTGTCATTCCAGCCGGGGAAAGGGGTTATCCCAATGCCAGTTGTGCACTGTCAGCTTCTGAGCAGAATTACCATGCTATTAGTGTTGCTATGTGTAAAACTCTTGTCAAAACAGACTTCTGGTTTTTGAAAGAAAATAAGAGGCAAATACCAAATCATCAAGGGTTTAAATGAAATATCTCTTTGGAGTGAAATATTGTCTAAAATACCACATTTCATACAATGTGTTAAGACACACCCTGCTCCACACATGACACCTGGTATACTAATTTTATTTAAAATTATGTGTAGCTCACATATTCTAACAGCAAAGGGAAACTGTTCTGTAATTCTGAAGCTACTGAGCATTTCAAGTCCTGCCCAAAAGCAGCATAATATTTACAGATTTCCAAGTGCTGTTAAGGTGAGGATTTCTGAAACAATATAATAGAAATAAATAGCATTGACTGAGTAAGCTGTAGGAGAATATAATGTTATTTCTATTTATGATGAACTGTTGATTAATACAGTAATGAGTAACACAGCAATACAATAACACAGCTGTAAATATTAATTTTATAGCTTCAAAATATACAATGAACTAAAAAGCAAGAGATTAATTCACTATGAATGGCACAACCACCAAAGACTTTTACAGAAAAGTTTAAAAGCTACTGTGGAAGTTGACTTTATAGCAACTATCACATTTATTTCATGTATATTGTTTCTGTGGCAACATCGAGGGAATAAAAAATTCACACAGTGCCTTTTTTGTTTAATTATGATAATGATCATTTATACCAATGGCATACAGATAAAAGCAAAAGGTATCAAGAGGCTTTAATCTGAATTTAGTTCTTTACTGATCTTGTTATTCCTGCCTCTTTATGCCACAGGTTTTTGTTGTATTGGTTAAAAAAGTAGGCAGTAGGCAAGGTACCACAGATTTAGAGAGAACTGGTGATTGCTCCATTAAGAGATGCATTTTGCAGAAGAAAATTCCCTAATACTTGCAGCAATAATAATAAACAAATCTCATCATTGAAATCACCATGACTAAAACACAGGATGATCAATCTTGCCAAGACTGTATTTGTAAATTTTGATTTTTAGATCATAATTTTTTTTCACACTGAATGAGGAGTTTAAAGTAAAGCAATTTCTTCTGCTCTCTAGAGAACCTGGGTACATGAGGTGTTTGCATCAATAGCTCCAATACCTCCCACTGGCACCTCACTGCACACCCCCAAACCAACCAGGCTGAGACACACGTGGGTCAAAAGGTTAATGGGGATGGTGACCCCTGCTAAGCATGACAGGGAAAAGATTAATGTAACTTTTGCTTATCTACATGAAATTAAAAACTGGAGGATAAAGCCTTTACACTGATCTTTGCTGAATGACTACACAAAAATTAAATATCCCAACTGACTTGCTCATCTTTGATGTTTTTAAACTGATAAACAGTTTAGAAACATCTTCTAGGAAAAGGAGATTGCGCAAAATATTTTTGGCACCTTGGACAATGCAACCAATAAAAACCAGATGAACATCACTAGCCAATAAACAAATTAAACCTCATCTCTATTGCTCCAACTCACCATCTATTTCTAGAAAAGGATCATCATAAATGGCAATAGGATGTTGCCAATAGGATGTTGCTCTGTAACAGAGCAGCAGAAAAAACAGTCTCAGGAGAGCTGAATCTTACATTGCACTCTGCCATTTCTCTCCTACAAATTTAACTCCTCCTTGCTTTACTTCTTCCTCTGCACAGTGGAAATGATAGCACTAATCCCTTTTCTTTTGTCAAAGATCCTGAAGTTTGCTGAGAGGGAAAAGCATGCCACAGAAAGGCAGTGCAGTCACCTGTGTGCTGGGTGACATGGTTCTCATGGCACACTGACCCAGCACAGGCCGTGCCCGGGGGGACGGGGCACAGACCTTGTCACACGCAGCACTTCCAGCCCCACCGCTTTCAATGGCCTGTGGCTTTCTTCCTACACCGTTTCTCTAAAGGAAATATGTTTCCTTTTCAACAGAGATACGTTTCTTATGGAGGAAACCACAGTGTCACACTTTTCCTGAGCAGACAGGAACACAGCAGCACATGTCCAACCAGAACTTCACCAGGGTGTTCCTGAGGCCAGTCACAGCCCTGCTCAGGGGACGCTGAACTCCCACTGGGGCCGTGGAAAGGGGCACTGCATCTTCAGAGGAAACAGATTTGCTTCAGAAAGGGGCAAGAAGTTGAAGAAACATCTGTAAAGACTGATAATAGAGTCACTTCCTGAAATTCTTTTACAACTACTGCTGTGAAAAGCAGGAAGTATGGGCAAGAGAAGGAAAGAAAGTTGCAAATAAGGGAAGAAATCTTTCTCACCCCCAAAACTGGCTGGATTGCTGAATGGTGCTGGAGATGAGACTGGAGGTGTCCTGAGTGGGATCTCTCTATGCTGATAATACAGAGAAAGAGGCAGCAGTGTGTTTGCTGCCATCTGCCAGCTTTCCACCTGGCTGCAGGGTAGCAGGAGGAGTGGTGGTGGCACGGTGCACGTTCCCCAGCAGAGCCCCTTCCCACCCCAGCCAGGCTGGGCTGCAGCAGGGATGAACAAACCTTTACCAGGGCACGCTCACGACCAGGCACTGCAACCCAAACTGGCACTCTAGAAATAAACCCTTAGTGACAAGGAATGCCAACTTTCCAAAGCTATGCTAGACCTAAGAGGATGAGGGTGTTGAATACGGTGTTTCATCCCTAAATATTGAATTTCAGAATATTAAGTGACAAGAGTGTATGCAGGTGCAGATACACTGTTTTCTCCTCTCTGTATATGTACGTGAATAAATATTATACGAACTTAGCAGATGCCGTCTATAATTTGGTCTTTAAAATAAAAATCCAATGCATTCCTCTCAAGATTAATTGCAAATCTTTGCAATTTGCTTTGGCAAACTCGGCCAGAATTACCCTCTTGCTTCTCCTTTTTCTAAGGAAATGCAATTCTTCTATTAATAACTGCTGTAGCACAAACCAAATTTTATCCCATGCTGACAGACAAATCTGAGTTAAAAAGGGATCTCAGTTACACTTCCCAATAAATCCTCCAAGCAGGCCATTTGATTTTCCTCTCTCTTGTGCTTTACAAAACGTCTCCAACTCCTAAATCTGCACAGCTTCTCTGAATCCTTTCACTGTGCATGCTCTAAATAATCCCAAGTGTTTCCCAGTGCCGGCAGTCCTTTGCCATGGGGCCATGCTGCAGGTGAAGCACAGCTCGTTCCACCTTCCCTGCTCCCGGCTGCTGCTCCAGGCAGGCACCTTGGAATCCCCAGCTCCACTGAAATGAAGCAATTAGCTTTTAACAGTGAAGTTATTAAGGTGCAGCAAAACATCCGTGAAATAAAGCAATCATCCTTTCTGCTCTAGCATAAAACATATCAGCTTTACTCCTCTTCCTATTCTTTCTAAGGAGAATCAATAGTTCTCTACTGAATAAATCCCTGCCCAGCAAACCAGATTGTGTTTCCTGCAGACAGTTGATAGCTCAGTCTGACTTAATGGTCTTGAGCCATATTGACTTCCACATTTTAACACAGGAACACTGCAATAAATACCAAGAACAATAAAAACACATGAGATCTTTCTCTGTATCTCTAAATGAAGGAAATTGATAAAATATGCTCTAACAAAGCAGTGCTTTATTTATTTATATACTGCCAATTTAAACTCTGTGTGTTTCCCCTAATCTCTCTCAAGGCTTTAGCAATACTATTTGGAAAGAACAAAACATTCAACCAAAGATGCTGGCTGTAACCAAGATACATCTTCCTTCCCCCAAAGAAAAACTGAGATTTTCCCCAAACCTCATAAAGTGTTGTGAGAATAAATAATCTCCTAGCTCTCCCCCACTGAGGGAAGTACGTTCCTGGCGAGGGGCCACACGCTGGCCTCTGCCAGTGCCACTGCTCTGCTCCTGGGTGGAACCAGGCCCTGGAACTGCACACTAGGTAAGTTAAACTATTAAGATCTTCTACAGTAGCTCAATATTCTTGCATCAAACTGCGCCCAGAAAGGAAACAGAAGCCAATGTTGCCTATTAAACGGAGACAGGCTAATAGCAAGGAAAACAATTAGCAACTATTATGCAAATTCTGAATTGGCTTTTCTATTCAGCCATTTTTTGGCATCCCTGAAAACGGCTTTTGTTCACATTAATATTTGGGAAAGAGGTTTTATTTATGCAAATAGATGCATTTCTAAAAAAAAAACCCAAATTGCATGTAAATGAGCGTATTTGTGCATCAATTAGTGAATTTGAGTTTTCTTTGCTGGAAATACACATCCATTTCAAATGGTTGCAAATGACTAGTGAGAGGGACAGGAAAACATAAATGAGTCCGTTTTCCTGAGCACTTGACAGACACCAAAATGCCCATTGTGGAAGAGATGGATAAAGACAGCAGCACAAAGCAGCATAGTCTACAGAACTGTAATTCTTAGTCAACCTTTTAAGTCTTCTGAAACACAAGAGAACAAATGGTATTCCAGAAAGTCCAAGTTTATTCTGCCCGTGTTCTGCTGGCATGCTAAATATACTCACTGCAAAGGGCACCAGAGATGTAACTGGACAGATACTTAAAAAGTGACAGTCAATGGAGAACAGATTGCTACTGAAACCAATCCCAGCTGATAGGATTCCTCTTCTGGGCACTGCTGGGCACTGCTGGGGGACGCTGGGCACTGCTGGGCATTGCTGGGGACTGTCAGGCACTGCTGGGCACCGCTGTGCAGGGAACTTGGCACAGCGAATTGATTGTGTCCTATTGATTGCATCGTTTCTGGCATCATTATCAGTCTGATTTGGGATGACTGTTGATTTAGAAGGAAGGATCGAAACACACTTTATGAATTCCCTACCTCAAAAGATTAGGGGTTAGACATGTGAAAGAATTTATTTACTCAAATAAAATACTCTTAATTTTGCAGTCTCTTGCTTTTATACGCTGTAATTAGAGCAATTTGCTTCAGCAAATATTCAGGTATTCCTGCAATATCCCATCCACTATCTGGGGAGGTTTTTATCCTCTCAAAAATCCCCACATTTCTTTAAACAGTAATATAAAACACACAGTGGGTATTCGAAAAGATTTTGAAACTGTTCAGGCAATAATATTCTCATCTGATCTTAATAGTGCTGTTTATGCAGCATATATAATTAAAAGCATTTTCAGTATCAGCTTAATTAATCTCAGAAGTTCAGTATTCAAAGAGCAGAGGAAATAAGCTTTTGCTGCTCATTATATATCATGCAATTATATGATGAAGACATCCAATCATAATTATGTGCCACAATAATAATTCTGTGTCAGAGAAGTTCCATGATCTAGAGGAAATAAAAAGGCACGCCTTGAACAGCTTGCCTCAGGGCCCGAAGAGGCGATTTCAGAGACTCGGAATGCTCCTGAAACGGGAGGAGAAGGCAGGCTGGGGGTGGGAGGATCTCGCCGCCGGGAGAGCACACGAACCCTTGCCGCGGCCGTGGCTCCCCGGCGGTGACGGAGCAGCCCGGCAGCGCCAGCGCCAGCCCGAGCGGAGCGGCTCCGCGGGCTCCAAACGGCCCGAACTCTGCCGCCTGTTCTCTCGAGGGATAAACATGCTAACAAGTGAAACAGATGGCTGAATGCCTCCTTTCCAGAGGTTCGAGCTGCAGATCTGCATTCTGACTCACCTTGAAACCTCGGAGTGTACCTGGGTGTACACAGGGAAACATCACCGCGTGTTCTCCCTGTATCAGCTGGGAACCAGCTCCCACCCCGGGGGCAGTGTGGGGTGACTGTGCACGTTAAGGAACAAATCATTTACACCAAAAGTAGGGGCAAAGTGTGAACACCAGGAAGCCATTCAGAACTACTCATTGGTTAAGTTATTCCCCAGCTTGTAGTTCACAACTGCTCCAAATCAGAAATCCCTTCATATTCAAGGACCCTGTCCTCAAAGCCTGACCATTTAATCTAGAATATCTGAAAGCAGTAAGAGTTACACATTGAAAATGAATGCGTTAATTAATTTTGACAACCACACCTTAACTAGTTGTTCCAACAGCTACGGCGCACTAGGGTACTGCAGCATGTTCACGGAATTAAGAGTTAAGTGACTAAAACATGCTACAGCTTTCCATGTGCTGTCTGTATGCTGAAAGGTGAGAATGGGCTGCTGCCGGCTCGTTAGCCAGACATCACACAGTGCACTCAACAGAGAGCAAAGAACTTGTGTGCTTTGCTGTAATTATGCACATAGGAAAATCCTGAACACAGGTTACTAATAAAACATGAAGTCCTGCAATTATCGCCACACAATTACATTATTATTTAATCTGTTTCTCTCCTGCTAGCCACCATGTCACACCCAACAGAATGTACTGCAGAGAGAATCAACCTGATCTGGTTGAACCCCCAATGAGAACTGAAGAGAAGCCACTTGCCAGGCTAAGTAATTAAAACTGTCTAATTTTAAGTTTATGCATTTGAGCCAAATGCTCTCCAAGGCCCCTCAGAAATTTTGAGGCAAAATTGTGATGGTAAATTAAATCTTTGAAGCCTACCTGGCTTCAACATCCAGGGAATCCATCCAGGACTCAGCGTGAATTGACTCCTCCACCAAGGAGCTTGATGTTGCTATAGGAAGTAAGAACTATTATTATAAAACCAGGAAAAATGCAAGAGTAATAAGGATTGAAAATAAGACAAGAAATCTTACCATTCCAATATATACATCAATCATTCCCCATACAAAATACCAGGTGAAATAATTGCTTCAGCTTAAATCCCAGCTCAGAATTACAGAGTACAGTTTAGGCCACAGAAAAAAGTGCAGCTAAAAAAGCAGTGATAGCTATTGGAAAAGGGAAGCAAATGGCTCCTGGACAGCACTGAAGCTCACATGCTGAAAGCTGAGGACTGGAAAGACATCCCCAAATGAGGTACAGTCAGCCTGGGCTATTTCTCACTGTACAGACCACCAAGCTGAAGAATTTTTCAAATGTAAAAATCAAGATGGGTTACGTAGTTAAACCATAATGAGAATTATAATGGCTTACACAAGCAAAAAGTTGGGCCAGTCAGTAAAAAACACACAGCAGAGGCTGTAACTCTCAGGTGCACAACTTCTGCATCAACCATTAGCAACTCGATCCTTCTCCTCTGGTGAGGCATCTGTCTCCACTCTAAGCACTGTCTCTCAAACCACTCCAAATACTGGTGATAATGGACTACACACACACTGGAACAGCAGCATCCTTATTCTCTAGTATTATTATCCCAAATATGCCATCCCCTTTTCCTCGTTGTTCCAGTTACAGCTAACCCTTATAATTTCAGTATTGTTCCCTCAGCAAAGGAACAGAACATGCCATTCCTAAGAAGCTGGCAGGAAAACCAGCAGAATTCATCCTTCCTTGAAAAGCCACAGTGACTTTTGCTAAAAAGAAACCATTAAGGAAGCAATAATGATCAGATTTTATGAATTCACACAGAGGTAAAAATCTCTTCAGTTTCTCTCCCTTTGTGGGTTTTACGCCACTAAAACCCAGGTGCTGTAACGGCCTGAATGGGGCAGAGCAGATCATTAATGCTCAGCTCCCTGGTGCTAAACTGCCTCTTACTGTACCCCTAAATTTCATACACTGTTGCCATGAGCACAGCATGCATATGGTACATTAGATAAATGAAATTAATTAACCTTGGACTTGGGATTCTTAACTCCCCATGCATAGCATTTGGGAAAACAGTTCCTCAGAAGCTCTCTAACCCATTTTTACATCCTCCTGGACCCTGTGGCTATGCTAACCTCCAGGCTCCTTTAGCCCCAGGTTGGTACACCACCTCAATATAAAAATAGCCTTCTGCTGAAACAAATAATATTATTTTTCACTGCAAAGAAAGCACAGAAAGCATCAGTGTCCCCAGGCAGTCTCCAGGGTGCTAAACACGCTATTTCAGTTTGGTACTGCATGTACTGTGAGCACACTCAGTACTCCCACACGGAGTGCTGTCTGATACATTCTCGTTGGAGTATTCTCCAGGCACCAGGAGCTCTTTCCTTTCCTACCAGGAAATTCCAGGAGTCAGCTAACCAGTACTGGTTAAATAAAGGTTTTGCCCTTGCTATGCATATAAATGAATACCCCCATACTTATCCACAAAAACGTATGCCTATCTACAAAGATTACCTGGGAGCTGTAAATCCCACCTGTTTGTAAGGAATTTTCACCCCTGCAGTGCAAGTCACCTCAAATGCCTTTGAGGGGGTTGCAGCATCTTTCCTTCTGAAGAATTTATTGACTCCTGGGGGACTCCTACACCTCTAAGCTATCCTGTCCTGTCAGGGCACTGGAGATGACCGAGGAAAAGGAGGAAAGCAGAACCTTCCAGCTGATTGCATCCACTCTGGAGAGTAAGCACCTTCCAGCTGCTACAGCACCAGACAGAGTCACTGCTTGCTGTGCCACGCTGCCCTCCTCACAGCACTCCTTGGCCCAGGGCTGGCTCTGCAGAGCCTGCCCCAGCCTTTACTCCACTCACAGCCATGCTGATGGCTCCATTCTGGAACAGTTCATTCAGGGAGGCACAGAGCTCAGCCAGGTGCTCTTTTTTAGAGCATTCCATTTCTAGGCCTCATTCATCAGGATTTCAGTCTGATGTCTTACTAAACAGAAAAATCTGAATTCAGGCACGTTGTACAGAAAACGTGGATAAGCTTGGAATGAATGACCCTTATGGAAAGCGTGCCTTTTGAAGAGCTGTAATACGGGAAGAACTTCCTGAGCAGGCCACTGCAGTTCAAGTGTGATGTCAGGGTCATTATTTCAAGTTTTTACCAAAACATCCTGGATCAATGCAGACACAGAAAATGAAAAACCTTTATCAGGAAAACCTGATGGAGGTCACGGCCTCTTGACTTTTGCATTATCTACCACTATTATCTTCTGTTCCACACAAACCACTGTAACAGTTTGAATTAAGTTTCAGATGCAAATGTTCTGTATTTTAAAACACAAAACAGGCATAATTAGATGTAAGACCCAGTATTCTCTAAAATCCTTTAACTGATCTTAAAAAAATGTCACCTTTCTTTTGATAGATGACCAGTACCAATGTTAGATTTATACTTGTGACCTGCAGAGTCAAGGAGAGGCAGCACTGCCCAAACTCCCAATGCCTCAGGAGGGGACAAGGCCAGAGAAACATTTTCTTTCTTCAGCTACCAGCCTCCCATAAAATCTGTCCTTTACTAAAAATGCACCATAGGAAATCTTAGGAGAATAAAGAACAATACTGAGAAGAGATCGAATAATCAGTTACTTATTTTTCACATGGAAGAGTTCAAAGAGCTGCCAGCACAAGTGTGTTGGTATGCAGGAGCTGAGAACTAAAAATAGTAATATAAAAAGTGAATGCTTTTTCTTCCTCTTTCTTTATGCTTTATTTCTCTTCACTAAATGTACTTTGCACATTGTTAGGTAGATATAATATGTGTAGGAGGGATTGTCGAGGTTGCCATGGTTTCTCATTTTTAATGAGCTTTGAGACTTCATAATCCAACCAAATACATTAATAATTACTACATCTATTTTTTCTCCCTTCCCCCCTCCCTCCAAAGCACTCCAAAAATTACTGGTGTTAAAAGTAAAACCAGTGATTTGAGAGACAATAAAACATCAAAGCAGAAGCCCACCCTCAAGGAGTCGGCAAACAAAGGCTTAGGGAGGAAACAGGAGAAAATTACCACCGTGAGTCAGGGATCTGTTCCGTGGCCTCATGTCTCTCTTAACATCTGAAGTCAGCACAGTATTTTGTTCATCTGGGTGAAAAACTCCCCAAACACACAGCAAACCGAGGCACATCTGCCAGAATCAGAAGCTGGTGAACCACTGAAGGCTGGCTGCACCAGCTCTGTTTGCTAACTCTGTTCAATGTGCAAGGGCAGTCTGAAGTGCTCAGAAGTTTGTGGGCAGCCGCCTCCCCCAGACACACAATTCCAGTGCTTATAGCCTGGATTTGGTAAAGGAAGGGAGCAATTGTCTGACTTCAAACCCAAGAATTGGAGTGGGACAACTCAGGCACTTACAGGCAAAGTCTTTTTTGACTAATTCACTGACTCAAAGTAAACAAGACTGAAGAGGCAAAAAACCACCACTCATTTAAAAAACAAACAAACAAACAAAATCTATTTCCTCCATAAATTGCTTTGCTTTTACACTACTGGATCAAGTAAACAGAGGTAAATAAGATTAAATAAAACACTGCCAGCTAAGTATACAGCTAAGGAGAAAAGCACTTAAAGCTTCAGCAACCATTGAAACATTTGGCATGAGAGCTTGCTGGCTGAAGCCATTTACTGTCACATCATTTTTGATGGTCTCCTGATACTGATGAAATAGGTCAAGGTGTAGAGGGAATTTAGGTTCTGGGTGTGTGAATAATTCCTTGACCCAAACTCATTAGCAAAGATGGATTTGTTACTTGTTGCCAGTGTTCACCTTACCTCGGGCAGTGGGGAGGAACAGAAATCCTTCCCTTCCATTTGAGGGCAGATCAGATACGAGTACTCTATTATTATAGAGAAGGGAATTGTAGCCCACAGGAACCCATCCAATTGGTACCACAGTGCTTACAAAGCTCACAGGCTGGGAGCCCTCAGCCAAGCAGCTGGGGCCGAGAGCTCTCAAAAGCATCAGGCACTGCACAGACAGAGGATGAAACCTCCGAGGGCTCCTTGTGGAAATTCCAACACATGCTGTCTTGCAAGGCACTAGTGTGGATAACCATCTCACTTCTGAGAGAGCTGGACACATAAAGACAGTAAAGCACAGACGTGGTAAGAGACTTGCTGAAGGCCACACAGAAAATCTGTGCCAGAGCAGGACACCAAATCAGCTCCCAAATCCTGGAGACTTCTCTGTCACGGTACTCTATCCACTGACCACTCCTCTCTGTGAGAACAAAGAAGGACAGCAGCACTACCTCTGGGTAAGGCAGACAGTCAAAACTCTTCTGTGATGTTAGAGATGAGAAGAGCCCTAGCACAGAACTGCAATTTGGCAGAAATCTGGAGGAAAAAATGTAACTTTTTTCTGCAGTATGAATCACCACAAACTTAAACATTGTGAAATAAACTTTTGGTGCCAACTTCCTGCATGAAGTGTCTGAGGACTCTGACAGACCAGCAGTGCTTTTTCCCAATAAACTCTTACAGAACGAAAAAAAAAATTGCAATCAAATAAAAACCTCCATCCTCCACTGCAGCATGAATCAGAGACTGGTGATTTTTCTTGGGAAGGTCGTTAGCATTTCACTCGGGAGTTTCGGAGAAGCGGCTCCTCTGAGCAGAGCTTGGCTGGCACACGCTGTCACCTCCCCACGCGGCCACCTGCCCACTGAGATCCCTGGCACTGCCCACGGGAGGAGGCTCTCCCTGCTTTCTGTGCAGGACACATGGGAGGCTGATGGATCCACAGCACAGCCTTTGCCCAGCACGGCCAGGAAAACCAGTGCCACGTACTGAGCAGGTTATGGAAAGGGTCTCAGTCGCTCCCTTTCTGCATTTGCTTATACCCTTAACAAGCCATAACCGCCCTGTAACACACTCCCTGCTGTGTGGCTTTTCAAGCCATAATGTAAAAAAAGAGGACACAAAAATTTTTGTGTATTTGGTCTCTTTTTTCTCCCCTCCCAATAATATTCCCCCATACATAGACTCAAACTTTAAGGAAAAATCAGCCTGGTCTGAGGTGATTCTTTAGACACATAATAAATGTGAAAAAGGAAAAATTGCAATGAGCAACAAAATGTTTGAGAGTTGTTATATCATCTATGTTTCATAACATGATTCCTGATGCTGTCTGTGATTTGTTTTTAAAATTATATCTTGTGCTTTTATTTATGAGAAGTGCTTTTAAACCCATGAGATAAAACATCAAGAGAAGTCATTCCAGCTGGGATTGTCCTTGAAGACAAACTACTTCTCCACAGCCCCCGTAGGTAACACATCTTTCTGCAGCCAGTGGTGGCACAAAGTGAAATTCTTCACAAGCTCTTACCCAATTTCTTGTGCCAAGTACACCACACGACTATTTGTTCTCATCCTTTCTCTGTTACGTGCAAGAAGGAGCCCACATGGGGGATCTGAACAGCAGCAGGCCCAGGACCCACTTCAATAATTCAACTTTTAGCTATTCTTCAAGCTGCATAGCTTTAATAGCTTTTTCGTTTGATATTGCTTCATTAAAGGTCATTTTTGTGTGACATTTGCAGAACTAGTTCTCTAATTATACTGCTCAGCATATGAGAAGCTTTTCCAGGAACAGTTCATTCTCCTTTGCAAAGAGACAAAATTTAATTACAGAGTGGAAGATTTAAATAATGGTTACATAAAAAATACTTATGTAAATCCCTTTTAGTTTAGGCTTTCAATTCTGAAAGGTCAGGCTCTTATAAGGTCTGTAGTTTAAAAAGAGATCATGACTTAATTATAGACCATCATGACATACTTCAAATTGTTTTAGTGGACATTGTTCATTCTTCTTTGTCACAAATTGTGAATTCTGAAAACTAGAGACTGCCAGTCAGAATAATATAACCACCATCCCTCAGGGCTGGGCTCTACACCTGGACATTTTCAGCAGAGTCAGATTAAAACTGAAACAAGGACTGGCAGCTAACCCTCCAGAAAAAAGCTCATTGCTGAGAGGTTGGCAGTGGCTGCAATCACCTGCAATGCCACGCTGCTCTTCCTGAGGAGGAATGAGTTTGGATTTGCCCATAGTGAGATACAGAACTCTATTTCTAAATTTACTTCCTGAAAGATGATACGAGTGTTCAACTTCCCTGAGTGCTGGAAGCCTTGGAAATCCCAGCCATGAAAGAGACAAGATTCACCTTAGCTTGCCAGGACACCTCCTGGCACACGGGATCCTCACACATCCAGCACACAGGCTGCAGCTCTGGAACTGCAAAAGCCAACATTTATGTTCCCCTCATTCACATTTTAACTTGTTCATTCATAAATGTATCAGAAAACTTTCTAATCTCATCGATCACTTTCCTAGAGCCCAGACTAAATTGCAGCTGAGCCTTCTACCAGCCAAATCCACCTCAACTTTAAGGATTTCCTCTTAATTTCTGCAGGATACTTAGGTTCTTTCAAAACATGATGTTAGCAAAGGAAATGTGCCATACTTTGCCTTATTGGTCATCCATATTCTGCTAAAAATAACATGACTTTTCATCTCTTCAAGGCTCCTGTGTATTCTTTAATTTTTTCTACTACATGACTATCATATTACTTTAGTTTCTCTAATTTAGTACACAGTCAGTATTGGAAGGTGGGGATTTTCACCCTTTCTTCACATAATTAGGATATTAAATATGTGCAGCTCAGAAATTCAGTTAGCAAGGAAGAACATACAACAAATTCTTTCTCTGCTGAATCACAGGATGCTTGGAGTACAGAGCTCAGAAATGAGTTAAGCAACTGTTTGTTAACACAGAGTTACTCAGCAGGAAACTTACCATGTGTTCATTAAATGAAGCTCCATGTAAGTTTGATTTCTCCCACACAGGGTCAGAAATTGCACCCTTACCTCCAAACCCAGAGGAGAACTGGATGCAGCAATTGGCAGGTGAAGCTGCAAAACACAGTCAATGCATTTGTAAGCAGACAAATAAGGGCCTTGCAGGGCCAGACTGAGGACGCTCAGCAGGCAGGTGGGCTGTGGCTGAGGGGGGCACTGCATTCCCAGAGGTAATGGTAAAGCAGTTTGTGCAATTTTCTGTTCCTTTCAGAATCTGTGAGCTTTGGGGCCAAGCAGCCTTCAGGAAATCTGCCAGAGTGACACGTCTGCAATCCCTTACAACAAGGAAGGCAGCCTTGGCTCACAACCTTTCTGCTTTTCCTGCTTCACAGTGATTTCAGTTCCTCCTTATTTTAACCCCCAAAATAGTTTTGTACTGAATCAATCCCTATACCATTTGGAGCACCCAATGACTTTAGAATAGATAGACAGACTGCAGAGAAGGGCACATGCAACCACAGCCACAGTTCCTCAAACGTTTTTCCTGAGAAAATGCAAAAGGAAAGCTCAGCAGTTTATTCTCTTTGAAAATGAGTATCATAACATTGTGCATTATGAGGTTAAATAGATTTTACTATAAAACAAGCAGAGCAGTTCATAAATAGTTTATACCAAATCCAAGCATCACTTTCAATGCACATTTCCCAGTTCTGAGCAGTCAGTAACAGCACATCTGCAATGTGCTGGGATTACATTCAGATCTGCACTTTGTACAGTGAAATTTATGTTATTCTTTTTTATATCAAATGCCTTTTTTGATTGCAAGCTACCATCTACCCATCGTGCTAATATCTCTCCTCCAGCACACGCTGCTCTCACACATTTTCAGCCCAGTGGCTCAATACAAACCCTGTGCTATTGTCCAGCAGCTGAGTGCACGCAGCCCACAGACATTCCCCATGGGCATGCTTGCCAGAAAACTCATCCTGGCTGGGCTCAGCGTGGGCCCTGGGAAGGTCTCTGGGATGGTACCAATGCCAGCTGTCCCACAGCACACCTCCCAGCGGGGCTGGGGGCGCTGCCAGGCACTGCAACAGGTTTGTTCAAGGGCGATGAAAGCCAAAGTCCCCGTGCTTTTCGTCCCCATGACAGAGCTGGCCAGGGAAGGGAAGGCTCACAGTGCAGCACGCACTGCCCACGGCTGCAGCCAGGAGGCCGGCCCGGCCATTCGTGTGGGCAGAGGCAACGGCACCCCCAGGTACACGGACAGTCACCGCAGGACCTCAGGGGACACCTGCAGCTCTGTGTCACCAGTTGTGATGGCAGGGACAGCTGGAGGCTCAGCTGCAGTTCAGGACAGAGGGGGACACTCTGCATGGGTGCCAGTCGGGCAGGAGTAGTGGCAGAACCCATCAGGAGCACACAGCTCCGTTAGGAAGGCGTTCCCTAAGGACACTGTCTGGCTTTTACCAAGGAACAGAAATGGCCTGGTGAAACAGCTATTCTCGTGGCAGCTCACACACCCTGGGAGCAGCTTAGTGCCAGCTCCAAGGGCTGTGAACATCACTGTGACCCTGGATAAAGCAGGGCCTCTCCCTCAAAAGCAGCCCTCCCAAACTGCCTTCCCTAGATCTAAATTTCATTCTGTACAAGAAGACTGGGGGCCTTTTCTTCCCTGCATCTTGGTGCACAGCCACCCTACCCAACAGCAAGAACTTTGGCCAAATATATGCTTGCATGTTTACTATGAAATTAACATTTTTGCATATATTAAAACCAGTGGTCATTCTTAATATACTAATTTTTAAATTAATTAATAATTCAAATCACTTTCACATGATAGGACATGCTGCTTTACAAATAAAGAAAATAGTTAATTAAGAATAAAATGAATAAATCAAGTATCCCGAAAGCACATTTGAGGCCAGTTCCCTGCTACAGGTGCTCTTTGTTAGCTTAGAAAACAATAACTTCTGTTAATGTCTTTTCTAGAAAAAGACTCCAGAGAAAGTTTCTCTTTCCAGATTAATCCTGTGGAGAACCACAAACCTTTGGCACACTCTAACTTAAAGTCACTTTCAAATCAGAAAACTCAGGAGAGAAGGACACCTTGAGATCCCAGAAAGCAAATGCTCCTGCACCAGAGCAACCTGGGAAGCTGTCTGGACACCCAAGTGGCACAGCCGTGTTAGAAGGAGCTGAACAAAACAATAAAAAAGTATTTGAGCTTAAATGGCAAACACACAGCATATTTGACTGATGCTAGAAAGCAAATTTTAAAATAGTGTTAAATAATAAAAATATACATTTAACTCTATTTATTACTCTCCAAAGATAAAAACCCCAGAATCATGTTGACTACTGGAGTTAAATGAAATGATGACTGGAGTTTTAGGGTGCATCTTCATATTGTTTCCTTTGAAAAGTCTCCCCAGTTTTATGCATAGATGAAAGAGCTTCTCCACAGAAACTTAAGTCAAAATATTAATTTGCTCCACTATTAAGCACATTTATAAATTTAAATGTCACAATTAGACTCCTTCATGGTAGAAGGAGAGCCACTGGTGGGTGGGTTTTTTTGTTTGGTTTTTTTTTCCTAAAGACATAAAAAAGTAGGGCTTCAATAAAAGTAAAGTCCACTGACTTTCATAAAACACAAAATAAAGGTAATGTAAAAAGGCTTTAAGTCTTCTGGGAAATAATAATTTAGTCCTGTTCTCAGAAAGAAAGCTAATCAGTGGCAGGCCTGGTCTGTTCTTCTGAGTCTTTCTTGCTCAAGAAGTTTTATTTCCCCTTTTTTCTGCTTATAATAGGAGCCACTGAAAATTTAAGACATATTTCAAATATTTTCCATTTTACTGCAACTCGAAATAGAGAAGTGGAAAATCCCTCCACAAAGAGTTTACAGTGGCTGAGAAGTGAGAAACAAGTCGTGTGGACTCATAGGAACACAAATTATTTCATCTCCTTTATTTTTATAGTTAAATTTTAATCTTTTCCACAACTGGCTAATCATAAATTCAAATGAATTTTCAGCTCTTGATGTCCCAAAATAATTTATGACTTTACACATTCATAGGGGAAGGGGAGGAAATAGACAAAATACAAACAAAAATCAGGATGAGATTGGTGGTTTTACTCCTGTTACCCAGGTCAGTTTTAGCAGACTCAGCTTTGAACACATTCCCTTCACTGCTGGGGTGTGGTATCCACATTCCTTGCTCTCTCAGGAAATTTTCATAGAGGAGCACAGAGAGCAGAATGTGGATACCACATTGGGGCACCTCTTGAAAGCTGTAAGAAAAGTTCAGGTTTTGACAAGAACATGGCTCCAAGACTACCAAAGCTATGAAAAATAGTTCATTTTAATTTTGCAGAATTTGTCTCAGGCTCTTAAATCAGGCACAAAGGTGGGAAAAGGATCTCCTCATTTTCCCTGAGATTCAGGAAAGGGTCTCAGAATTGAAAAGGTGAAACTGCATTGTGTCTTTCTCCATATTATCTTCACTGACTCTTTTCTTATCCCCACAAGAAATGCAATTAGTTAGACACTGAGCAATACAATGGAACAAATTTTAATTCACAGAGGAAAACAAAAAGATTACAAAACCAATTAATTTCTTCTTTATTGCTTCAGAATTTGTAATAATTTGTGTTCAAGCAAATGGCAATATCTTTCATCTGAAAAACATTCCAAACTAATACTTCTGTGGTTTCTTCTTTTGTTTGCAGATATATAGTGGTTTGTTAAGATCATGACACTTTCTAATTCTTTGGATGGTGACTCAGAATTGCTCAGAATTGCTACCGAGAGGCACGGCCTGGCCTACAGAGTGAATGACAGAGTAAGACTCTTCAGGAATGGAGTAGCACTAGGATTGCACCTAATGTTTAACAACCTGTTTCAATTTGCTCTGTTAAACAACAACAATTGCTCCTTTCACTTCTTTTTAGGAAGGTATTCAGAGCTGTAAAATGCATTTACTGTCTCTCCAGATCAAACCCCTCTGCCGGGAGGTTCAGCACTATGTTGTGTAACCACCCTGCCTGGGGTTCAGCTCCTGGCTCTAAGAGCCCAGGTGTGAGCAGAGAACGGCTCCAACAGCTGCTGACTTGTGCTGTGAGTCTGGAAACTGCTCAAGGATCACCCTGGGATGTGTCTCAGCCTCTCAGAGAAGAACATGACACCAGGTTTCTTCTAAATGCAATCTTGAGATCTAATAAAAATCCCTTCCTAGAAAAGAATTCTGTCTGTCTCCTGGTGCTCCCTCCCATCAGCCTTTCTCCCTCCCTCCTTCCCGCTCTCGGCGGGTGTTCATAGGCAGGGCTACAGCACAGCAGCTCTGACTTGCCTGCTGGGCCTGGGCAGAAGGAAAGCAGCTCGCTACAGCAGCTGCAATGAAAACAAGAATAAAAGGGTTCTGAAGCTGTCACCAACTTTTCTGTGCATGAGCAAAAATATTTCTAATCAAGTCTCATGGCCCAGGAAGATGAATTTCATTATGTCAGATGGGGCCAACCTCCACGTTCACTGTGAGGTTTTTGCCTCACGTTCTCCAAGCCATGACTGCAGAAGAGGATAAGGCACAAGACAGAATCCTGCTGATATACATTTCCCTCTAGTAGCCTGCCTGAAAGCTGTAAACCTTTGTGACACTCAGCCAACACCATCAGCAAATCCCAGGAAATATAGGATGGCATAAAGTAGGTGAAGGATGAGCTTTTCTCCAGCTTTCTGCAACAGGTTGATACATCTTAGCTCCTTTGTGGTTTGGCAGCCACTCAAGGCCAGGAAAAGTGCCAATCCTGCAACTTTCCTCAATCCGGAGTGCTTGTCTACACAGGGAAACAATTGTGGAAAAAGCTACTGCATGGATTCAGGCTCTTAGCTATTCTGGTCTCATAAGTGCTTCAAAAGCACAGAAAGCCCAAGTTGCTACTAAGTAGCATTCTCAATATGCCTTAATAGACCTCTCAGACATTCACATTGCATGTTAAGAGAACTAGTTTAAAGCACAAGAGAGTTCGGAGCCAGTGAGTCTGTGTGAGGGCTAGCACAGTTCCGGATAAGCCAATAGATAGGATTGTCACCTTTTCTCAAGGTGTCCCAGATATTAACACTCAAGAGGTAAAACAATGCTCGGAGCAAGCTGCACAGTTGTCATAACAACAACCACAAAGCACGGCCCAGGAGATGAGTAAGTCACCAGCAATCTGAAGCAAGAGACAAATCAGTTAAATCAAGGGATTCAGGACCTCTGGGCAGCTTTGGCCACTGGTCCTTGGAATGGAAAGATTCTGATTCTCAGTATCTGTCTGGGTAAATAGACACAACCATCCTGTGAAAACATGGCAAAAACTATACACATCTGGTTTTTAACCCAAGATCTTTCCAGCACATGCCACTGCCAGCCTGTCAGCAGCACCTGGATGTACCCACACATCTCATTTGCTTGTCCATTCCCAGCTTATACCCTCCCAGCTGAGCTTTTCCACTGTAAAATACTTGTGCACTGATCTACCCAGGCAGTAGGATCCATGCAAAGAGCAAATGGTATCTAATTAGGATTTAGATAATCCAGAACTAATAGGTTCTAATTAGGGATTCAGTATGAGGCTGGTCTTGCACATTTCTGATTTTTATATTTTTCTCCAAAAGCTTAATCTAGAAACTTATCACTACTTAAAGAGAGAATTGAAAGACTGATTCACTTTTCTTTGCACTCAGGAATTTAGAATTTTGCAATCAATTTAAAGGCATATAAAATCTTATCCTTGGTCCCACTGCAAACATATTTTTTTGCAAAACCAGCAAAAATGTAACAAATGCAGGTTGCACATTCCACAAGACGATAAAAAATTTGCAGATTTTCAAGGGAAACTGGTAGTAGAAAATACTTTGAAGACATTCAAGAACTACATGGGGAGTAAGTTGCCGTTAGTTACTATTGAGTTTACTCACTCAGTGGAATTCCAAGAAGGAAATTTTGTGGGAGTGAGACAATCCAAAACATTACAAAATGGATAAAATCTTTGGGGTTTAGAGCTTTAGCACACCACTCATAGCTGGAAGTCTGTCAGAAGTGTCTCCATAGGCAGCTGACTCTATAAACTGATGCTCCAGGCTTTATTACAATTTCATCTGGAACATTCAGCTATTTTCAGTGATTTTTCAGAAGAAACATTCACACTCATTTGTGACATATACTTCGTTTCTAGGGAGTCAAATATCTAACTCCCTAAAACTTGTAAATCCTGACAGCAGCCTCACAAACACAGACTGCCCCAAGCCAGGATAGGTAAAGTCACATTGCTCCTACTTAGGTATTTAGCCTGTCCTTAATCACACATTCCCGTCGTATCCAGCAGTTCTGATGAGCAGGAAGAAATGACAGCTCCACCTGAGTCCTGCAGCATGGAGACTGAGATAAACAGCTCATTAATGAAAGCAGAAAACAGCAACACTCATCTATTTTCACTCACAGCTTGCAAAGAAGCATTGATCCTAAGTGCACATTAATGCTCTTATCGGCACGTTAACCGAGCTCTCCGTTTGGATCTAATTGGGGTCTGAAAGGGAAAAATTAACTGGAAAGTTTTTGTAATTTCACAAAATAAGATCTGAATACTGAGAGTTAAAAAGAAATAATTTACCAACAATGGCACATTATTATTCTCGGGGATAGTGCTTTCTAAAATTATGGGTCCTTATGGAAAAGTATTTTTCATAATAACCAATCCACTGCTCAAGAATTTATTTCATAGCAGCATCCTCCCAAAGGCATTTACCAGGGGAAACATTCCAGCTCTGGCTGTATTACATTTGAAATAATGTTAATACCACCTCCTTGGCAGGGATACAAGTGGACACGGGGTTTTTCCTGTGTTCCCCTGTCTCCCCATGAGGGCTAACACATAGCTCTTCCTCCATCCAAACTACTTCTGTTATGTTATTTATGTTTTAATGAGTACAGACTCACAGTCCAACAGCAGGGATGTAAAGCATAAGGACCTGGCTATTTAGTGTACAGCAGCCAAGTTAGCATCAATTGAACGAAGAGAAATCCATAAATATGGTGAGGAACAGCAGGACTTCAGCAACTTTTTGCTGGGTCAAGAAGAAATACTTCTAGAAGTAGCAACACTATCAACATCAGCCAGTATGCTTTAGTAACTCTCTTCCATGTGCTACAGTTTGGGGTCAATTATTCAATTCAGACATCAGTACCTCTATCACTGAACCAGCATTTAAACAAACAGCTGGCTGCCCCATGAAATGCAAACCCCTCGCTCTGTTAGAGGACACAGACACCCCGTGTGCCGGGGCCATCAGGGCACCACAAGATGTGGGCATGTGGCTGCTCCCAGCGATGCCGTCACCGACGGGACTGCTCGGGCACAGCAACAGCGAAAATGCGAGCGGGGCAGCCCCGTCCGTGCTGGGAACTGCCTGGGGCTGGCAGCTGGCAGCCGCGGCTGCTCCGCACCCCTTCGGTTTGATCCAGCTTCGGGCACGTGGAACAAGGAATCCAGCAGCTGAACAGAGAACAGAAGCACAGGAAGAGAGGAGAACCCTTCTCACCCCTCCTTGGCACTGCAGCTTACACAACAGCAAGGCAAACAGTGAGGACAGGACAAGTGTTCAGAACTACAGCAGGAGTTCAGAGGCCAAATCCTCTTCCCACACAACTTCTGAAGCCCTTTTGCTTGCTATACCAATTCTCTGCACATTCCAAAGAAGTATTTCCTCCTGTCAAGACCCTTTGGGACTCCCACTCTCAAGAAAAACACACCAGCCATGAACTCAACAAGCTTTCTGGTATTTCCCCCTCTATCTTATTTCCATGCCCATTATCTACTCTACAGAGATTTTTTTCCACCACAAAAACCTCTCCCCCTGCAGTGGAAGGACAGGCACACTCGTATACTCACAGTCTGAAAACAGGGGGCGGTTCTGACAACATCAGGAATTCACAGCCCCCAAAATCATTTAGTTCTATCACTCATTTGAAATAACATTTAGGTGAAGTGTCCCTGGTGTGTGAGAATCCCAGCCATGGGCAGCAGATATAGAGCAATATGACCAGAACTGTCCCTCAGCATCACACACAGCATCCAAGAGTTGTACTGCTCCAGTAACAAGTGGGAGGGGGAGGAGAAACAGCAGCAGCACAAGTTTCTTATCAGAACAAATCCTCCTGCAACCAGAGAGAAATCAGAGCTTTGCATTCACACCAATTGGGTCGCTTGAGTGTATCCATGGTAACCCCATCCTTCAGAAACTCCAGTGTGCATCTCCACACCGCTTTTACATTCCACTAACACACGAACAGAACTGAGAGCTCTGGAGTGGCGGCTCCATTAACCTGCTTCCACTTCAGCTACCGTAGTGTGTTAAGAGACAGAAAAGCTCCCCCACATCTACTCTTTAACCCAAATTCCTCCAGCGTGCAGCTGGAATTTCTGGATTACTCTATTTTTTGACAACAGTATTTACTGCCCTGCATAAGGGCGATGAGCCTTGCAGGATTCTGAACAATCTGAATGCATTTTTGAGCACTGTTTGTTAATGTCTGACTGATACATAAACTTCTGATTATATAAAAAAGGGTGAAAATTATTTTATTATATTAATAGCATGTTGAAAAATTCTTAGCAAGAATATGGTATAGAGCAACTTCTCAAGAAATTTGACAGTTTTAATAACCTTCCTAATTTGATTTAATCAAAGGTGTCTTAAAAGAAGGTTTTTAATATGTGGACCTGAAAAAGAAAATTACATTGGCATGTTGGATTTATCTATTGTAAGTCAAAATGTCCTGCTAATTTAGCTTGTTATTCATGGATTATTTGCATAATTTCTTTTAATAGCGTATATCACACAAAAATCAGAATGAAAACCAATATCTGAAACACTAGGCTGTGAAAATGATGATGTTTAAATTACTCAGTGAACAGGCCTGGGGTGTTGTTTCATTGGAAGAGAACAGTGTGATTCCATTGCAATGTCATTGCAACTTTCAGTGACTGTGAAAGGAGGAAAGGGAAGGATTTCTGCCCCTGAAGGAGCTGACCCCTGCTCTGCCATCTGTCCCCTGCAGAGCCCAGCCACTGTCTGGAGAGCAGCTCCCACCCTGCTCCTGCCCAGGGACCAGGGGCTGCCCTGTGCAGCTCACTGCCACATGCTGCCCACACCACACTCTGCTTCTGCTCTTTGCTTCACCACAGCAAAATTCTCTTATTTGAAACAAGAAAGCAGATTAATTCATGTTTAAAGCCAACAAACAAACAAACAAACAGCCTCCAAAATCAATGCGTGGTGGATAAGGAATTGTTCTTCTTAAAGGAACTTGTTTGCCATCAGCTTTGTCTTTGTGCTGCTCTTTATAATTCAAATTCGGAGCAGTGCCAGAAAATGGCAGGCACGTCCTTGGAACAACACATGCAAGACGGGACTATTTTTATCGATAAAACATTTCCAGTGATATCTTTGGCAAGACTGGAGCAGCAGTGTCCTGGAACCAGGTAAACCCAATGGAAACCTCCTCTCAGTCTCATTTTGGCACCTTTGAAATCTCATTTATGTTGCCTTTTCTGGTGAAAACAGATGGAGTTAATTGCTGCTTTTTTAGTTACTATGTGAGAAAAACGCTAAATTACCTTCAGAATGAGACCTGCATGTATGCAGAGAGCTAGCATGAGCTCTCTGCAGAATACAAATGGAACTTGCCAAGCAACATTTGAATTTTTAGACTGTATTTAATTCAAATGCCTAAAATTTGGAAGAAGCTTTTCTCGGGAGGACTTTTGTTCAGTGAAGAAATTAGAGTTTTGCTATTTACACAAATGCCAGTCATTTTCCAAAGCCATCCCTCTCTGCTCTAGAGTCCGACTGCCACAGCAGTTGTCTAAAGCAGGTTTCTTTTCACCAGGCATGCTCCTGCAACAGCCACAGAAATTCACAGAATGCAAGATGTGAAGCTTTTATATTTACATTGGAAAAAGAAAAAAATAAATAACTTCTTCTGCTTGGAAGAACAAAAAGGAAATGTTAGTAATCATAAAGAAACTGAAGCGGCTATAAAATTCTCCCTTGCCTCTCTGCACCTCTCCTTGGTAAAAATTTGCACAAAAAGACACAAATGGGAATATTTTTGCTTCAGTAAAAGGTTTACTTTTGCTTCAGTAAAGGGTTTATTTATCTCATCTGCAAAGTCACAGCATCTGCATACTGAGTTATTTTTCCCTTTCTTCACCTCTTTATTAAAGCTCTAAATATCACCATTGTGCCCAGAACATTGAGGGAAATCAATCTGATGTCCAGAAAGTCAAGGCCTAGACATGGGAATGCTTTTGTCTTTCAAAGTTGTATTAAAAGTGAGAGTAATAGAGCAAAACAAACTAAGAGAATATGAAAGGAAACAGAATAGAGGAAATCATAAGATTTAGAAATGTACCTTAATTACAGAGACTGCAAGTAAGGTAAATGCAGGGCAGACTCAGGAGATTCAGCAATGTCTGAATTCTGACAGGTTTTCAGATGGCTCAGACTCACTGTGCAGAAGACAGTAAATATTTCATGCTGTTTATTTTGAGTGTTTTTACTTGGAGTCAGGTCCTCTGGGTTAGTAAAACCCATCACTGTGTTACAAACCAAAGCCCTGTGATAACACACCTTGATGAGAGCCCAGACTGAGTCCATTCAGTGCCCAGTCCCGTTGGCTTTAACGAGCTGCCAGTCAGAGCGCAGGGCGGCAAGCCCCACAGCTCCAGCCACCTCTCAAGTTTGTCCTTAAATATGTGCAACAATTCATCCCACAGTTCTCCAGCAGTTTCTTTACAGGTCAAGTCAGCAGATCTACACAGGTAATCTTTCTGACCTGTATCTTCTGCCAGGTCAGAAAGGCCAGGTGAAGAACCACACCTAATCACCCGCTGTCAGTCCCGAAATAATAGTTCTAGAGAAGGAAATGAGGTAAAATTGAGATGGCACAGAGGCTAACAGCCTCTCCCTGCCACAGCTCCCCTCTGGAATTTACACGCCTGACACCTCCCTTGCATTGGCTCTAGGCTTTAAGGCTATTTGTTCTTCAAACCTCCTCCCCCATGAGCCATAACTTAATTTCCTTCTAAAACACGACAGACTGAGCACTGGAAAAGGCAGGATGCTGAGCACATGCTGGTACCCCACGTGGAATTACCGTATCCTAGGAATAAGGCAGCCCTGATATTTGGAGTCAAGGATTATCTCCCCCACCAAAGACTTGTCGTGCTGTCTTGTTTTCCTGGGAGGAAAGCTGCATGGGGGCAGCAGAGTTTGTTCGTAGCTTTAAAGCTATTTGTGATGACTCAGTGTAATATCTACTTTGGAACACTAAATATTCCCTAGTAAACACTTGACAAACCACTCACATAAAGAAATACATTTAAAAATCAAAGAAAAGGGAGCAAAATGAAACTGTTTTACATTTCAATTGAAATGATGAAAAGGTGACACGAGATGTTTCTGCCTGTACCCCGCAGACATGGCATTTTATCATCCTTGGGGGTAACAAATTGGGCATTTGTACAGTTATTTTCTTCTCTAGTGAAGCCTTTCTGGAATACTCTCAGACACAGACACTTGCCTTGCTCAGGCAGTAAAATTTTATTCATATTCTCCTGTAAACAACAGCAAATTACCAGTGCATTTCCTTCCCACCAAATCACCTTAGCAACCCCTGTGAAACAGCTCCAACTTTCAGAGGGAACTTGGAGTCTCACGGAGTTCTGCAAAGCCTCCAAGGTAAAAACACCACCTCTGGTAAAAACAACAACAAAAGCTTTATGTTTTGCTACATGGAACCTTGTAATCCTTAAAAGACAGATTGAGGTTTTGAGAAGGAAGTGGTTCAGTGCAAAGGTGCAAACATTCCCTTTCAGAGCAAAACCTTCTGCCCAGGACACGGCGCTGCCATTGGCTCCTGCCCAACACGGCTTTAGACTGAGCCAGGACAGTGATGGCAACACTGAGCAAACATCACCAGCAGGAACTTCCCTGTCCTAGCTCCTGGTGTGACTCTGGCCACACATCTGGCAGAAAAGCAGCATTTTTTGCTTGAGGGAAACTGAATCTGAACTGGAGTCACACGTTTTTTAAAATGTTTTTTAGAGCTTCCCATGGATTGGGAATGCTAAGAAAACTCAGCAGGAAGAACATACATGTGCATGTGTGCTTCCTGGCTTCTCAGTGAGATGTATGCTTTTCCCAATTCCTCTAAGTGAGAGATCCCAGATTCTCTTTTCTATATTTTTTTTTTCCTCACTACCAGTTCAGGAATTCTTGAATACTTTGCTAGACCTCAAGCCTGCCTGCAGCTGATGGTTGCTGTTAATAGCCACTGACTCCAGCCATGTGTGGCCGGGGTTACCTGGTATTCCTATCAGACAGCTGAAATTCCAAAAATGTTATTTTACTGGGTTTTTAAAGAACCCAAGTCCTATGGCATTGTAAGGCACTTCCTTTCCTGACACCTTCAAAATCAACCCTGATTATTTTTAACTGTAATTTTCCTCTGTTTCATGTTATCCAGGAATCTCACAGATGAAACCCAAGAGGAGCTGCTCCCTCTGAGACAGAACCCACACCTTCACACACCTCACTTCCACCTCAGACAACAAGGCTGCCTTGCATTTTTACCAACTTATATAGAATCACTGTATTTCCACCAGAATATTCCAGCCTGGAATACTCACACAGCTGGCCATGGTTTGAACATGAGCCCTCGTGTGCCTTGCCTGGCACAAGTGTGAGGGTCCATGGTGGGGGACACTGGTTTAGTCCCGGATCTGCAGCACACACCGGGCTGGCTGCTGGGCTGGGTCTCCGTGGCCAAACCCCTGACACCTCACCTCTAATCAGTGCTGTCCTTCTACCACAGCAGGACTTCTACCAACAGCACTTCTAACTCACACCAGAATAGATGATGCTTTCAACTCTGACAATCCTTTGGCAGCGAGGTAGCTGTACCGCCAGAACACAACTCCAGGTTTGGCTTTTTGATCACAATTTTCTCAGCTCCTCCAGATAAAGGGTATGAAATCTGCAGGCCATGTCAAAAGCACTAAGGCCAACTTTGTAGTAACACAATTCACTTCCAATGCTCTGAGAACCTTGAATATTTTTGAACTATGTGTAACAGGAGATGAGGTAGTGTTTGATTTACCCCTCAAATGAAATTCAAGAAGGTGCATTTACAGATAGCTAAAAAGAGCTGCAATAATTCCACGAGACCGTGCCCTACCTGCACACATCCATTAGCTGTAAGGTTTCAAACGACACGCTTCGCAAAGACCAGGCAGGGCAGCCTAATAGATCCGCTTCAATTACAGATCTAGCTCAGAGCCTCTTCCTGCCCAGTTCTGAGCAGCACTTTGAAGTCACAAGGATGAAAGGGTGCTCAGTGTCTGGCAGCCTGGGGGCTCTGCTACAAATGAGCCAAAGATCTGACTCCTCATTGACCAGGGCCGGCGCCTGCTGCAGGGATCCCCAGCCTTAAGGAAAAGGTTCCCTGCCCACTCCTGTCTCCTGCTCAGGTATGTCATGCTGCTTAAAACAAGTTCTGCACCTGGATAACTACAGATCAGAACAAGGATGGGTAAAACAGGCTTAAGAATGGAATGAACTTAGAAAAAACTTTAGGAACATGGTAAATTTATAGATCAAAAAACCTGTCCATAATTGCATTCCCAAGGGCACAAAACATCCAGTAGCATTCAGTACCAGCACCAGTTTCTACCAGTACAGGCAGGAGAATCAGGTTAACAATTCCTACAGCAATTTATAAAGGTACCAGCCTAAACAATGGCTTTTTTTAATCTCACCATCGATCTGAAATAACAGATCAGCTTATCTCCCACAGTTCAGAAGCCTCAAAAAGACAAAATGTAAGTCACTCAGATTCACCAGTGCTCTCTAGGCCATTAGTGGGGTTTGCAAGTCTTTGGGTAGCCATGCACCTTGACTTCAGCACATTTTGCTACTGAACCACAGTCACAAAGCTGAGAATAATAACCAGCATAGCCAGTTCAGACACACATGACCCCACATCCCTCTGCACAGACCCAGTACCCTTGGTTCATTCCAGCTGCTCAGCTGGGTATTGTTTGGTTTCTGAATAGTAATGGAGCCAGACCTCTCAGTGAATAAAAACTCATTTCTTGTGAGTCAAAACTACCAAAGGGTTTTTGGGAAGGTTTTCATCTTCTTTCCCCATAATTCTGGGACACAGAAACGTGTCATAATTGCCCTGAAAGCAGCAGAGGGAATACAGCAAGGAGGAAGTTGGTCTCCAGATAATTCAACTCCTTTGCTTTTTGATCATGACCCAATGAACAAGTGTTGCCACTGTTATCAGTGTGCAATTAAAACCTTCCCAGAAATGTATTCTGGGAAGGTTTTCATGTAGGCATTTATACTTAAGGGATAAAATCTTCATCATGTACTTTAGAACCCCTGCATAAACATTCAGTAATTGTATTCCTTTCTAACAAGTGAGGTTTTGAGAGGGGGATAATTTTCTTCTAGCAACTAAATGGTACTAAATAATGTTATAAATACAATGGCTCATAATCCAGCACAGCTTTTACATTTTGTTGTGCAAGATCTACAGCAAACATGTAAAATGAAGCACTGAAGGCAGCTGACAAACACACAGGTGTTACACTTGCAGGATGGTTTGCACTGTTGTGGGTCTTTGTGTTTCCAAGCAATCATTAAGTAATTTTTCCTCTAAATTTGGATAAATTTCTGGAGCATTTACAGCACAAACACTACAACACTGTGCTAGAGCAGGACTTAACTTTAAAAAAAAGAAAAAAGAGAAAATAAAAGACTTGTCAGAAGAGGAATTTCTCTCCCTTCTCCTTCAACTACACGTCTCAGTTTTCTCCTCCTTTCAGTGCCTAGCACTAGAAAAGCATGGGAAGAGCACACGGCATAAATGATGGCCAGACAATTCGGTTGTCCTTGTGACTGGCAAGTTCACCTGCAGAACTGATTCTGCTGCTTTCCATTCTGCAGCTGTGAGCTCCCGAGCGAGCTGCCTGCAGGAGACCACGGATGGCTCCCCACACTCAGCTGCCCAGGAGCCCAGCTACAGCAAACCTGGTGCCTGGTCTCAGTCTCACGCTCAGCCTCATCCCTACAGTGATGCTGTGAAAAAAGCTCATTTACACAAACTCTCAAAGAGAACATTGGGAGAGGTACACTCTTGAGGGCAAGGTCACGTCTCCACTATTCAATCTGCCATATATGGATTTTACTTTTTTTTTTTTCATATAGTCCTTAAACTTACTTGGTTTTTTTAATTTTTTACTCAGTAATTCAGGCTACAGAAGGGGACACACAGAAATTGTGGTGAGTTGAGAGTGCAGTTAGCTGAGGAACTCATTAGAAGTGCAAAATGTGTACGTTTTCTGTGTCCATGATTATGTTTGAATAAATACATTTTAAAAATTCATGAAGTATTGCACTCTGAAGTAGAAGCAATAAACATATTGTATGATATTGGATATACAGTATGACTGCTGAGATAATTTCAATTAGTCAGCTTTTAAGTACTGCAAGGTATCTTGTGTAATTACAACCGTGTTACTTTTTGGTGTATCAGACTGCAGGGGATGCATAGAATTTTCATTTACCTGAAGGGAAGTGTCACCCCTAACAGCTCATTGGCCTTTTGTGACAGTTTGGTGGCTGTGGGAGCTGGCGGGCCTTGCTCTGAAGCAGGACACAGGCTGAAAACGAAGGTGCTTGTAGAGAACGGGAGGGGCAGCCATGCTTATGTAGGGCAAACTGCACTGGGCTGTGGGAGCAGGTCAGGCTCATGGGAGCTCAGCGCGAGCGCAGCGTTGCGGCTCCCTCCCGTGTCGGACACGCTTCCCTCACGCTGCCGCCGCCATCTTTGCTCCCCTCAGAGCCCGCGCTCCCGCCCCGCTACGAGCCTTCAACAAGGCGGCAGAGAGCACCAATCACCACGCAGCGCGGGAATGCCAGACCAATTGCCGCACAGAGCGGGAACGCTGAACCAATCACTGCGCAGAGCGGGAATGCTGGACCAATCGCTGTGCAGAGCGGGAACGCTGCACCAATCGCTGCACAGAGCGGGAACGCTGGACCAATTGCCGCACAGAGCGGGAGCGCTGGACCAATCGTTGCGCAGAGCGGGAATGCTGGACCAATAACTGCACAGAGCGGGAACGCTGCACCAATCGCTGCACAGAGCGGGAACGCTGGACCAATCACTGCACAGAGCAGGAGCGCTGCACCAATCGCCGCACAGAGCGGGAGCGCTGGACCAATCGCCGCGCAGAGCGGGAATGCCAGACCAATCGCCACACAAAGCGGGAACGCTGGACCAATCGTTGCGCAGAGCGGGAATGCTGGACCAATAACTGCGCAGAGCGGGAATGTTGGACCAATCGCCACGCAGAGCGGGAATGCCAGACCAATCGCCACACAAAGCGGGAACACTGGACAAATAACTGTGCAGAGCGGGAACGTTGGACCAATCACTGCTCAGAGCGGGAACGCTGAACCAATCGCTGCGCAGAGCGGGAACGCTGGACCAATCGGAACACAGTACTGCAGGGTGCGTGCCCGCCCCTCTCGGCAGCGCTGAGGGCCGGACGCGCTGAGGGCCCGGCATGGTGGGCTCCAGGGCGCTCATGTCGTGTGGGCTGTTCTCTGCCCAGGGAAATGTCCCCAGGCAGCAGCGAGGGTTGCTAAGGGCTGGTCCGCTGTTCACATGTACCTGAGCTGTGTGCCCCGGCCAGTGCCCCACAGGCGCCTGTGACAGCAGCGTCACCAACACCCATCTGAATAATGGTCACTAATGTGCCTCAGCTTCCCAGTGCTCTCTAGATACCGTAATGTAAAATTCACAAAGACAATTGCATTTACGTACATTGTCAGCTGAAAATCTGTGTGCATTTATGTCTGGTTGTTAAAACATTCCCCCTTGAGGAAATGACTGGCAAATGACAAAAGAGATAGTGGTGTTTACACCTGTTTGCTCTGATAAACTTATACTGTTAAATTACTAACTCACATTAATTACAGTGATACCTGTTCCTGAGCGCAGGCACCTGCCGAGAGACTAACAAACGGGTCTGAGTTAAATGAGGGGGAAGGCAGATTTTTACAGCCATTTCTTCTGTTTTCTGTGTGGGAATCTGCTTATAAATCACTTTGTCTGTAGCAATGTGGATGGATGGAAAACAAGGGTGGACTCAGGCCTAGGCTGAAATTCAACCTTCCTTTCATGCACAGGCAGGTTACAGAGGAATAAACTGCAGCATTTTGTAGTGGTGGTGTACTAATGTATTCTACTAATAAATAGAAAAGTAGAGCCTGCACAATCTGGAAGTGATAACTGCTTTTCACACAACATGCAATTTCCGTTTTTTATTAGTCAGATCTTCTCACACTTTTCCTCATTAGTTCACCACAGGATCATTGATTTTATTGCTGTAAGCTTGTCTTAATTGTACTAAAAAAACCATTTGGGGCATGAGGAACCCCCACACTTCCTCCAGTCTGTTTCCTTAACCTCCTTGCCACAACCATGTTCCAGAATTTGCTTTCTGCAGTGCCTGTGCTGGTTCATCACAATGGGCTTTTCAAAACGGAAAGCATTTCATGCTTTTCAAAGCCTACGGCAAATGTGTGATTAAATTTAACGTAAATTAAATTTAATTATTGTGTTTGTGCTTTCATTTTAATCTATTACTTGAATTGAAACGCTGATGAAAAGTACTCAGTACAAAATGTAAGTGTTTGGTGGGTACCTTCCTTCCTACCTGCCTCAGGAACTTGAGGCAAAGTTCCATGTCCCGCCTCTGCTTACAGGTGAGATCTGGAAAGATCGTTCTCTGTGCTTTCCATTACCAGTGACATTGCTGTCAGTGATCCAGATATTTCACACGTGAACACAGACTCCTGCAGGGGTGGAGAGCAGGAGAACTGTGCAGAACCATCCTGAGTAATCCACCTTCCTCCGCCTGGTCTCATTCAGCACACCCTTAAGCAGGTACCTTGCACAAAGCGAAAGCTCTTCAGGTTCTATTCTCTGTTCTTTTAGGTGTTTGGGGGAAAAATAATTTCAGTAAAATGAAACTGAGAAATATTGATAATCTTTTCTCAGCTTAATATGAAGTAAAATTAATGAAATCTATTTTTGCATGTGTTTCTGTGAGGCTTCTGTGGTATGCTCTGTGCAGTTGCAGGCTGCCCCACTCTGTTCTGTGCCTCCCACATTTCTTTACTTCCTTGAATTGACTTCTCTTTGTTTTACTTCTTGCTCAGATCCCCAAAGGATCCTGATTTATATCTTAATCATCTTTTCTGCTTCCTTTGTTGAATGACTTGTTCTCCATTAAGCTGGGCCCCCAAATCCCACTGCTTCTCCCCCAGCCATCTCAGTCCCCTGCTTTGTCCCTGCTCCTCTCCCGCTCCTGGCTCACACCCGCTGTCCTTTTCCTGACCTGAGCTTGTAACCTCTCAGTCAGCCATGACTCCACTTTCTCCACGTCCTTTTTACCACCAGGCATTAGTTAATTCCCACCCTTACTCTTTAACATAATGTCTCAAAAATTTTTCCTCCCAGACTCGTTGCCAAAATGATTCGTGCTGTGTTAATTTTGTGGCTCATTCCCTGCACCTCCCTTCCGATGGGAACTTGGCCATACCATCTCTCCTCTTTCAGTGCACCCAGATGCAGCTGCAAAATTATTTTGGTTTTTTGCTCTTCCCTGTTGTGGCTTCTCGACTTCCTTCAAAGAATCAGCAAGATTCTGCTTGCTGGTTAGGCCTTACCTTCTATTTCCTGTCTCACAAAGTACTGCAAAATTGGAAAAAAAAGGAGACTGAGCAACACATCCATGAATATACACTCTGGAATCCCTGTCCTTAGCCAGCGTGGCTGCTCCTAGGCAGGATGACAGCCATCCATCATAGCAGCGTTCCAGCACAGGTGTGAGAGGGAAATATCCAGGGGCAGCAAAAACTCCACAATAAGCCCTCTTAGTTTCATAAAGAAAATAAAACAAGTGTTGAGCATTCCAAAAAAATATGTTACTGTTTTAATCCTTTTTATTAATTCCAGTTCATTTTCTGAAAAAAAATTCAACATGTAAAATTGAAAACCATTGAAATTAAATATTAGTCCTTAGAAATACTTCTCAGCCAAACTCTTTAGTTAATTCAACTTAATCCAAACCCAAATTTTTGGTTCCACAAACTGTTCACATAAGTCTATCCAGAGTCAGATTCTGCAAGGATGTTTCCTATGGTTGTTGCTGTGAATAGAGTCACACTGAAAGGCGTGGGAGTCAGGCACGGGTGGGAGTGCAGTGCATTCTCCTCTTGAGGTATTCTCGTTTCATTTGGAATGGGAAGCAGACTGAGGGAGGGGAGGCGCGGTGTTTGGGTCTCTGTGCCGCGGGGCTGTTTCTGTCAGCCAGACGAACGCAGTCACGGATGTGTGATCAAGGGAAGCAGCTCCAGCGGATCCCGCCGAGGCGCTTCCCAAGGAGCTGTCAGGGCTGGGCTGGCGGCTCCTGTCCCCTTCCCCTGCAGTGCAGCACACGCTGCTGTCCTGCTGCCTTCCCCGCTCACGCCTGGCTCCAGGAGCTGTTCAGCGGGCACTGATCCCCCCTCTCACCACCCAGCTCTGCCACCCGTGATCAGCCCCACGGAACTATGAACAAAGAGTGGAAAGGGAAGAATCGGCTGGAGCAATTGCTTGAGGATTAGGGGGAGGTCAAACGTGCAGGCCCACAGGTGCAGGATGTGCACAGCTCAAATCTGTGACTGTCACCGAGCACTTGTAGTAGAATGAATCTGTCTGGAATGGGCTTTTATACGCTGACATGATTGTTAGGAATTTTGTCCTTTATTTCAAATATATTTAGCCTTCCAAAGGCTACCCTGGGGACCCTGCCCCAGTCCAAATGTTATCTTCAGTCCATCCGGAGATGTTTAGAGTAGCTCGACCATTTGTCCAAGTACAACACCTGATAACTGTGTGTAACCCACAGGCCTTTCTTTATTCTATCCTTGACTTACACACCATTTTATCTACACCCCATTCTTCCCAATAAGCCCTGGTTTTCCTGCCCTACCCGTAGGTGTGAACAGTATTTGGTGCTTTCCAGGTGTTTCTGCAAGGCCCAACAGTGACTGCAGCCAAGGTGTTCTGTCAACTCTTTCGCTCCTTCCTTCGTACAGCCCTGACACATCCCTACAGGCCACAGGATTGTGGCATGCACATTTTCTCCCTCTCAGGATTTTTTCACAGAGAAGCACAGAGAGAAGAAGAGAAAACAGTTCCTATCTCTGCTCCCCATGTGGAATGTGGTATGGAGATTGTTTACCTGCAGTGATGGCTTGATTGGGTTCTGGTGAAGGTTGTTTGGGTTCAATGACCAATCAGATCCTGTGTCTCAGACTCTCAGAGAGAGCCACGAGTTTGTTAGTTAGTTAGAGATAGTAAGTTAAAAAGTAAATATGTAGTATCTCTTTAAACAGTATACTAATGTAATGTAGTATAGTTTTAATAAAACAAGTGTTGAGCATTCCAAAACCTTCTAATCTACAAACATCATCATTTCTTCCCATTGGGGGTCACCTATTTTTACTATACAGGACATTCCTGTTAAGTTGCCCATTTTAAAGCTCTGTGCAGTTCTCCTGTCACCTCTGGTAACACAAAATATTTCCAGCAGCATTTGTTTGTTTTCTTGAAATAATTTGATTTGCAGTTGCTTCCCAATGCGTTTTCCCTGCTTTGCATACTGCTTTGTCTGTGCCTATTAGACTCTTCAGTTTCAGGAAATTTCTAAACTATTCTTAGTCCTAAATAACGTTAAACTCAATTTGAACCACAAGCCAGTATTTCATGGGGAATTACACATAAATCAACAACACCTGTCTTCATAAAAGAAATTTAAGACTTTGTGTTCATACTAATTTCCTTTGTGTCTGAAGAAGAAAGCACAGCCATAAACCAAGGGCTGTTCAGCAAGGATTATTTCCAATAACATTAAAGTTATTTACAACAGTATTTACAATAAACCTGATATAATTTTCCTTTACACGTAAAGAAATGAACCCTCCAGAAACAACCACAATGTATGTAACTCCCTCTCTCACATGCACTTCATCCTCATCAATCCCAGGATTGTTTCTGTTACAGAGTTAAAGAGCCAGAATAAATCAGAATCTTTCTCAGCAGGATTTTAAGTCAACACCACTTAAATTAAATGATACTACCAACAAAAAAATCACCACACTTTTGTACTAGTTATGCTTTGAAATTCTTGTGACCGGAATAGACATTTTAGCTTGATAAAAATCAGCAACAGAAACTTTCTTTTTTTGGAATGTTTTTAAGAACCCATGAATTTTCAAAGTGTGACTACAGTTTGGAGGTTTCATGGGAAGTGTGAGGTATTTTAGATAAATTTAATGCTGCTTCACCACCAGCAATGACATTTTCTAATGAGAAAAGAATGTTTGATTTCAAATGTGGGAAATGAGCTACTAGAAGTATTACGGCTTAATTTTTTAAAACTCCAAACAGACAAAATATCTATTTAAATGCTCTTTAACGAAAAATAGATTTTAATTTGAGAAGTGCTACAAGTATTTTTTATTTCATAAAAGGGATAATAATTTTCTTAAATTGTTATTTCTAATAAAAATCACCCTCTGTCTATGTATTATTCTTTTACATTGTTCCCCATCAGATCCCTCTCACACTGAGGTAGGAATTTGCATAAAGGAGCATATACTTTGTTTTACAGTAAGCATGAGTATTAGCAAACTTGTACATCCTTCTGCCTTGTATACCCATATTTTATTCAGAAGTGCTGGGGTTTATTATGTTTAAAGTGAAAGATTTTTCAGAAAAGCTTGAGCACAATAAACCAGCCTCACTGGGCTATTTTTGGCATTCACAGTGCACTTTGAAACAGCAATATTGTCTAGAGACTTTCATAGCCTTTCAAACATTTTGGAAACAATTAAACACATCTTTCTTAGACTAAAATCCTCCTTGCTGCGCTCGGCCATGGGACAGCCGAGGTGTCTGTCCCCAGCACTGTGGTTTGGCTGTGAGCCAGTCAGTGGGTGACAGTCCGTGGGTGACCCTCACTCCTGAGACAGCCGAGGTGTCTGTCCCCAGCACCGCGGTCTGGCTGTGAGCAGTGCTCAGTCTGTGCTCAGTCCATGGGTGACCCTCACTCCTGGGACAGCCGGTGCTGTCTGATCACTGCTCTCCATCCCAGCGGGTTCGCACTGTCCACGGCCTCTGTGTGTTTTCCAGGGAACTGGAAGCAGCTGATCCGCAGCAGCACACTCTGGTCCCTCACTGGCACTGGAGGGAACCTTGCTGGGGAGCACAGAGAACATTAATTCTCTCCTGTCATTCCTTTAGAAAGGATGAACCCTCTCTGCCAGGCCCAACACTTCACAGTTACGGCCTTCAGGTTCCCTGCAGGATGCCATGACTCGCAGTGCAGGGGTGGGGGGGATCTCCTGTTCTCCAGGGCTCACAGACCTTGGCTTGAGCTCCTTAACCTCTTGGCATTGTGTCCGATGTCCCGTGCAGTAAACCAGCGTGGAGAAGAATAGTATCAGAGATGAGGTAATGTTATTTACCGTGGCCGGAAGGAAGGTTTTCCTGTTTGTGTCTGAAGTCCACTGGAAACATCCCCACTGGGGTATGGAAAAGTGATGCTGGGCACGCACTGCAGGGAGCTGGTGAGGGGCCGAGCCAGGCAGGAGCCCCAAAGTTAGAGAAGTTGCAGAAAGAATCACTAATAAGAGAAGAGTTTGTTGGATTTTTATATTTTCTTCTGGCCTGTTTTTGAGGGCTGTCTAATGTTTGAGATTCCCAGTTAACCATGACTGGAAATAAAAGACAGAAAGAATGTTCTGAGGGACTCAGCTTTCCCCAGTTCTGCTCCCACTGACTTTGCCAAGGAGAATTTGGAAATCCAAGTGTAAAAGCACCACACCTGGGTGTCCCCCAGGATGCCACCCAAGCTGAGGGAACATTTGGGGTATGCCTGTCAAAAGGAAAAACTGTGATTTAAAAAAGTTTAAGGGAATGGGGTGGGAGGACAGGATGGCACACATACACCCTGCAGATCCTCAAATTGCAACATGCAGACAACCTCAGACTAAACCCCAAAACTGAACAGCGACCAAGTCACGTTTTTGATGAAGTACAGTTGGACATGTACATCTTCATTCTGGCTCAAGAGCTAATTACATCCTCCAAACTGTCTAAATGAAGCCAAATGGGGTCTCTAATTACTGTGCAGTCATTGGCTTCCCAAACTCTCTTGGACAAAAATAAAACCCAAATCCTGCAACGCTGGAACAAAGAGGGAAATGGCACTGAATTGTAAGGCCATTTCACCTGGGTTTCTACACTGACATAGAAAAAAGTAAAAATTAGAAATGTACATATTCTTCCTATCTCTGCAAGCAGCTGGCACCAGAGCACTTCAGGTGCCACCTCCCAGGGTCGGGAGTGACATGGAACCAATTTGTGTCGCCCAAATGGCCACTGACAGTGCCTCTCTGCCGGGTGTGCCTTTAGGGCTGGGACAAGCTCCGTCAGCCTAATTAGCAGCCTTGTCCACGTGGAAAACACAGGAGTGCCAGGCAGACCATGTTATTTGTGAACTTCTGGGGTCTGAGCAGCAGTATAACACGACAAAAGAGATCCTTGAAAGAAAAAGGTGTCACAAGTACGTTCAAATCATCACAGGAAGTTTCAAGCATTTCTCACTATTCCCAAAGGCATTGGGAAATGATCCAGCTCACCCAATGCCCAACAAATATTTATCATATTGGTGAAGACGAAGGGTTTTTTAGAAAATAAGCATCACAGAAGTAAGTATTTATGCAAAAGGAACTGTGCTTCAACAAAAATTGCTATTATTGTTGGTGTTCCTTGGTTTTAGGCTTTCAAACAACAGAAGTGGAGCTCCAGTTGCCACCTTTCTCCTTGGTTTGGTTAATGGCATGTCATGCAGATCTTGTAGAATAATTGTGAACTATTTATTATCTCTCTGAATCAACAAATTTCAGTCAAATTGCCATCAAAGACCTGACAGACAGTCTTACACATAAGTACACCTTTCACAGGCACATCTCCAGCTTATGAAATGGACTGACAGATCTCAGGGGAGAGTTCTTCAACCAAAATGAACCACAGATCTGATTTTAAGAGATTTGCAGTGACAGGTGGCATCCTTCCTATTCTAATGTTAGTTTGCATTTGTTTAAAATTACAAAAAATTAGAAGAGGTGCTACAAGTCAAGCAATCTGACTTAAAAATGGAAATAGACATAGTTCTTTCTTTTGTGATTAGTCTGGAGCTTGCATTGCTGGAAAGAGGGAGCAAGTGTTTGTAACTGAGGAGCACTGAATTTCATCACTGGTCCTCTCTTGAGTCATCCTGCCCATGATGGAAAGGTGCACACACATAAAATATTAAATTCAATGTTAATTCAAATATTACTCAGCTGGTAGAAAATAGAAATGTAATTGGAAGTTTGCTACAATTTCTAGGTTTAATGTGTACAAATCAAGCATCACGACAGGCGGACCAAATTCTAAACAGGGCTTTGTGGTCCAGCTGCCTCACAGTCTGCCTTGTGAAGAAGTTCATCAGCATCCATTAGTCTTTGTTTGCATCAGGCATCCTGCTCCCAACCTTCTAACTGTAATGCCTGAGGTGACAAAAGCAGAGGGGCTATAAATGCCAGGTGGGCTTAAATACAAAATTCTTTCTCCCATTCATGCCCAGTGAAAACCAGAAATGATGGAAGACTTTAAACTCCCACCTGTACCAGGAGGCAGATCCTTTTTCCATTACTTCAGAACATTTAGTGACCAAGGAGGTGCAGAGAGTTCCCGGGAGCAGGGGCAGTCCCTGACAACAGAGTGCAGACTGTGCTTGGCCTTTAGTAAAGAGATTTTTCATTCTCTGGGGAGGGCTGTAGGTCTGTACCAGTGAGTATGAGGCATGAAGAGACATTTGGGCAATGTAAAATGTATCTTCTACCTATTTCAGGGACGTAGAACAGTATATAGGAATCAGTGTGTAAAACACTAACCCTGAAGATTTTCACTATTAAAACCAGGAGTGAGAAAGACCCTGGCACAGATGTAACCCCCCACCTGCAACTGCAGGTGATGATGAATCCCAGCCCAACAGCCTACTGAGCACAGGGGGAGTGCTTTCCACTCTGTCAGCCCATGGGATGAAGTCTGCCATGGTTTGCATGCTCATGGGCACTTCTGAGAGCTCAGAGCATCATCATCAGTGTGCTTCATTTTCTGTAGCAGCCTTCCCAAGTCTTCAGTCAGGCTGAGGAAAACACAAACCTGACACCCCCACCAACACAAGGAGCGAAGGCTGTCGGAGCAGTGCACACTGTCCTTGCACTGGGAGAGAGCTCTTGCCTTAGTGGGGTCCAGAAAATAATTGCCCAGCCTTGGCTGGTGGGAATTTGATGATTTTCTGCTTGGAAAGACGAGCAAAAATGCTTCCTTCCGACATTCAATTAGGAGAACTGTTTGGTGTCAAAGTGCCAAAGGAATTTTAAAGGACCAGTTATTGCTGCTTTATGCATAGTTCTGAATTTGCTGCTCTAATGAGCCCTTCTCTGTATCATCCGTGACTGTCACTCAGCTCGGTGAAAATGGCTTGGCCTGACAAATCCTGTTAAGCCTCAGAAATTAAATGAGATCTGAAAATGCCCGAGTCCACACCCGTCGCACCACATGCTGCTTTGATCAGCACTGTTAGTCAAGCAGGCTTGGAGGGAGCCAGCAAACCCCGGGCTACCACCCAGCATCACAGGAGCCACCCCCAGCCCTGAGGATGGCAGGGGCTCCACACTCCTTGGGACCACTGCCCCGACAGGGAACAGACACAAGCTAATGGAGCAGAGGTGGTTCCATTTATTTATTTTCCAGATGTAACCGCTGGGGAAGAGGGAAAGTTGCAGGATCTCTGTAGAACTGTTCTTTAGCTCTGCCCTACAAAAGCCTTTTCCATACAGCCCATCAGCAGAAGTGCTGGCCCATCTTCATCTTCCACTGGCCAGCTGTAAATAGAAAATTAAAAAAAAACAGTAAAAAACCAGTGGGGGTGGGGTGGGGTGGGAGGGGGAAGTAATGGACTGGGTGGCTTGTGGCATTGTCCTGTCTGTGCTGGTCAGGCAGGAAGAGCTGGAGCTGAGGGGGAACACTGAGACAGAGTTTTGGATTAAAGACCTTTCTTCAGATTCCCCAAATCAAAGCATGTTTCCAGGAATTGATTCTGACAGTTATGTTTTTAATAATTTATTTCAACAAAAAGATCTCTGATGGTAGACAAAAAAAAAAGCAGTAAGGTCATGAAAAAATTATCTAAAGGAAAATACAAGGAGAGGTTGATTCCTGTAGTGTTGATTTTAGAGCTGCAGAATAGAAACTGACCATTGAGTATTTTCTTGCATATCATCCATAGACCAGGAGCACAAATACCACGAGAATATCTAGAAATTCACCTCGAGGTCCATACTGACCAACTGAAACTGTAACGAGCTCATGTCATGGCAACTGCAGGGACAACCCCTCTGAAGGCTGGCAGAGAAAGATTGCCAGAGCCCCACAAGACACCCCGAACCCTCAAGACTCACCTGCTTCCAGGTGGCCTAACCCCAGTCCCTGCCAGTCTCCTCAGGGCAGCCAAGGGGGTCATTTGCACCGGGAAGACAACAATGGTGAATGGAAAGTTGATCTGTCTCACTGCTCTCCTTTCTTTGATACCCCCTACAGCCGTCGCAAGCATTTCTTTTGAGTCAGAGAGCTCCTGCTGGGCTCGCCGGGTGAGGATTCCTGGCCATCGCACCTCTCCCCATCACTTCCACCCCGCAGCTCCCCTCCCCGCCCAGGCTGTCAGATTTAATCTGCTCCCACGTGGGAAGTGCCCTGCTAGCGGCTCTTTTCAATTTCAGTCAGGCTGAGTTAAGGAGATGCCCTTTGAGGGCTGCCGGGCAGCGCTCCGGCCCGAGGCGCTCTGGGCGGGGAGGAAGAGCCGGGAGCGGGGGCAGCTGCGTGTCCGCAGACGAGCTCAGGGGCAGCTGGAAAGGTCACGCAGAGCACCAGTGACGTGCTCTGGCATGTGATTCTCATATGAGTGCAGTGGTTTGATGTGGGGACCGAGCACAAGTCAGCATTTACACCAGATGACAATCATTCATCGCAGAGGTGTCAGTCACAAACGCCGACTGCCGGGAGGCGCCGCTCCTGGTTCAGCTGCTCTGGCAGAGCCTCCCCGTGCGACTGCAGCAGAACAACCACCTCACCACTCCTGTGGCATCGTTCTGGTTTTAACCCCAGCAGCTCCACAGACTCGAGATCTCACTCGGTGCAGCCACAGAGGTACAGAGGCACTGCATCCCAGCAGGGTGTAGCTCTTGCTTCCTGCAGCCACAACCCATCAGCACTAAGCTCTGCAGCTGGGTTTCCACATCAGGACAGCCCTGCACTCGGGCAGGCTGCAAACAGCTGTCCACACAGGGGTCACTGCCCCCGGCCCCTGCGAGCCCCGTGGCCGAGCCCAGGGCCCCTGCAGAGCTCTGCTCCGATGGGAAGGACCCGAGTGGCCACAGAGCAGCTCAGCTGGGGGGAGCAGAGGTGCTCACCTGCGTGCCACTCGGGCAGAGGAGGTGCCAGGTTCACCAGAGCAGCTAACCCTGGGGCAGATCCACATCCCCACATCACCATGCTGTACTGGCACTTCTGCACCAGCCTCTGTGCTTTGTGCCACACTGCCACTCACAACAGACGTGTAAATATGAAAAGAACCTGCGAGACCTGGCCTCTACAAAGGCAGGCTGTGGCACAGCAAAAGGGCACAGCAATGCTACAAGGGGAGAGGGAAACCTGGGAGAGTCCAGCGAGACAGGGTATTCATTCCATGTACATTCTGCAAAAAATCAGAAGAGAAGCCAAAACAAATTCCCAGTGGCCTCATTTCCATCCCTCCTCCTTTGGGAAAGCAGCTCTCCTGGAAAAGGAAAGCCTCTCTCTGTACTGGTGGCGAATGTGCTCGATGTGATGTGCAGCCACCGCTCTTGCCCGGATTGCAGGGCCCCGTTGGTGACCCCGGCAGCAGCCAGGCAAGTGCGGGAGCAGCAGCGAGCATCGGCACCCGCGGCAGGACAGGAAACCTCCGCCGGAGCCGCCCTTCCTTCCTGCGCACCCCGGCCAAGTCCCACACCCCCGGCCGGGGCAGGCGGCTCGCTCAGCGCTGCCAACGCTGAACCAAGCACTCTGCAACTAAATTTAGAGCTTCTCATCTCTCACAACCACTTCGCAGAATCTCTGAAAAGCTGCCGCGGTTCTAAGTCAGAGCACAAGCAACACATGGGAGGAAAACCACCCACACTTCTTTCATAATGTTTCTCTGATCCTGGACTTTACCTTGACCCAAGGTAAATGAGTGAAGCCCAGGCTGACACAGTCTCTGTTTGGACCCCTGAAACCCACGATTAATTCAGCATGTGCAAAGGACTGCCAGCCTCTGAAACCACAAAGCAGTGTCTCAGTGTTACAACATGCCGAAAGCCTGCAACGGTGAAGCTGACACAGCAAACAAGAGATCTCGGGACAACGTCTGGTCCCCCCTGACGCAGGGGGAGTTTTCCTGAAGAGAGCCCAGATCTACATGTTTAACTTGTACTCTCTTAGCTATTTTTTCTGTTACAAAGATAAACAAAAAGACAGCACAACCCCCTGCACATCACCTCTAGCAAACCAACTTCAACAGTTAGCTGTGACCAAGAGTTTTTCTTCATCATGAATGTTGCATTTCTTGGAACCACAGAAAGCCACCCATCCCTGGGAGCCGCTTTGCAGTGTGCCGGGTGAGGGATCGTGTTTGGGAATTTCCTATGGCCAGACCCAGCTCGAGCAGGGCTGACCTGCCAGGGGCCTTTGGTCACAGCCACCTTCCTCCAGACCCCGCTGTGCCGAGCAGCCTTGCACAGAGTGCCTGGAAAGGGTTTGTTCTTCCCAGCAGTAATAAAATGCCACCTAAAGCAGGCCCTGGAACAGACCCCTTGGGCTGAGCTGTCTGGCCTCACACATGGCTCCAGGCACGAGCCTGAGCAGAACCATCCAATCCAGCTCGAGGCTCCAGCCTTGGGGCTGTTGGCAGCTCAGGGAACGCCAGGTCCTGCTTGCATGGCAGACTGGCTGGGTTCTCATTCCCCTCTTTATGATTTCTCTTTGCTTTACCACAGTATCATTTAGGATCTATTTTTATTCAGATCCCCAGTGAGACTGATTGAGGTCTGTAAAGCCCAGTTGGAAACTCTTCAGCATAGCCAGGAGCATTACAGGCAAAAGTAAACAAGCTATGAGGGTGTATTTTCTTGGCTATTTCCCCTGCTGCTGTTAGGACTTACAGGCAGACTGAAGAGTCACATCTTTTTCCTATTCCAGCTTTTTCCAGGACGATTTGCTACATAATCCAAGAAGCAAGTCTCAGAGTTACCATAATTAGGTGTTATTCAGCTCCCACCCCCTGACAGACACAAAGGCACCATCAGCCAGAGCAGCAGCCATGCCACTCATGCTTGGTTGTTGGTTTTGTGAGTGACTAAAAGCTGCTGGGCACACTTCTTAATCACAGGATCTCGGGATGGTTGGGGCTGGAAGGGACCTTGAACCCCATCCCATCCCATCCCCCTCCCTGCCGTGGGCAGGGACACCTCCCACTATCCCAGGGTGCTCCAAGCCTGGTCCAGCCTGGCCTTGGTCACTTCCAGGGATCTTCAGTGAGGGCTGCCTCATCGGTTGCATTTCTGTTCTCTAGACCAACCCTCCCTCTCCTCCTCCTGTACCTTCCTGCTGTTTTCCTGCAGCAGCAGCAGCCTGTTCCTGCTGGCAGTCCCCTCCTGTCTCCAAGAGCCACCCTGACAGCTCAGGCTGAGCACAGCCCCAGCTGCCGTGGGAAGCACGGAGCATCCAGGGTCAGCTGCAATTAAAGCTCTCTCAGTGTTCATGTGCAGGCCAGCTGTAATGGCAAGTACTGTGACTATTTATCCAGTCTGTGCAAGTGGAAATCAGCCTTTCCTCATCTTTTCATTTTTGAAGAAAACCAACCCCTTTTCCAGTATTCCTGGGAATCATTCATGCTTTAGCTGTCAATAGTATGGCATTGAAAAAATTACTGATCAGTAATTGAATTACCTGAGGGCCTATGCAACCAGTTGAGACAAGCTATAAAGATTCCCCAGCCCCACCCCACGGGAGAGGAGCGGGTGGGTTCAGGATACTTCAAGGTACTGAGAAGGACCCCACTGGGGTCTGAGCAGATGCAGGAAAGACCAAACCACTCCCTTGTTGAGGTCTGTGACAAAAGCCCCATCCCAGACAGGCAGCAGGGACAGCACAGCTGCTCAGGGAAGCTCCACAAAAATATTATTAAGGAGAAAGGCTGAGTTTGGGTTAAACAGGAATAGAGGCAGCTAGAATAAAGATCAGCTTTGCTAAAATAAAGAAGAAAGGCACTGCTTTCACCAGGCTTCTCTCCCGCCCCTTATTTGCATTTTCTGATGCCAGCTCCCTGCTACAGCATGGGAACGGTCGGACCAAGTGATGGATCTGCAGGTTTCTATGGTGATCAGCACAGAAATTGCCTGCCCAGCCTTGTGTGAAGGGAAGCATCCATGTCAGAAACTGCAGCTTGTATGGTGAGAGAAAACCCTGCTCTGGACTGGGGTGTTGGGGTTGTGCTGCAGAGGCCCAGAGCTCGCTCACCAGCCTGGGGATGTCTGTGCAGGGCAGTGTGGGCAGGTGACAACTCATAAGAAATACTAGCAGTCACCACTGAGTAATTACACATCATCTTTTAAAAGTACTGATACACATGAAGTACATAATATTTCTAAATATCTGAAATATCAATTTCCTCTCATCCTGTTCCCTGGGAGCAGACCCTGACTCCCACCTGGCTGCACCCTCCTGTCAAGGAGTTGTGGGGAGCGAGAAGGGCCCCCCTGAGCCTCCTTTTCTCCAGGCGGAGCCCCTTGCCAAAGGCACATCTGCCAAGAAAAGAAAGGGATTCAGTTCCTGTACTTGGTAACTGCTGATTGTATAACCCGTGTAGAAGGTTCTGAGTTCATGTTCACTGTCCTCATGGACTACAGCACAAATCCTTGTCTCTGTAAAAGTGTTAGTTCCTTACAAACCTGTGAATCAGAAAGGGAGGGAGAGAAGGTTGCTGAAGAAACAACCTCAAATCCCAACTGCCACACCCTTAAGGCAGAAGCACTGATTCCATCTATTTAGGCTATTCCCAGAAGGGAAGTCTGGATAATAAAAATGAGCCCTGGCAACAGGACAAACCTCGTTAATCGATCCACACTAAGCCACTGGCTGGCACTTTCCAGCTGAGAAACATCAAGTACCTTCCTCTTGAAAACCTTCCCCTGCGGCTCTCGGGGAAGGTGAAGGGCTAACGACACGAGTTAATGCACCTACTCCCTTTAGGAATCAAACCTGGAACTTGTCAATTCAACTACAGCTAGGAGTAGACACTGGTCTAATTTTAAAAAGCAAAAAAAAATTTAAAAACCCACATGTTTACTCAGTTTTTGCCTAAACGGGCTCAGAACAGCGGGCCAGTTTGGTGAAATATACATAGAGAAACGTAAATGCCAACTCCTAAACATATTAGGGAGCTAGCGTGGCTGAGAAGGACAGAATACACACAATGATTTTCTTTTCCGGAGTCAATTACTGCAGCTCCGCAGGCTGAACGCAGCAGCTGCAAACCTCCCGAAAGCAGCTGCTCCGCCNGGGGCGGTGTGCGGGCAGGAGCGCGGCCGCACCGGGCACCGCCGAGCCGGCAGCGGGGCTCTGCTGCCCCGGCAGCCTCACACAAAGAGCCAGCAGCTCCTGACACAACATCTGATAACAGCTTTGCAGAGCGCACGGGGAGCCTGGTGTTCCGGGGCTGCAGCACCAGAAGGTGCTGCGAACACCCGAGCGCAGGAAATCGCCTCTGGAAACCTGGGAGCTCAGAGGGAAACTCGAGCACCAGCTCTGCTCCCTCAGACATGCCTAAAAACACACCGAAGAGGCAGGTATTCAACATTATCAACAAAGAGTAGAAATTAGTAGCCCATAAACAACGAATATATAAACGATCATCATTATGTTACAAATAATTCAATAACCATAAACCTT
>VXBC01007199.1:144854-155952 GCA_013399945.1 Ploceus nigricollis
TGCTCCGCCAGCCCTCGGAGCTCTGCCCGGGCGGGCGCTGGGGCACGAGCCCGGCCCGGCTGGCCCGGAGCGCCGCTGTCACCGCGGTCACCGCGCCCTGCCCCCGCAGCACGGCGGCAGGAGCTCCGCGGTGGCACCGCACGGCACCGGGCCGGTGTGCGGGCAGGAGCTCGGGGCGGTGTGCGGGCAGGAGCGCGGCCGCACCGGGCACCGCCGAGCCGGCAGCGGGGCTCTGCTGCCCCGGCAGCCTCACACAAAGAGCCAGCAGCTCCTGACACAACATCTGATAACAGCTTTGCAGAGCGCACGGGGAGCCTGGTGTTCCGGGGCTGCAGCACCAGAAGGTGCTGCGAACACCCGAGCGCAGGAAATCGCCTCTGGAAACCTGGGAGCTCAGAGGGAAACTCGAGCACCAGCTCTGCTCCCTCAGACATGCCTAAAAACACACCGAAGAGGCAGGTATTCAACATTATCAACAAAGAGTAGAAATTAGTAGCCCATAAACAACGAATATATAAACGATCATCATTATGTTACAAATAATTCAATAACCATAAACCTTCTGACAGCCGAAGGGAAGTCAGCAGCGTAGTGACTGCTTTTCATCAGAACAAACCCTTTTAATAGTTTAAATCCTGAACATTAATCAGCATTTATTGCTTAAAATGAGCGTTTTTTAAGTTCCCTCACCATAGCACAAAGCCTGAGGATCACGGGTCCCAGCCAGGCGAGGGCATTGCCATTCATCCCCGGGTTATATTTCAGAGCAGGCAGAGCTGCTGTCACACAGCACCTGTTCCACACCCCGTGAAACGAGCAGGGACTGGAAGGACAGTGGTTGGAGATGTGCATTGTTGATAACCCTTGTGTAAACCTCGGGCCGGGCATTCAGCACCGGCTCCTGCACCGCACCCTGCCCGGGCAGGCTGTGCCCGGCTCGGGGGCACTGCTGCAGCCCCCGTGCCACCTGTGGGGTGTGGCACAGGGCAGCCGGGCGGCTGCAGCCAAACGGAGCGTTCATCCACGCCAAGGTCAGGGCGAGCGTGGCCTTCCTTCCCAGCACCCCGAATGCCACCGCAGCCACGGCGTTTGTCCCTGCTGGGGTGGAACTGGAGGAACCAGCAGCGTGTGAGCGTGGAGGGGCAGAGCTGAGGAAGCTGAGAGCGGAGAAGGGTCCCGAGATCTTCAGCCGCTTGCCCTGGACAGCTGCAGGGAGGGGGCACAAGCACGGAGCAGAGAGCAGAGGAAGGGGCACAGCGAGACCCGCGCATGGCGGGACCCGCACACGGAGAGACCCTGCGCAGGGCAAGACCCTGCACACGGCGGGACCCGCACAGGGAGAGATCCCGCACACGGCGGGACCCGCACANTGTGCCCGCAGCCTCCCGAGCTCCTGCTGGGAGCAGCCGAGCTGACCCTGCGGGAAGCTCTCGTGCGGAGCAGCGCTGTGAGAGCAGAGCCCCCGGGCTGGTGCTCAGCTGGCCCGGTGGCCAGGCTGAGGGTCTGGAGGGGACACCCCTGTGCGGGCTGCCAGGGCTGGCCTGTTCTGTAGGGAGCAGTTCTGCCCTGCCAGAGCCCCAGCCCAGCGGCCAGAGCTCATCCCAGCCTTGCTGCAAGCCCGTGCTCAGGGAAACGTTGACTTCCCATTGCTGCAAAACAAGACTGCTGTAGTGTCTTCCAGAGAGAGTTTGCATAAATCAAAATCTGATTATGCTACATTCTGAATGCTAGATTTTCCACAAGATGGTGAAGCACAGTGATCTATAATCTGTTTTGCATTGAATTAATTGAAATAAATTACCATAATTCTCCCTGAGTCCTGCAATCACTGTTTTTCAGATCGAACCTTTCCTGAGGGTTTAAAAAAAATTTGCTTTTTCCATAAGGGTAGCTATTAGACTTAAAAATAATACCTGCCTTTGGAAGAAAGCTCAGCCCCAGCTGAGTACCTCGTTACCTGCTGGCTCAGCCCTTTGTTAATTTGATAAGTGCTGTGATGTATCACCACAAAAGCCCGTTTTGAAGTGAGTGTGTTTCATCTTGCAAAGAGATTGATTTGAAATTGACCCCGTTTCAAGTGACTAAAAATTGTAAGAGTTTCTAATTAATTCAATTTTGAGCCTACTCACATAATGCATTTTCCATCCAGCCTCTGGATCCCAGAGAGTATCTCCAGTTTTATTCAGAGGGGAGGGTGGGGCCACCCAAAGGAACTCATCCTTCCTTCTGCAAAGTTTCTACAGTCTAGTACTTACACCAAGGCAACGCAGCAGGCTGGCTTCCTGAAGTATAGAGCTGAGAACTGTGGGGTTTTACATTTTGGAACATGTATGTTTTCATCTGTGTGACCACAGAGCCCTGCAGTGACCCGCAGACTCCGAGGCTCACAAAGCTCCTGAGTGCAGAGGAGGCAGCAGGGCAGGAGGGAAAGGCAAACTCAGGGCACCTTTGTTCTCCCTCCAGTTCTGACATAGTTCAGGGGCTTATGTAGCTCTTGGCAGCCACTGAAAAATCAAAAAAAATCAAGTGACGGCTCTGTGTAACTTGTGCTCTTTGATTCAGCACCGAGCAGCTGCAGAGGGAGCGCTGGGGACGCAGCCTCATCCCTGCTCCGAGCCCACGGGATGGATGTTCCAGCTGCTCTTCCCACCAGGCCCCTCCGGGCTCTGCCACGCAGCCCTCCCGGGGCACACAGCTCCAAACCCTTCTCCTCCTGGCTGGCCACGACTGCAAGTGTTCCACAGCACCTCTGGCTTTTGAAACAACCACATTAAAAAAAAATTAATACACCTGTTGGCATTTCAAGATAGATTCACAATTTACATAAACCCAGTGTCACCTCAGGGTAAAATCACCCACAGAAAGGGGAAAAAATAAATTAAAGTTTACACTATAGACAGCTGAGAATTCAGCTAAAGGCACAGGGGAAGGAAGGCTTTCTTTTATAATGAAATTGCAGCTTTTGAAAAATAATCACACTACTAGGTGCATGTGAAATATTTAAATTCAGGCTGCGGTTAAATTTGCTTAAATAAGGCTCTGATTTCAATGGGGTTACAAAAGAATGGAGAATTAGGGACGCACATCCACAGAGTCAGAGACTATGTCAAGTTCAAATTCAAACAGTGTTAGGTCAGTGCACAAACAGAACTTCAGTCACCAATTTATATTAACAACTCTGTTGTTGGCACTGGGGACACCAAACACATTTGCTTAGGTGCATTTCCATCCTGGAATAGCACAGTTTATGTCTCCACATGAGTATGCACAAACAAGTTTCCAAATGAACCCCAGTTCCTCAGCAGTTAATTGCTGTTAACCACGGAGTGCTGAAAACCCGAGCGGGACTCGGTGCCTCGCCACACCTGGAACAGCTGCACCAGGTGCACACTGAGCAACCCCAGGCTCCTAAAGCCTGTGAGGAGTCCAGGAATACCTATCCCTGGGCTCTCAGCAGTTCCTCAGACAGGTTTGGCTCCCTGTCCCCAAGGACACAGAGGTGACACAAGCCTGGTTTCCCTCGCAGACAGAACTGCCCACAAACCAGACGGGTCAGACAGGTCAAGGCCTCACCTTTAATCACCATGGGGACCTTCTGGTTTAGCAATGCTGAACTAATCTGTGCCAGGTCAAAAGTGCTTGACGAGAATCCAGGAAACTCTTTTTAGGTGCTTATAATTGGCCAAATAAACACACACCTCAATTTCTGTGCTACTGGTCTGATACTCAGCGAGTGCAGGCACACAGTTCCTTATTTTCTAGGCTAGAAGTAGCAAAATGTGGATGTTTCCCAAATTGTGGATACCAGATACAGCTTTGTACATATGCATAAATATTTATGCTCAGCAATCTGTAACTGTCACTGCAGAGGCTGAAGCACAGTAATACTGTAGGGGAATAAATGCCTCAGTATCTGTGAACTCTAATTCACTCCAGGCTGACCCAGTTCTTTTGGAAATAATCTTTTCCAAGCGGTTTCTCTGCTGAGAGTCCAGGCCTTAGAAATACCTTAAACATACAGTGTTCTCCTTAAACTTTATTGCAAAAATATGTGGAGACATGGCACATATTTCTGGAATCTGCGCAGCTTGTGCTACACAGAACTCAGATGTGAATCTCCTTTCTATTTTTTCCTTTAATTACAGGAGAAACCAAAAGATCCAACAACCAAAGGGAAAGCAAAACCCACACTAAAACAAACATAACATTTGAAACAAGAAACCCAGCAGAAAATAGACAGCCAATCTGGGATGCAGCAGAGTATCCCAAAAAGAAGGGAAATCAAGACTGCAAACATTAGAAACTCAATGACTCAAGCACTTTGTTAGCATGCTTTCATCTTAACTTCGGGAACCATCAGTAAACTTGGCAGCAAGCTCCCCATGTGAAAGGGGGGTACGTGATACTGCTGTAGCTCATTCAGGGGATAAAATCATCACCAATCTCATCCTTCAGCACACACAGCTCCCAAGTCCCCTGAGTCACATTGCAACAATCATCACGATGAAGTTCCACACAGCTTAAAAGAGATTTTGGTGATTCGTGGTGTAGGGAAGCTCAGTCTAAACATCAAACTCATCCTGGTGGAGAACACACGTTGTACAAATGTTTTTTGCACTTTTGAATCTGCTTAGCAGTGGAAGGAAGGAAAAACCCAGTAAATCCATTACACACACAAAAGGATGTTTTATACCCAAACCAGAAGAATGGAGCCCATCTCCCCAGCTCCCAGCAAGACATCCTGCTCCCTGCCCTGCCACACAACCATGTCTGGCACGTGGGGAACCTGGCACTGTGTGTCCTGCTTCCAGCCCACCCCACAAGCCACCCCACAGCCCTCCCTGGCAGATCCCCCCTGCCCAGCCAGGATCCCATCAGTCCTGTGCTGCTGCTCCTGCCCCAGCTCCCCAGGAGCCCAAGGGGGTGAGCTTCCCCAGCACAGCTGGGCAAGGCACCACCACCCAGCACAGGAAGTTAAACACAAGGCACAGTTTGTGGTTTTCAGGACACATTTTCTGTTTTTCAGGACCACAGAAACATGCAGTTTTGATCTCCAAAATGGACCTATTTTATGCTTCTACAGAAAGTGTTTTTGGAATATCTGCAGGGATTTCTCTTTCAAGCTCCCTCTCTGGACAAGAGTGGATACAAGGCCCCTGGATTGCTGAAATTGGGATAACTGTGGGAACACTATAGAAACAGAGAATTAGATGCAGGTACCCACAAATGAGAAACTGGGAAGGGACATCTGCTATAAATACTGACCTGTACCTTTTGCAATACCTGATTCAGAGGAAAGAACACCCAACTTTGATTTCAGATTTGTTTTTACCCAGAAGTCCATTTACACCCATCCTCAAAAGCAACCTATAACATCCCCTTTCACCCGAGTATAACAAATTAACATGATTGTATCAAAAGGCAAAAACTGTATGCAAAAAGACAAAAACTGTAGCAATTTTTGATCATTCTATCCAGTCTCATTGCTGCAGCATTTTTTGCACAATCATTATTGGTCTGTCATGCAGAAGAGAAACATCTGGGATCTGTCTGTACCTGGACATCAAATCTATTAACTAAGCACTTTTTATAATGTTCCCTTACAGAACTTTGTAGAAATAAATGGGGCTTGAATCCTTGCAGCTGAAGCTACATGTCAGGCACCATTTTCTTAAAAATCTCTCTCTGTCAAGGACTACAAAACAAAGCTATGGCTTCTTGATCAGTTTGCTCTTCACCCAAACCTCCAAAAGACCCAAGACTGCCAAAACAAAAAATAGAGTCAATACAGAACAGCTGCTTTCAATATTTGAAGATTTACTTGAATGACTTGCAATGGTTAACTGACTTCTAATTTTACAGTGGTTTAGGTAGGGTCTGGGACTTGCTGGATAGTGCAGATTAAGGACTGGAGTTCTTGCTTTGTGCACAATATGCACCTCTGGCATGGACAGCAGCAAAGCAGCCCCATGCTGGCTGGAGCAGTTGTACCCTTCAGAAATTTAACACAGCCACAGAGAAAACACAATGGCTGTTCTGGAGCTTCCTGCAGGAACACCTCTGCTCATCATCACTGACCAGGTTTTGCTGGGGGCTCCTTCAGTACCATGACTGTCCAATAAGGACAGTCCCATAAGGAATGCTCCAGAACTGAGATCACTGAGGTGAGGTCATCTGTGGAAAGGGAGGAATTCGGATTCCAGCCCCAGTGAAGTCAGATCTCTCTCACACACACACACACACACACACACACTGACTCTTCCTTGGGAAACACAGCAAGATTTTTGATGACAGACTAACAAACTCTACACAAATTAAAACACAAAATCAACCAAAAAACCCAAAACCCCAACACATGCAGCCCCAGCAACACACTTGCACTCCATTTCTCATCACTACAACTCACTTGAATATCTCTTGCTTTTTGCACTCAAGGTTTGTTCTCAAATCCCTCTCATCTGCTGCACACACGGTTACCAAAGACTGTCAGCCCCAAACACAAAGTTCTGCAGTCTGGGCAGATGCTGGATTCCTGCAGAAAGGAGGTTCTCAAACACTGCTGCAGCAATGTGACAGGAAGGAGAGTCTTTGACACACACATTTTGCACGAGGCTGTAAACACTGTAGGAATAGGCTGTAAGCTGTGAATATCAATATTTAAAACCATTTCCCCTTGGAACTGAGCTCATACACGTTTGCTTCTGGAGCAGGTCTCAGCTCTCAGCAGGACATGAACAGCTCTGCCAGGGGTACACTGAGGGCTGGCTCAGAGCTCCTGGGCTGCTGTGCAAACCTGGCCAGGGACAGAGCCTCGATGGCAGCAGAGCTCCAGCTGCTTTCCAGTGACCTCCTGGGAGCCATCCACGCACTCCACACACCTGGGCCACTCCTTTGAGCACAAAATTCTGAAAGAACATGCAAGTTTGTGCATTTTGTCACTCCTGGAGGAAATCTGACCCCGAAGAACACCTGCACACAATGAGTACCCAAGTGAGGAAGTCATAAAGAGCCAGCTGCCCTTTATTTAAAATGCCCTTTGCAAACAGCTTGCTGTACATTCTTTTGAGAGAAGCAGAACCAGCAGGACCCCAGAGGCACAGAGTTCCTCCTCAGCTGCAGCAGCAGATCACTCCTGAGCAGTGTGTTGAGCAGGAGCACAGTCGCCTCGGGCTGGGGCTGAGCACAGGGCACGGTTACAGTCACGGACACCAGGATGCCAGACACACTTTCTTGCAATAGAACAAGCTCAGGTTTTTAAAAATACAATCATTATGTACAGCAAAATATGTGGTCACAAGTCCAGACTTCAAGCAAGGCCTTGTTTACACAACTTCTGCGATGTCAGGAAGTATTTTGGCCGGGAATGTCGTTTTTCTTCCAAAACAAGTAAATATTTGCAATTCTCACTGTGAAAAGAGTGATATACCACCTCTGTATTGACACGGGTGTAACATATTCCCACAGGGAAAAGGAATAAAGAGTACCTTTATATTGATACAACATTTCCCTCAAGTGTCGAAGCTAATATAGCTTTCATCACTCAGTCAAGTTAAAGCAGGATGATTTTTTTCAGACTTTTTATAGACAAGGCCTATGTTTAACAAGCACCAAAACACTCCAGAGTATTTGGAAGATCAGACTACTGAGCTCTACACCTTGTACTGTCCTCACCAGTTACAGAGAACATGGAATGCCTAAATACATTCAAAACCCTGATCAGACAGTGCCATGGCTGCGTAAATGCTTCACTGTTTAACAAATCCACCTTTTTGGCCAAAACCAGAATGTACCACTGGAAGGCCCAGCACAACACAGAGCTCAGCTGGCTGCCCCCAGCTGCTCTGCCAGGCTGAGCAAAGCTGGACTTTGTGTGCTACAAACACCCACTTTTGCTTTATTCCTCAAGCACAGCTCAGGCAGTGGGCAAAGAGGCACTGGGGAACGTGAGGGATCTGCTGGCTCCTGGCAGGGCACAAGAAATACCTGCTTTTGTCAACCAGATCAAGCTGCTGTCAGTGCACTGATCAAGGCCTGGTGGATGCCAAAAACTGTACATTCCCATTGAATTTAAGGCAAAATTGAACCATGGCAGTAACTGAGATGTACATTTATTTTCTTTATCATCAGACATGCAGTTTGTAAGCTGCAGATGTGGCCCAGTCAAGCTTCCTTAGCTTTCAAAGCTGTACTTGGGTTAAAAGAGACCCCTTCTGCCAGTGTTGTTCCCCTGTCTTCCCAGCAAGGGAGTCCTCTGGCTTCTCATGAACTTTCAGGAATTCCTGGAAGATGAGCTGCAATGAGGTTTTCAAGTTTCACTTAAGAACGGGGGTCAGTGGGTGTGTCTATCCCAGGGAGAGCCCAGGCAGCAGCGAGGGCCCCAGCACTGGGGCTGCCCCCTCCAGCCCTGCTCTTCCCTGGGGCTGTCACTGAGAGTGACACAGCCCCAGTGACTGCACCTCGCAGGGCCCTGCTGGCAGCACACACCTGAGCCCAGCAGGAGAACACGCTCTCAGTACACAACCTTCCACCAATTCTCAGCAGATACTTGATGTTACTGCAAAAAGCATCCAGTTGTGACTCAAGCACAAATGGCAAGTTTCATTTCAATCAGTGGGATTTCCAAACCTAGCATCCAACTGACACTACACACAGCTCTCCCAGTGCTGAGGCACAAAGTGCTCCTGCTTCAAACAGGAGAAATGACCACAGTCAGAGGAATCAGGGCAGTTACTTTTCACTTGGCCTGATTAAAAACCCCTTTACACATCATTGCTCAAACTTTGTTTTTGAGATGTAAGATAATTTCAAGACTTCTTGGGACGGGGGGAGAAGGAAAAACAGAGCTGCAGGTTTTGTGTGCAGACCTTTAAAGAAGGGACAGAGAGAGGGAGAGAACAGGTAAAGAAGCTCCTTGGATCTTCCAGCTGATGGGAGGCACAGGTCTCCTCCCACCCCAGCCCCTCTGCAAACCAGAAAACAAAAAGGTCTGGTTTACAATTTTAAAGTGATAATGCAATGAGACTAAAAGTTTGAACTTGATAAATAATTGACCTTTAGAACTTCACCCCAATAAAGCACGCTGCTTCCAGGAGGGAAAAAGGGCCCAATCTTACAGGGCCTGTTGCAGTGAGCCCACACCACCTTCTCAAAGCTGCCTGAGCACAGCCTGCTTCCCACAGCTTGGCAGCACACTGGGCCAGGACCTGAATGCCAGCAAAAACCTGCATCAAAAATGACTAAATATTAGGTAAAACAGCAATCTTTTGGTTTGCCTTTTTTCACCACTGTTCTTAGCTAAGTCGACCCCTCCACCTCTCACTGCCACTGATATATAAATCTGGATTAAGAGCCTGTGTGAAAGTCAGTGTTTCATGTGATACATAACAATGCACAAAGTTGTTTTCTAAAAAACAGCATTTGTATTAAAATTCTTCAAACGGATAGACATCTCTTCAATGCATGTCTGCAATTAAAATGACAGTTGTTAGAATTTTCTTGGTACATCACAACGATAAGATTTCCTTCTTTGCTGGCTGGAGGCACGTCCCACGACAAAATCAAAGGGAAACAGAACCAAAAAAAAAAAAAAAGCCCCCCCTCCAAAAAAAATCCCAAAAGGCTAAATTCTTGTAAATTTGAAGTAAATGAAGCCCAAAGTTGCAAGACATGGAAATAACAGTTAAAAGGCTCAGATGGAAATAAGAAATAAATTCCACTAACAATAGGCCCTTTTGTCCTGGCTTGCTCGGTGTGATTACTGCAAGGAAACTGTTAAGTAGTTTTGGAGTAGTAGATAATGGGATTCTGTGGAGCTTTCACAGGTTGGCACCGGCTGGAACAGCTGAGTTTTGAAGGCACTCTACAGACACAGGGCTGCTGTTGGCCCTGCATCACTCATGGGAAGTCTTTGCACTTGAGAGAGCTAGTCATCAAAATCAGGTATTGCCAACCCAAACCCGAAACCCCTCGGCAAAAAAAGCACCACCGCCCTCCCCCCCCAGAGGAAAAACCAAAACCACAACGAAATCACACACACACGCACACCTAAAAAATTGTGCAGATTTGTAACATTTTCACAGCTGATTTAAAAAAAAAAACAAAACCAAACAAATAAAACCAGGAGAAAAACCACCACGCTACCACTCTCCTGCAAACTCCCATCCGATACAGCAGGTAAACAAAATAGAGCATTATTCCAGGGCTCTCGGCGGCGCTGCCCGGCGCCCCGTGCCTGGCAGCACCGATCGGGTCACAGTCCCAGTTCCATGTGCAACTCTCCGGGCGGGACGGCCCCGCACCGCTCCCGCTTGCATAGAGACCGCGGGCAGCGGCGCCGGGACGGCCCCGCACCCGGGGCTGCNCCGCCGCCGACACGGACAGGAAATATGCCATGACCGAGACTGGACGAAACGTACATGCCGAGAAAAGCCACATTTCCAACACGATGAATTGTTTCCCGATGTTTTCTCCCCGAGCGTGCCCGCCGGGGCGCGGGGCCGCCGCGGCGCTCAGAGGATGGCGCAGGAGGCGCAGCACGGCTCGTCCCCGTTGGGCTGCGCCGCGTAGTTCATCTGCCTGACGATCTCGGCGAACAGCTCGTCCACAGAGGCTTTGTTTTTGGCCGAGGTCTCCATGAAGGGGCAGCTCCACTCCTCGGCCAGCGCTTTGCCCTCCCCGAAGGAGACCTCGCGCTCGCCTTCCAGGTCCACCTTGTTGCCCACCAGGATCATGGGCACCCGCTCGTACCTCTTGACGCGGATGATCTGGTCCCGCATGGGCTTGATGTCCTGGAAGCTCTGCTGGTTCACCAGGCTGTACACCAGGATGAAGCCCTGCCCGTTCTTGATGTAGAGGTCGCGCATGGAGGCGAACTGCTCGGTGCCCGCCGTGTCCAGGATCTCCAGCACCGAGGGGGACGAGTCCACCTCGATCTCCTTGCGGTAGAAGTCCTCGATGGTGGGGTCATACTTCTCGATGAAGGAGCCGGTCACGAACTGCACGGTAAGGGCGGACTTGCCCACGCCGCCCGAGCCCAGCACCACCACCTTGTACTCCCGCATGGCTCCCGCCTCCCTCCGCCGCCTCCCGCTCGGGGCTG
>VXBC01007199.1:156327-171354 GCA_013399945.1 Ploceus nigricollis
GGGGCCAGCCCGCCAGCACAGCCCCGTGTCCCGGTTTCCCCCACGCCGCGGAGTCGGGACCGACTGGAGGCTCAGGCGGGAGATGTGGCCGGTGCCAGATGTGCCAGATGTGCCAGATGTTGGTGCTGCTTGCACTTGGGGGCCCGTGACCGGCAGCGTGGCCTGGCAGGGCTGAGTCACAGGGACTGGCTACGTGCCACTCTTTGTAGACGTCGTCCCTTGGACTTTCTATTAGACATTCCTTTCAAGAAAGTATCATTAGTTGTTTTGGCACCCTCCAGCCTTTGCTGTTGAATCTTACTCAGTTCTTTACAATTCTCAGTATTTATTCACATGATGGTGACATTTAGATCCTTTCTACCACACCTTGTTTCCAAGCCTAATCTAAACACAGCATTTGGGGCAGACAAAGTCTAAAGGATTTGACATAAGTTTTGTAAATAATGTTCTCTTATTCCTGAACAATTTTCACAGAGCTAAATTCTACTGAAATTATTTTTGCAGCATTCAGATGCTGTGGGGATTTACCCCCGTGGTCACGGATCCTCTGGTGAGTACTGCACCCCTGGTGATCCCCTGGAGCTCAGAGTGATCCCCTCTGCTGCTGAAGTGTAAGTCTCTGCAGATAAAGCCTGTCCTGAGAACAGGAACGCTGTGTTCCAGCACCCTGCTGTGGGATGGGCAATGGCTGGAACAATTTTGATAAATCTGTCACATGTGTGAAGCCCACAGGGCTGTGGGGTCTGTGGGTGCAGCCATGGTACTCAGTGTCCCCAGGTGGGTGCTGCTCTGCCAGGCCCCACCTGGTTCTCCCAGGTGCACGTTCTTCTCACACACCTGCAGAGCCTGTGGGCTGCAGGCTGCTGCAGAGCTGCTGCAGGTCAGCCTGGGGGTGCAGCAGGTACTTTATCTCCCATCACAGCCCTGGGGCTGGGCTTTGGTCCCCTCTCTGTTCTAGACTCTGCCCAGGTAGCCCTTACCTTGTGCCAGACTGGGCCGTGATTTCCAGAGCAGTACTGCAGCTCCTGGAAATGCTGAGGAAGATCTCTGGGTACTTCCAGCCTCTTCTTCTGGGAGTTCTCTCCATGACTGCTCAGCCCATCCTTTGGAAACTGAATAACTGAGCTCCCTTAGAAGCTTTGAAGCCATTTCTCCACTTGTTCTTGCTGTTCCTCTCACTGTCCATCTGATTCCCCCTCCTAGAAGTACCCTGGGAGCAGAGTTACCACATCACCCAGCTTGGTCTGAGCCAGCCAAAATCAGTCACAGGCTGGCAAAGTTCTCTTCAAAACCAGCTCTAGGAATTGCTGAAAGGCCAGTGTCACTGCAGAAATATTTTATTTTCTTGTTCTGTGCTCAGGTTTTGGGGATGATGTGGGCTTGCTCACCTTCATCACCTTCATCACCTTCATCACCTTCATCACCTTCATCACCTTCATCACATCACATGTGGCAAACCAAAATCTGAATTATTCACATTACACTTACTCCCAACATGCCAGTAGCCAGTTTTTAAAGACCAGACTGTAATGTTGATTTAAATCCTATCCATTGAATCCCAGCTCACTGCTGGATTGTGGTGTGTGTTGCTTTTTTCAGTGACAGAATAAAGTTGCTCTCCATTTTTAAATTCTACACTGTGCTATTAATTGCTGCTGTTTCTGAAGAAGGAAATGAAATGAAGAATCTTTATGCTGTTGAGTTTAAATATGGAATATGATTTCTCAAGTGCCAGTGCCCTACTACATGCATTAATTTAATCTCTGATATTACCAGCCAGCCCTAGGTAATTAGTTAGTCTGCAGTGCAAGGAGTCTGTGGGAAGTAAGTGAAAGAATCAAGTCTGGTTTTCTTAGAAATGAATTCTGGTGCACGGCTAGAGACCACTGAGGGATCTGTGGGTTGGAAAGTTTGAAAATCCCTGGCTGAGGGTTTGACACAGAAGTTAAATAAATCAAGAGAGGATGCAACACATAATATTTGAATTATGAAGTGTACATTGCATTGGGTGGTTGTGCTTCATGAATGGCAGTGGTTTAGATTTTCAGGAAAAAAATTAATGTTTTCCTGAAACAAGCTCTGGTTGGGCAACATGAAGGCATGACAATGCAGCAGGGTCTAGGCAAAATATAATCATCAGAGTTGGCTGATTAATTTGATTTTCAAAATGATCAAGCATATTTTAAAAACAATTTCAGGATGATTTGGTGCTATCTTAAAAATGCCAAAATAAAAATCAGCTGAAAAGCATAAATTTGGTTACTAAGCAGTTCAGCATACAATGCTTACATGTATAACCAGCTTTTACTGTGCTGAGTAACCCTGCTTGTTCAGTAAAACTGCTCATACAGGCTGAGGTTATTTCTGTGCATAGTTAGAGAGCGAGTTGTGAGCTGCTGCTGTTGGAGATCCTTTGTGCAAGTGAAGCACTGGCTTTGGTGGGTTTTTTCAGGTGTTGTACTTGCTAGGCAAAGATTAAACAAGAGTAGTTTAGATCAGTAACAGTGCAATATCTGAAGTTTGAGTGCCCTGAAAGTTTGTCAGTGCCTGATGACAACAAGATTTAATGCTACAGAAAGAAGTAAAAACTTCCTGGTGTTCCTGAAGGGCCCTCCTGAGCAGCTCTTTAGAGATGCACAGCCACACTCAGAGCTGTGGGTCAGTGTCAGCAGAGGGATGTGTCACCCCCTGAGACCTGAGCGAGTCCCACTGAGCTTATTTGGAGAGAGATTTTGCAGAAGGACTCTGCTCTCCCTGAGGAACAGAGAATGCTGAGAGGAGTGGGCTGAGTTTTGAGGTATTTGTGTTTCTGCACAGGTTTGCTGCTGGATCTTGGAGGGCCCGGGCTCTGTAAGTGAAACTGAGCTGCAGGCTGGGAAATGCAGGGCTCTGGGTAGAACAGACACAGAACCTGCTCAGAGTGGGGTGGGAGAATGTGCCTGTCTGGAATCTGAAGCTCTCAGGCAGAAAGAGCTGCTTGCCTTCAGTCAGAGTTTCTCTGCCCCTGTTAGTGATACATTGAAATAAGGTTTATTAATACATGGGACGTTCTTGTCACTGTGAAAGAGACTTCTGAGAGCATAGTGCTCTGCCAGGTACCTGCTAGGTCGGGTGATAATTGAATTTTAAAGCTACAAATCATACTAAATGTTGTATTTTAATTTCTCAGCACTGCTGCTGAGGAAATCCCAAGGGAAATCACGAGCTAAGGATACTGCACATCATTTCATTCCTAAGATGGCAGTGTTCCCTGGATATAACAGACATACCTGGCCACTCACTGAAGATTAAGTGACTTAGCTGGCTCACAAGCCAATATAAAGCAGTTAAACTGAGAAGATTCAGTCATCTGGGGAAGAGTTGCTGTTCTGTAACTCCCATGCTGTCAGTATGTGACATTAATATTAATAGTAAACCTGAAGGTAAAGGGAGAATAATTACCAAGGGAAACTAAGAAGATAAAATAATCTCAAAGAACAGAATTGCACCAAATCTTTTCTGGCATTGAACAAATCTGGAGAAATTTTTCAGTCTTTGCTCATTTTGAATGTATGAAATTGAGCAAGACTTTGGTGCCTAAATTCGTTTTTAGTGCAGTGGTGTGCAGACAAGTCTTTATTTTGGATTTGGCAGCAGGATGATTTAGGTTGCTTCGGAGGGGTTGAGGAAGGAGAAGATGACAAAAACAACCTGGCATCCAACAGCATTTAAATCTAATATTTGACATATCTGCACCTTGAGAAATTCTCAGTAATTCCATATGTGAATCCATATCTGCAACAAGACTGCCTAATGTGTGTTTCTCTTAACCCAGTGGCATTGCCAGTTCTCAGTCCAGGGTCAGGGTGTGCTCACAGGGAGTCAGAGGAGCCAGCAGCCAGGGTAATTCCAGGGGCAGGTTTCATTGGAAGTGAAACTGTTCTGTGGCAGCCACTGCAGGTGACTCAGGCCAGGGCTGTGGCACTGGGCTGAGCTGGCTCAGCCCCTGGAGATGTCCCTGCTGAGCAGGAGCTGGGCTGTGCAGAGTCACCCTGTCCTGCCCAGCTCCTGGGCCTGCCTCGGGGAAGGGGAGCCCCTCGGGGACTTTCCTCTGCCAAAAGATCCTCAAATGCAAAATGCCAAACTCGTGTTTTTTCAAGAAATAATCACAGCTGCTGGTGGGTGTAAACAAAGTATAAAATTAAAAAAAAAAAAAAGAAAGAAAAAAGTGACACACGCAAAAAAAGCGTTCATTATTTGCATCAAAAGTCCTGCCAGAGATCTTATCACTATTGCTAAAAGAGCCTGTGCTGCCAGAGCTTATCAGATGTTTCCCTTGAATTGGTGTCATAATGCCACTTTATGGTTCCATGGCATGCTTATATCCCACTCCTAGGCCTGATATTTATATTCAAAATATGCATCGTGGCCAAAGTTCAGGTCTCTTCCTGTGCTCGTTATTTGTTGTCACCTCCCTCCCATTTACCCCAGGAGCAGTGTACCTGGAAGGTTATGGGCTTTGGGTAGGCACCCAGAACAGGAGAGCAGTTCTGTTCCTGTGTGCAGCACTCAGGTTCTGTGTAGGTGTGGTGAAACAACTTTTGGAACCATAAATGTAATCTTGATAGCACTTGCATGGAAACAGTGCTATTGTATGGTAATGAAACTGGTGTAATCAGCCTGGAGTGAAACTGGTGACTAATTCAAAAAGCAAACTTCCTGTCTGCAGCAAAAGCCCTTCTGGAGAAAATGCCTTTTCTTCCCTACCCCGTGGCACTGTGTCACATTGCAGCCTTAACTCTGCTCCTGGGAGTGCTCAGATACAGCAGATAATTATCATTTGGGGGTTTCACTCTTCAATTTGTTGAATTCCTCAGTCTCCTGACCAGGAGCAAAGAGTTTTAGTGACAGACTCTTCTGTCGGGGCAGGGTGGAAGGAGTGCTTCCAGCTGGGATCTCTGGGATGAGATGGGAGAGTTCAGAGGTCCCAGAGAGCCAGCTCGTGGGTCAGCTGGTGATGGACTTCTCCTCCTGTGAGGAGGCACTGTGACAGTCTGCCTTTGGCTGGGGTTGGTGCACAGCTGTGCTCGGGGCTGTTGGTAGGTAGCGAGGTCTGGGGAATTTTCCCACTCTTCAGTCAGCTGAGAAGGATACCAAAGAGCAGATTTTGGGAAGGATGGCATCGTTTCAGCTCTGAGATGTGGGCTGTGCTGTATATAGTGCACAGAATAGCTCCTGCAGTACCCAGCAGAGTTCTGCTGCCTTGGGTCCTTGAAAGCATTCAGGTGCAAATATTGATTGTATTTGAGCATTTTAAAGTAATTTGGGGGTAAACATATCAACGAAGGAGATAAGGATTTTTTGAGACCCATGTTAGGCTCAGTCTGATGTCAGTAGTTTGCAGCCTCAATAGCCTCCAAGTTTCTTGCAATCCTTAAACACGAAGCCGTGTTTTCTGATTGCTTTACAAGGGCTGCTTGCTGTTTCTGGCTGGTCAAGGCTGAAGGGATCATTGTGACTGGCCACTGATTGTGTCACCAGCCTAAGGACTGTTTCATCTTCCAGGCCTGCAGCTGCTGGGCCAGATCAAGGTGAACGTGGGAGCAAACCCAGTCTTGCAACACGTGGCCCTGCAGATAACCCCACCCAGCAAACAGCACCATTGACTGATGAGCTCTGAGAATGGGCAGATAAGGCTCAGTGCTGCTGATACCACTTGGTCTGTGAGCCATTGTCAGGCAGGGCAGTCAGGAATGCTGATGTGACCCTTGGAGGGTTTGGGTGAGGGCTGGTGTTTGTCACAGGCTGTCAGGGCACAGGGCTGTGTCCCTGCAGGCTCCTCACTCCGTGGAACCCACTGCTCGGGCTCCTGGGGGCCTTTCTGCAGCCTCAGTCCCCAGCTGCAGCAGTGACTGTGAAATACTAACACTCCCTGGGTGGAGGTGCATTTCCATTTCTGGGTACTGCACTTTGTCATTAATAGCTCCATTAAGAGGACACCACTGTCCACCAGTGTAGTGACCTCCCCTGGTGGCACCAAACTGCTCCCAGCAAAAACCACCCAAACCAGTCCTGTCATGGGAGAAGGATTGTCTTGTCATGCACCAGAAAAAACAGGGTAAAAACAACTTCAGACACGAATTGTTTCTGTTTGTGCTCCATCACTTCACAGGGCTGAGGGACCTGCAGCAGGCTCCAGAGACAGGTCCTGCAGGTCAGCTGGATGGAGACTGACCTGGCAGTCCTGGCTGAAGGAAGCAGAGCAGTGTGGAATCAGGAGCTGGTCCATAGTAAGTGGGGAAGAAAATTCAAGGTACTTTATTTGCAATAAGCATATTTCCCAGGACAGAGCTGAATTCAACTTGTTTGTCCCACTTGCAAACAGCCAGCAAGATCCCTGATCCTAGGAGCTGTTCCAGTTGATCCTGCTAACACTGCCCTTCATTTTATTCTTGTCTGCTCAAGCAGAGATGAACTTTGAGGCTCTCTCCATATCACTGAGACAGATGTGGCATTTTAACACTGTCAGCAAGACAAAATGTCAGGATGGTCAGAGTTTCAGTTTTCCTCCTCGAAGGATTTTTGCCTGGTTTTCCCCCAGCAGCAGAGCCTGTAGGCTGCTTCCCCTGCCAGCAGATCCTTTCTGGGTAATGGTGAACTAAAGTAAAACTCGATGCACCGTCACAGATGGCATCCAGGCACAAATGTCTGTCAAAAACCAGTTTATCAAAATCACTGCAAATTCTAATTCTGTTCTCCAGAGTGCTGACAGCAAACTTGATAGCATCAGCAAATTTTGGGTTTACACTCTGGTGTTCAAGGCACTAATACAAATACAAACCAAAGACAAAGCTCTGGTATGTCTTTCAGTTTCATGGCAAACTATTGACACATCAGAAGTTTTTAAACAGGTTATTTATCTTCTAGGTGTTTTCCCAGGCTGTTTGATGAAGTGCTGGAGTGTTCAGCCAGGGCTGTGGGCTCTGAGGTGACTGACTAATGCCAATAGATATCTAAGAGTCGGGTTTGATTTCAGTGTTAACAAGTGCCTTGGAACCTGTCTTTGTTCAGTAAACAACATATTTCATAGTTTACATCAGATTGAATCCTTCTGCAATAAATAATTGCAGAAGGATTGTATATAAATAAATATAAACAAATACATTCATGGAACAAGAAAGTAAACTCTGTGGCACTCATGGCTGCAGTGACTAATCAATTAAAAAGTCTTTATTGTTGACTGTTTAAATCAAAGCACCCAGCCCTGTAGTGCAAGGCACCTAAAGCAAGAAGAGTTTGGGGTCTGCAGAGCCTGGAGAAGTGTTTGGAAGAGGTTTGGGATCCCGTGATTCCTGGGATCTGGAAGGAATGTGTCAGTTCTCTGTGTTGTGAGCTCAGTCTGCACTGTCATTGCTTAAATCATGATTTTATAGCTCCTGTTAATCGTCCTGATGGCAGACTCCTATGGAGAGGCTCGGGGCTGAGCAGGGAGGGTCCCTGTCCTCTGGGGAGGGGGCTGCCTGCTGCTCCTGACAAGCTTCCAGCAGGCTGGGCAGGGCTTGGCACACGGGGACACGTGTGGGCTGTGCTCTGTCTGCCGGGTTCACACCTGGCACTACCTGGCAGCTATAAATACCCCCGAGCGTGAGTCACCCTCGAGTGGCACCCAGCGCCTTTCCTGCCACCCCAGGGAGTGGAGGCAGTGGCAGAGCTGGGACATTTTACAAGGTGTGGTGCTGACTCAGCTTTGGCAGCTGCAGCCAAATCTCACCATTTCCTGACCAGTGAACAGAATGAATCAGTAGCAACCCAACAAAACCCCAGACTTAAACTGTGCTGAGTGTCCTTCTGCCATCCCAGGAGAGCACCGAGCTCCACACCCTGCACCCACCGCAGGGAGGAGCCAGCTGGGAGGGCTTGGGACACTCCCAGGGGCACTCAGCTGTGAGAGGATGTCCCAGCACTCTGCTGAGCATGCCCCGTGGCTTTGGGATTGGGAAAAGGAGCCGAAGTGACCTGGAACATTACAAACCTCGATAAATGGTAGTGTTGCCTCTGCACTGTAGCTGTACAGGCAGTCTGCAAACAGACAGCCTGTGTTCTTACTACAGTTACTTCACTTCTAAAATAGCATACTGGTAGCAAAAGTACAATTTCAAAGTAAAGTTTGGTGTAGATAAAGACCAAGCCACCGTTCCTACTCCTACTTACCGTATGGAGAAGCCACTGACTGTTAGAGCTCTGCCAATGACTGAGCTCACAGCACAATGAAGCTCTGTAAATAGTGTTTAAGCCTTGACAGTATTTAAACATTTAACTCACCGAGCCTGGTGTGAGTACACTTGCTCAGCATTAGGAAATCTATTGCTTAATTAATGTTTTATGGCAGTTTGCATATATAAAGCCCTATATATGAATGCTGAGTATGATTCAGTTGTCAGTATCTGAACATGAATTACATTTCACACAGGGCTTGGGAGAAGAAATTCCATAACATTAGGCAAAATGGCTTATGCATTCCCAGTAATTTTACATAAAATCTATTCATAGTGCCCATTGACTGCAAACAATATATGGGATTCTTTTAGTTGAACTACTTAATTCAGCAGATAACCACTGCTGCCTCATAGTTCACGGATGAGAATGTAAGGGAGCAGCTGAGGCATCCAGCTGAATTCAACTAATGACAAAGGAACGTTTCAGAGGACAGAGGGGACACTGTCCACTGTGCCCACAGCACAGTCAGGGAGTGCAAGTGACCACTTGGAGCTGAGCAGGAAAACCCGAGACCTGATCCTGCCCCAGAGCTGATCCTGGCCTGGAGCTGATCCTGCCCCAGAGCTGATCCTGCCCTGGAGCTGATCCTGCCCTGGAGCTGATCCTGTCCTGGGAGCTGATCCTGTNGCCCGGAGCTGATCCTGCCCCGGAGCTGATCCTGCCCTGGGAGCTGATCCTGCCCCAAGCCAGCCCAGAGGCACGAGGAGTTGTGGGACACAGCCAGGTCTGAGTGGTCCTGCCAGATCCAAACTGTCACAGTAATTTTTTCTGACATTCCATCAAAGTCAGATAGTGCTTATTGCTTCTGGGTTTGCTTTTCTCTTCTACTTTTGATGATACCAGAGTTCTTAAGTCCTAATACTGGGGGGCCGTTGTGGAGTATAGTCTTAGCACAGCAATTACCAATGAAAAATGGGAAACTGGGATGAAATAATTGCCTGATACTGTCTAAAACTGACTCATGCAGAAACTTCTAACAGCAGAAAATTTGGTTTTGCTGTTATTTTATGAATATTGTTAATACTCAAATAGCTAAATACGTCAATAAATTGTCTTTTTTTCTCTGTGCTGAGTATCTTTCGACTTGGTGACAATGCTCTGGGTGTTTGTCACCAGAAGGTGACAGTTTGAGCTCATGGAGAAAATGATTGCAATACACATAGTAAGAGAACAAGCTCTCCTTGTCTATTGTTTTGGACAAAATCCATGAAATCTCACTCAGAAATATGCAAAACCAGACCCAAGGGCTGTGGGTACTGGCTATTTGTTATTTCCTCTGTTCCTCTCCTGTTTCTTGCTTCCTTGGGCAGATCCCCTGGAGCTCTGTGACACCAAGGGAGCTGGTCAGACAGCCCTGTGTGAGTGAAACCCCTCTCAGCACCACAGGGCCCAGGGAGGATCCAAGGGTGGGACTAGCAGCCTCAGCTGTTTGTGCTGTTCTGACATCTTCAAATTGAGCAAGAGAGCTCTGAGGCCTGTCCCTGCTACCAGCACACCTGCAGGGACAGCCAGGCTGCCCCAGCCCTGTGCCTTTCCTGCTGCTCTTGTTGAACACCAAATACCCCAGGGGCTGCAGGGGGGGCTGGGTCCCTCGGGGCTGGGCCTGGGCTGGATCCCTGCGCAGGACAGCTCAGGAGCAGCCTGGGGTGCCAAACCTGCAGTCTGGGCCGTGGGGTGCCAGTGGGCTCAGGGGACAGCCTGCCCGAGCCCTGGGCTCTGGTCACTGGGTGTGCTGCTGGTCCCATGCCCAGCTCCGGCTCTCCCTGCTGCCTCTCCTCACTGCACAAACAGAGCCTCTCCAGGGGTGCAGGGACAAGGAGCTTCCCTGCCCCTGCCCCTGCCCCTGCCCCTGCTCCTGCCCCTGCTCCTGCCCTGCCCTGGAGCCCGTGGGGGCTCCTGCTGCAGCAGCACTTGGGGTGTTTGGTATTTAAGCAAACCACTCTGCCAGATTTTACCCATCCCCACCTGGGTGTGAGACCCCTGAGGGACAGCACCCACCCAGCCACAGCCTTGGATGGGACAGAACTGCTGCCCCATGCTCTGCCTCCTCCTCCTGGCCCAGCACAGCACAGCTTGGACTGAGAGAGGCTGTGGAGGGAGCTGAACACTGGAGAATTAAATTGTGTTTCTCCTCAGTTACTTATTTCTTGTACCTGCCTGCAAGTGATCTTTGGGGTGCAAAGGAAGGAGACAGCAAGGAATGAAGCATCACTATTCCTCCTGGCACAGGAACAACTGAGTTTAAGGAAGCCACATATATCTATATGTATATAAAAATATAAACTGTGGTATTGTATATTTATATACACAAATTTTGAGTATATATTTAAATATAGAAATATAGATTATGTGTTTTTATATGTAATACATGCTATATGTACATTTGTCTTTAATAGAATACAACTATTCCACATTAAAAATAGATCTAAAATTCTGTATTCTCTACAGTTTTTGCTATTCTGCCCTGGGAATTACAGGCATCATTCCCCCCCACCTTACTTCCCAGGGATTCTGTGACCTGAGCCCACCACCCACAGTTCAGCCCACAGCCAGGCTGGCTGCCTCCTCCCACAAATCCTCTTTTTCTTTCTTTCTTAGATTTTCTGTTCCTGCTAAAATTGTTATTCCAGTTTCCAGCTCTTCCTAAATGACTTGCAGAAGGCAGTGACAGGTTGCAATTTGAAATCCACTTACAGGGTTTTTCTGTGAATAATCCTGTTTGACAGGCTTTGCTGCCCTCCCTGCCGTGGTTAGGCTCCGGCTGGGGACACAAACCAGAGGGGGGACTTCAGCTCCTGCAGCCGAAACAGAAACAACAGAACTGCTGTCTGCAGCCCAGCTGAGCAGCACTTTGATTGGATACCATGAATATCTATTAATTAATGCTTGAACTGACATTTCAGTATTGTATCTGAGTAACTTGCTCTGTGAAAAGTTGTAATTTTATTCCTATAGTTTTTAACAATGATCTATTAGAGATGATGAATCTCTTTTTTGTTAGTGCTTATGTTAATGCATTCCAGCCGCAGGGATGGGGCAGCCAGAGCTCCTCTGGGCAACCTGTGCCAGGGCCTCAGCCCCTGCCAGGGAACAATGGCTCCCCTGCCCATCCTTGGGAACTCGGGGAGGACAGCCCAAGGCATGGCACAGGACAGCCTGGCACGGCGTGGCCTGGCACACCCTGGCACGGCCTGGCATGGCCTGGCATGGCACAGCACGGCCTGGCACAGCACAGCACAGCGCAGCACAGCACAGCACAGCATGGCCTGGCACAGCACAGCGCAGCATGGCCTGGCATGGCCTGGCACAGCCTGGCACAGCACAGCATGGCCTGACACGGCACAGCATGGCCTGGCATGGCATGGCACGGCCTGGCACGGCATGGCACGGCATGGCACGGCCAGTGGCTGCTGCCCTCCTGCCCTGCAGCTGGGCCAGGCCCCAGGGGCCGTGCAGAGCTGAGTCTGTGTGCACAGCTCTGCAGACTGGGGCTCACTCCTGCAGCCAGCCCAGGCACTGCTGGGCTCACAGGGCCCCTCACTGCCCACCAGGGAGGTGAGGAGCTGCCAGGGCCCCTCACTGCCCGCCCAGGGCGAGGAGGATCTGCCAGGGCCCCTCACTGCCCACCAGGGAGGTGAGGATCTGCCAGGGCCCCTCACTGCCCGCCCAGGGCGAGGAGGAGCTCTGGGCAGGTGCCATCTCTGCTGAACGCTCCCTGGGAGCCAGGGTTAGCAGGGATTTGCATTTGATGCCATCATGGGAGGAACCATTTCAGTCAAACCTGCTTTTCCCCTGGGAATTTGTGCATGTGTTCCGTTTTCAGTGTTGATTCAGTGAAGGTGGGCTCTCAAGGCCAGAGCCATGTCCATCAGTGTACAGGAGTAATTTCCTCCTCACACCTGGGCCTGCTGCCCTGCCTGTGCCCCAGGGAGCTGTGTGCTCCTCAGACAGGTGCCACACAGCCCTGCAGTGCCCAGAGCTGCTGCCAGGCTGTCCCTGGGCCGAGGACAGCGGCAGCACTGGCACCGGGGGCTGAGGGCCCTGCTGGGCACACACAGACACCAAACCTGCTGCTGGGGCCAGCCCTGGGCACTTCTGTCCTCCTGACTCAGGCTGGGGCTGGGCAGAGTGCCCTGTGGCATGGCCCTGCCCGGGGTGCCCCTCGGGATGCCCCTCGGGGTGGCCCTGCCCGGGGTGGCCCTGCCCTGGATGCCCTGTGGCACCCCGGGCCAGCAGCCTCAGTGGGCACGGGGAGCTCACTGGGAGCAGCAGCAGCAGGAGCAGCCCCTGGAGCAGGGATGTGCCCAGCCCCAGACCGTGTGCCAGCAGAGATAACACCATGCAGCAGAGCTGTCACTTGGGCTGTGCCTCTCTTGAAGTTTTCTTCCTAGATCAAGCCCCTGCCCCTGCAGAGGTGCTGCCAAGACGTGACATTTTATTGCATATTTTATGCAATATTTTATTGCATATGGCCTCCACTGTGCCACTGTCCTTTCCCAGCCAAATCAGTTCAGCCTTTTCACTGAAGTGTTCTTGACAGGAGTTCTGAACAGCTGGAGTGGATGTGGTGGGCACTGCAACACCAGAGTCAGCTTTAGCCTGCCTGAACCACCATGGCACACATTGGCACTGCTGTGGCCCTTCAGTTGAAGCAGTCTGGGAAAATTAATTCATTGTGCTTCTTATTGATTAGTTTGAAAGGGTTTTGCTTACCCTGTGCTCTGTAAGAGATATAAAGCCAATCATTTTGAAAAACTAATGGGATTTTCCAAATTGTAGCAGACACATTTGTTGCCATCCTATTTAAGAACAATTTGCCTCACATCAAATTGTCCAAGTAATCGGTGCACGCAGCACATTCACTTGGAGATGTTTATTATTCTGGAGGGGAGAGAGGGAAATAAAAAATAACCTCCTGGTGCCTTTTAATTGCTCATTTCCTGCTCGAGCCAGCAAATGCCATTTGGCTGCTGTAGGAGAGATAAATGGGTGGGCCGGGCTCTGCCTGCACCGAGGAACCAGAGCTTTGTTCATTTGTACAGAACCAAGTGGAAAAATAATCATTAGGAAAGCAAGCCAGAGGTAGCATTACTTTCTTAAGCAAGGAATAAATGCAGATTATTTCCTCTTAATGCATAAATGTTCCAGAGCCACCTATGGTGGCACTAATTGATTCAATTCCCCTGTGCTGCTGCTGAGCACAAAAAGCTGTGTTAGATCCAGTGACACCATGGGGTCGTGGAGAATCCTGAGCTGGAAGGGACCCAAAGGGATCATCAGGTCCAGCTCCTGGCTGCCTGTGGGGTGCACCCTCAGTGTGGGGGTGGCTGGCGTGGTGCTCTCTGGCAGGGCAGCACAAACAGCCTACGTGCAGCCTCTGAGCATTTTTAGCACAGCAATGCCATGAGTGTATTTTTGTTTGTGTTATAAAATCTCTGCCTTTAATGTGAGTCTGGAATGGGTTTCAGTTCAGTTATATTTAAAAATGAAAAGAACAAGACCCCACAAACAAGCTGCTGCTCCTCACTCAGAACTGGCAGTCAGGGAATCAAAAATGAGGGTCCAGTTTTAAACAACGTTCAATACCCTGAACTAAGGAGCTTAACCTGCTGAGTTGAACAGAAAGATCATTACAGTAATTGGATTACAGCTTTCACCTGTGAGGGGAACACGAGCGGCTGCAAGCCTGCCTGGCCTGGCAGACAGGTGTGAGTTAGGACACAGTGGCAGCAGGTTGGAGCTCCAGAGGGGCAGACTGGGACAAATTTGACCAGCGAAGATAACCCAGCACAGAACAGTTTCCTGAAAACTGGAAGGAGCCTCCTGTCCCTGCTGGGTTTGTGACACCAGAGAGTTTTGCCCTGCAAGAGCTGCTGCAGGAGGGCAGGGATGCCCTGGAGAAGTGCTGCAGTTCATGGTATGGAGAAGGTCAGACTGGAAACCTTCAGTGATTTCCTCTGGGTTTGCATTCCTTGAGTGTAAACTTAGAGTCTACAGCAAGCAGAAGTGCAGCCCAGGGCACCTGGGCTAGCACAGCAGAAATGATTGTTGGAAGGTACAGAGCTCAGTGTCTCGTGCTCTTTGTTGCAGAGATGAGGCACTGAACAGCCCCATCCTGGGGCAGGGCTCATCAGCCTTGCTCCATCTTGTGCAAGATGTGATGAATCACATCCTGGGCCAGCAGGGGAGAAAGCACGATTGAGCCAGCAACAAATCCTCGAGGTACTGAGGCAGAAAAGACATTGAAATCCAAGGAATATCTGAACACCAGACTGGTTTGTGTTGCAAGGGGCCTTAAAGCTCATCCAGTCCCAGCCCCTGCCATCGCAGGGACACCTCCCACTATCCCAAGTTGCTCCAAGCCCTGTCCAGCCTGGCCTTGGGCACTCCCAGGGATCCAGGGGCAGCCACAGCCTCCCTGGGCATCCTGTGCCAGGGCCTGCCCACCCTCACAGGGAACAGTTTCTTCCCAATATCCCACCCAGCCCTGCCCTCTGGCAGTGGGAGCCATTCCCTGGGTTCTGTCCCTCCATCTCTTGTCCTAAGTCCCTCTCCAGCTCTCCTGGAAGGGGCTCTAAAGGCACTGGAATGGCTTCAGAGGTCTCCCTGGAACCTTCCGGTGGGGGCTCAGGCAGCACAGAAGGTGATGGCAGGGACGGGTGGCTCTGGCCGGACCCGCTGCACTGTCCCCAGCTCCACTGTCCCTGTCCCGCCACGCGTGGGGCGGGAGCATCCCCCAGGAGCATCCCCCCCCTCACTCCGAGCACCCCC
>VXBC01007199.1:171883-187861 GCA_013399945.1 Ploceus nigricollis
GCGGAATCCCTGCAGGAGTCACCGGCCCCGCTGGGATGGGGTGACGCCAGGGACACTCTGCTCCGCTCCGGCCATGGATCGCAGCCATGGGCACCGTGCCCCCTGTCCTGAGCCGGAGACCCCCACGGGGTCCGTCCCCACGGGGCGGCACCGCCTGGGCTGTCCTGGCTCCNTGGGATATTGGGGAGGAAGGGGAGCGGGGCAGGGCGAGGGGCAGCAGAGCCGTGGGGACACGGCAGCTGCCAGCACAGCGCTGAACCCACAGCCTGGCGAGTGCCGAGGGTCCCGCAGAGCCACTGCGCCCGCAGCTCCCTGCGCGCTCCATTCGGAGCTGTCCTGCTCCATCCCGGGGCCCTTGGGCACAGCCCTCGCTCCCGCACGGCTGTGCAGGATGTGACAAGCAGCAGTTTGGGTGCCGGCTGATTTTTCTCCCCCCACAGCACGTGTGCAGCCCTCGGAGCCCGGCCGCTGCTGCCTCGCCGTGGCTCTCCGCCAAACGTTACTCACCACACGGTACCAGACTTTTATATTTAGCCGGTGCAGAGACAATATCACCAACTTAAAAATAGGTATAAATGAGGCTGCAGCTCTCATGAGCGGCTCTGGGGTGCACAGGAGGGGCCATGGCTGTGGTCAGCCACCGGGCAGGGCAGTGCCGGTGTGGTACCCACCCCCACGGACCGGTGCCACCACCAAGGCCAAAGCCACCTCTGCCCTCGCACATCTGAGGTGGCACTGAACCTTGCTGGCTGCTGAGGCTGGGGATCTGCATGGCTGGAGATCTCCCGTTGGGAAGGGAACCCCATCTTCCCCCGTGCCCCTTTCGGGTCCTGGCCGGCTCTCGGAGCCCGGCCGGCCCCAGTGCCCCCGGAGCACCCTGCGGAGCCTGCGCCGCGCTGTCACCATGGAGATGCCGGCAGCTCCGGGTCCATCCTTCGGGGGAAATGCAGAGAAACAGAAAGGCTGCTTTGCAGCAAAATTATTAGCAGTAATTTTTATTTCTATTTAAATTATTATTTTAATTCATCCCCTTCTTGTTCTTTGTAGGTACTGGATATCCATCCCAGTGCTGCACTGGCCGGGTTCTGCTGGAGCCCTGCTCTGCCCTACACAGGCCCACGAAGCCGGGGCTGGCTCCCCTGCAGCATGGCACATCGGCAGCCTGTGCCAGGGACAAACCCGCCTCAGCTGTGCCCGTCCCTCAGAGCCCCTGGTCCCAGCCCTGCAATGCCAGCCCTGTCCCTCAGAGCCCTGGTCCCAGCTGTGCAGTGCCAGCCCTGTCCCTCAGAGCCCTGGTGCCTGGGGCAGCCCTGCAATGCCAGCCCTGTCCCTCAGAGCCCTGGTCCCAGCCCTGCAATGCCAGCCGTCGCAGGCTCCACGAGGGCTGCTCAGGAGGGGAGGCAGCCAGAGGGCACCGAGAGCTCCTTCACAGGCTTTGCTCGTGGTTGTGCTTCCCCTAAAGGGGCTGAATCTCTAAAACAGGGTTCACAGCAATTACCTCTGTTTGGAACGTTTTGTCAGGGGCTTTCACACCCCTCCTTGAGCCACCCCATTCCAAGGTGTTTGGCTGAGGGAGTTCCCCCTGGGGATTCACCCAGGTCTCCAGTGCCATCATTCCTACCCGTGGGACATTTGGCTGCAGGGGCTGGAGGAAGGGAACACCCCACTCTGTGCAGTGCTAAACACAGTGACAATCTGAGTTGGGTGAGACCAGCTCCATGGAATAGTGACAGATGTCATTCTCTGCCCACACTTTGAGGTGGATAATGCTGCCTTGAACTGCCCAACAGTACCTGGGCTGCTCCTGAGATTCTGAGGGGAATGAGACTGCAAGTGGCACTTGCAAAATAACCCGTGGTTCCCACAGCTCCCTTACTGCAAAAGACTGATCAGCTTTGGGAGGCACAGGCCCATCAGAAGGAACAAGCCCAGCTGCTGCCAAGCTTCTGTGAGTGGTGGGCAGAAGCAGCAGGCACTCACAGTACCTGAGACACTGGAAGCCAAGGGATGCATCACCATTCCCACAGGGAGTAAAAGCCCTCCACACTAAACGATGCTTTGTCATGTATTTGTAAATTGATTTGTGAGACATTATTTAGGAGCTCACATCATAAGACCATCATTCTTTTAGTGGGATTAGGAAATTGTTAAGATCAGGAGGAGCAATACATCATCTTTCTAAAAATAAAACACCTCATGATTTTAGTGTGACTTCTTGTTACTGACACACGTGAGCAGCCCATGATACCAGAGCCTCTCCCTTACCCTGCCGAGGTTCTTCCAGAAGGTGACATTTACCCTGCTCCACCCCAGTGGATTTCCTTCCACATTGGATGGCTGTTTGCTGAGTGTGCTGCTGGAGCTCTGATCTGCACTTCCCAAACATCACGACTCCTTTCTCAGCCCGGTTCCACCCACCTCGTTTGGGGGTGCTCATCCTGCCGTGCCTGCACACGAGTGTTTCTCCCTGAGCCCTTCCCACTGCCTCCAACTCCCCACACTCCCAAGGCTTTCTTCCCTCTGGTGCCCACAGCCCCTGCCAGGCCCCCAGCTCACAGCCCCTCTGTGCTGGGCTCTGCCAGCCTGGGTGCCAGGAGAGCAGGGGTCAGAGATGCCAGTGGCTGGGAAGGGCTGGCAGCTGCCAGCACCATGCCCAGCCCATCCTGGGCAGTGCAGGGGGCTGCTCGTGGCACATGAAATCCAGCACCAAGGCTTGATTCCAGCCCACGAGTTTTTCTGGCAGAGCTGCTGCTTCTCATGAAGTCCAGCTGGAGAGCAGCAAAATCCAGGAGGTTTCTAAGCAGGAGAGACACAAACCCTTTGGTTGTGCTAAGTGGGACTTGCCTGAACCAGCAGTGGGTTTGTGTCTGTGAAGGTGACACAGAACTACTTTGACATCTCCTTGCTTCAGCTCCTTACAGCTTTGACATGTTTTCCCTGAGTTTTTATAAATAACAAGTGCAGAACACACAGTGGTTGTAGGGAACTGGCTCCAGCAGCAAATCTCCCCAATGGTTTCAGCTCCCGTGGGAAGAGGGATTCTTATCCTCAACGCATTTGTCAAAGAAGCTTTGCTAAGATATAAAATTAAGCTACTTTTTTTTCTTTTTAAATGGTACTAATCAGCTTAACACCGTGAAAGACACCATGGAGAAGTTGCTTTGTAATTTCAGAAACCCTTGGAATCCTGACCTCACTGTGGAATTGCCCCAGGGTGCTGTCTCCAAAGCTGTGTGTCGGCACCGGGAGGAGAGGGAGATGCAGAGGGACACATTGTCCTTCCCAGTCTCTGCCAGACATTCCCTGGCTGGGGGTCAATGCACCTGGGATGGACATGGGGACCAACGGCCTGAGGTGTCCCCCCAGCACTGGGGGGTCCGTCAGAGCTGAGCTCCCTGCTCACAGCTGAGGGAAATGTTTCACTTTGGGGCGTCTCCAGAAAAGGTTTTATGGTAAAGGCACATCAGTGCAAGAAGGGATGTGTCCTGGTCCTGGACTGTTGATTCTGGTATAGACAGATAATCTGTTTCATTCAAGGAAAGTTTGCCCACAATTATTCCTTCCCGAGGTCTGGACAGGAGCTGCTGTGTGCTCCCAGCTCCCTGCCAGGGTCACAGCATGGATCCTGTCCTTCAGCTGCAGCATGGCTCTGGGAGCTCCTTGGTGGCCAGCAGGGGAAAAAGCCACCCTGATCCTCAAATAAAGCTGCAGACAAATATGGGCATTGCAATGGAGCAGCACCCACCCCCCTCCCGTGCTGCTCCAGCCCTCCCATGTGCATTCCCAGCTCCTGGAGTATTTCTAAGCCCTGGAAATGTGCATCTCCAGGAAAGCACGAGGCTGGTGCCAGCCCCTGGCTGCTGTGCAGGGCTGGGGGCAGCAGGGCTCAGGCCTGACCCCGCAGCCTTGTCAGGAACAGCTCTCTCCCAAAGTGTGAAATCGCATTTCCACAAAAGGGATCCTGCTGCAGGTGTCTGGGAAGCATGAGGTGCACGAGCAGCTACTCCAGAGATGGATTTCAAGGCAGTGAATGCCCCAGCAGAGCTGAGATGCAGCAGCTCAGAGACATGTGGAAGGGAAAGGAGAAAAAAACAAGAGAGAAGTAAACCCAGCAAGATTCCTCCTTCCTTAGGGGGTTATGAATGCAGTCTTTGGAGGCCCAGGGATGCTGATTAACTTGCACAGGCAGATAAAGACCTTGACATCAATTAAATACTGCTGATGAGGTGAGGTCAATAGTAATTATAACCTGCTCATATCTTCACACATTAGAGACATGTTTAATCTTTTTATTGAAAAGCTTTTTACTGAAATTAAGTAGTATGATAATTTCCTGCAGTGTCCTGTTTCTGATTAAGTAGGTGGAAAGACAGTGGATTGCACTTCATCAGCTCTGCTTCTGTTAAGTTTCTTCTGCTAAAGAAATACCTTTAAGGCTTGTTTGGTGTTTTGGCTGTTAATTTTTTTAAAAAGTCTTTTAAGTGGCTTTGAAAAGGGGGCTCACACTTATATCAATATTTATACCCTTTCCAACATGAGCCTCAGAGCCAATGGCCACCACCGTAGGCCAGCCTTTGTGTCCTTTGTGCTTGCCAGGGCAATCCCTGCTGTGTTCCCGGCTGCTCTGTGCTCCCGGGGCTGCCGGGCGGGTCGGGAGCAGCCCGAGTGTCCCGGAGCTGCAGAGGGAGCTCTGCCTCCCCCGCACACCCTCTCTGCCTCCGAGGGTCCGTACGGGGCCGCTCCGCTCGGGGCTGCGCAGGGCAGGTCCCAGCCCCGCGGGGCTCTGGCTCCCAGCGCAAGCCCAGGAAGGACAATCACGGTTTTTCCCGGCTGGGGACACGCTGCATGCCCGGGGGAACGGCAGCACCGGGTGCCACGGAGGACAGGGACGGGCACAGGTGCGCCAGCTCCTGCCGCTGCTGCTGGGCCTTCTGAACGAGTGGCCATGCCAGAGGAACTCACCCAGCCCTGTGAACTACCTGTGAAGCCTTACATCCCTTACCCAGGCGACTGGGAGAGGGAGCAGTGGCTAAATATAGCCGTGGAGCAGTGACAGCAGCAGGGCTCGGGAAGAGGTTTGGGAGGGGGCTGGGAGCTGGGAGCGCTGGGGAGGGGGCGGCCGCCGGTTCACGCTTCGCTGCCGGAGCCGGAGGCGCATCCAGGAAGGGCAGCGCAGCTCCTCCTTCGCTGCCGCCTGGGAACGCTCCAGGGCCGCCCTTGGCACCGGCTGGGATCGCTCCCGGCAGCCGTGCAGGGCAGGCGGGCAGTGCCCAGCGCTGCCAGCCGGGACCGCGCTCTGCCGGGGCCCAGGGCGTGCCGGCAGCTCCCCTCCGCTCCTCGGCTCCTCTCTGCTCCTTTTCCAGGGGTTGTGAAGGGGTTTGTCCAAAGCTTCTGTCACCTCATGCAGCCACAGGAGCCATCAGGAGCATCGCTGCTCATGCTGCGGGCGCAGGAGAGTCAGGGGCTGTGCCGGTGCCCGGGGTTTGGGACCGCGGCAGGGCTGCCTGCCCACATCTGGCCTTGTGGCATCACCCCGGGGCTGCTGGTCGTGAGGAGAGTCCCTGCTCCCACAGGATGGACCTTCTCTGCCCACCACGAGCTCCGGTACCTGAGCTGGAGCAGCTGCAGCAGCTGCAGCTCACACACACTGGGCTGGAGCTGGCGGCCTCTTGGCACCCCTGGCACCCACACGGCAGGATGGGCTAATGTGGTTTTTCGATCCTGTTCCTTTAATGGTCACTTGGCACCAAGAGAAATGTATTAGATTTGTCAGGGAAAGTTTCTATTCCAGTTAAGTGGCTTTCACAGACAGCTGAGGCAGTCAGTGCTTCTGACTCAGTGCTCTGCTGCTCTGCACTTCCCACATGGTTTGGGGTCCCCCCACCACTCCTTGCCACTCTTCTGTCCTGATGGCACCACCCCCAGCCCAGGGGGCAGCTGGAAAGAAGCGGATCCTAAAGGCACCGAGGCTCAGATGCAGCAGTGGCCAGAGGGATTGGAACACTTGTGGTGGCTTTGGTGACCCTTAGGGGAGGCAGGGAGTGCCCAGCCGGGCCCAGGGCATCCTGCAGAGGATGTGTGCCAGAGCCTCATGCCCTCTCAGAGGTGTCACTGCCACCTGCCCAAAAAAGCACCTCGTTCACCTGACACAACATGTGAGCAGCTCTGCAGGTCTGGAGCTGATGGAAATGAGCACCACACTTTAATCCCATTCAAAGCAGAGACCTTGTAAACCGCTGGAGCCTGACACAGCTCTCCAGGGTTATGTAAAGTAACTGTTCACAGCACGAGCTGACAAATATCATGTACAGTATCGAATAATTAGATGGCACTGAAATATGACTCATTTTCAGTGACTCCATATGGAGGCTTCTACCCTTACACTGCTACTGGGAGAGAGGAGCAGGAGCCTCTGGAGGAGCCCCAGGCTGGTGTGTCCCTGTTGCCGTGGTGGCTTTGGGGCACACAGCCCTGCCCAGCCCCAGGGAATGCAGAGCTGGGCTGGGGCTGCAGCCAGCCTCACAGCCCTGCTGCAGGAGCACCCTGCCTCCAAAATCCATCTGGGCAACTCCATGGCCCAGCAAGGCTCCTCTGGGTGGCCTCTGCTCCTGCCCTGCCAGCTGTGCAGCTGCAGAGGCTCAGCCTGTGCTCACGGGTGGTGCTGCCAGCGGGGTCAGTCACAGCACGGTGTGCAGCCTGGCTTTGTGCTTGCAGGCAGGACCTGTGCTGGGGCTGCCTTTCACAGCGTGCAGATTGCTCCTGAGGTCTGCTGTGCACATCCTGTCATGAGTTAACTGCAGTTTATCTTGGTCTGAGAGGCAAATCCTTCTGTTTGCTATTTTAAACAGTTCGGCCAAAGAGGCAAAGTCCAGAATGCAACCCCCCAGCTCTTGGTGTTGGATGCTGACGGGGACAGCGGGGCAGAGTGGCTCTGGCTCCTCTTTCCTTCTGGAGGTTTCCCACCAGTGTGAACTCACTGATGCTTCTGGATCTGCTCCTGAATCTTGTGGGTACAGGGTCTTCCCAGCAAGGGACAAAGGCCCCATTTCTGCACTGCCAGGGCATCGTGTTTTCTGCCTGCCATCTTTTACAGGAAAGCATCAGGAATCTGTGTAAGTTACAAGTGTATCTTAGAGTTTTAGGGACATGTGCACATGCACATTGTTACACACACACCCCTTAGATCCATCTGTGTGTAGCTGATGGTGTATTTTTAGATGTGGTGTAAGCTGATCCTGTTCATGAGCTCTGGTCAGTGTGAATTGATCCAGAAAAGGAACGACTGAAATTTGTGTTTCTGCACATTCAGTAGAGGGGATTAATGTCAGAGGGTTTCCTTTGGAATCCCATCCTCGACTGAGGGTAGAAGCAGGTGAAAAGCCAGGGCCAGCTGTGGTGCCAGCCTGTGTCACACCACGAGCTCCCAGTGGTTCAGGGGACTCCTGGCTGAGCTGCACCCAGAGTCTGAGCTGCTGCAGGGCTTGGCTCTATTTTGGGTGCAGGTAACTATACTTAGGGCTGAGTCATCCCTTCCAGTATCACTTACAGAGAGCTTTACCGAGCAGAGCCGGTGGCCAGAGCCGGTGGCGAGGGCTCGGGGCCGCGCTGGAGCCTCTGTGGCGGTGGCAGCAGCCGCGGGTGGCTCGGCACAGCCCCAGCCCTGCCCCAGCCCTGCCCCAGCCCTGCCGTTGTCCCCGGCTGAGCCCGCTGTGGGACAGGGACAGGGGGTGAATTGCAGCTGGCAGCCGAGAGGGGGGTGCTGCCGCTGCCCAGCCCCATCCCTGCTGTGGGCAGGGCACCCAGGAGCCCCACGGCGGTTCTAAGGGCAACGCCCCTCTGTGGAGCCATTCCTTGATGTCACCATCAAGGTGACAAGCTCTCTGGCAAGCCACAGAGAGCTGCTAAATCCAGTCAAAAATTCAGGTCTGCTTCCTCGCATGCATGCGCTAAGGGCAGCTGCTCATACGGCCATGCACTGGGGAATGGGACTCACTGGGACTCACTGGGACTCACTGGGACTCACTGGGACTCACTGGTATTTATTTAAAGCCTCTCCCGGCTTCAGCAGCCTGGTGGTGACCCCGGCCCAGAGCAGCTTTCAGAGCACTCAGGAAGTGCCCGAGGGGCTGTGCAGTGCTGGATCCCGCTGCTGTGGCACCAGCCCTGCCAGCACGCAGCACCGAGAAATGTTTTCCTTTGCAGATTTATCCCCATGCAGAAAGGGAAGGGTAGAAAACATTTTCGTTGAATCACAGCCAAAGAGACAAGTCAGCTCCTCCATCTGCTCCCCGCGAGGGTTTGCCTGTGGGTTTGCCTCTGGGGGTCTCTCTGGACCTGCTCGCTCTGCTCTCACCTGTAGGAACCCACACCTGTGGGTCAGGCTTCTTGTGATTTTTCGCTGTTCTCAGCTGTCTCAATCGAGTGACACTTTGCCCAGAGTCTGAAGGGGAGGAAACAACCCAGAAACAAAGGAACATCTTGGTGGAAAGCTGTTCTGATGGTAGCAAGAGATGGCTTGAAAACCCAGAGTTTTATTCTGAGTCGAGTCCCTCAAGTAATATCTGAATATTGGCATAATTTGTTTTTAAAAGTGTTTTACTTTATTTTTAGTGTGTCAATGTCAAGGTGAATGACAGATTTTCAATCTTTCCTTGGCTCCTCCTGTTCCGTGCTCAAAGCTCACAGCTCCCCTCCACACCCTCCGAGGGACCAGGAGCCCCTCCATGGGAGAGGAGGAGGAGGAGGAGGAGGAGGAGGAGGGTACTGCACCCTCCGAGGCCAGGAGGTGACCGAGTGGGGGGTGATGGGAAAGGGTGACCAGAGGTAATGGGAGGGGGGGTGGTCGAGGTGATCAGACTGGGAGGGCAGGGGGAGGAAGCAAATCTCCCAGCTCCCTCCCTTCCCCAAAGGACTTTGTTTTAAAACAAGTAGTCTTTTAAAAATCTAGGGCAAGTCAGCCTTCTGCCAAAATTAGTCTTTGTGCAGGAGCATGAGAAGGAATTTTAATGGGTAGCTGGTATGTGGGGATGAGGGGAATGACTGCTTTTACTATCTAAATGCTGTTTAAATAAGGCTGTAACATCAAACAGCTTTGCCACGCTCGCAGCTCTGTTTTACAGGAAGCATCACTGCCACCGCTCACAAATACACAAGAATGTTAAACAACAACTTTTGATTTGTGCCAAACGTGTCCCGACACATTGCTGAGGAGGAGGAGAGCTGCAGTGCCAAGGCAGCACCCGGGACCTGCTTCCCTCTGGCCTGGCTGCTGTCCTGCCTTGGAAACTGCTACAAACCCCTGCAAGGCCAGTTTTCCTCTTGGATTGGCCCAATTGCAGCTGAGAGGGGCAGGGAGAGGTGAAACCCATCCTGCTGCACCCATCTGGGTCCTGGGGCCCTGTACAGAGCCCACAGTAGGGATGGGGATAGTGATGGGCCAGTAACACCCAACAAATAAATAATTTGCCCCCTACAATGCAAAGCTTTATTATCTTCAATGTATGACTGAACTACTCTGCTGTTGTTACTGAGGATACTGAAACTCAATAGTCTGCTAAGAATTTAATTCTGTGGAATCTTAAAAGTACTCTTTAATTCTGAAATTAGCAATAACATAATTTTTGGTATAAAAACTGTGTTATAATCCCCAAGAGCTTCTCCCACCTGGGTCCCAGAGAGACCAAGTGAGCAAATCCTCATCCGTTGGTCCCAGGGCTGTGCCCCAAGCCTCTGGCCTGTGCATTTGGGATGCTTGGCTGTGTGCAGGAGCATCCCTTCCCCTCCTCTGCCAGTCCCTGGGGTCTGTTTGGGTGGTACCAAGGCTGGGGGCCCCTGCACAGCTCCTCCACACCTCTGCCCGGCCCCAGCCCCTGGCATTCTCCCAGCCCGCTGAGCCAGCCCTGGCTCCACGGCTGGGTCACTTCTCAGTCACTGTCTTGGAGAAAAATCAGTTCCCCACAAAAGGCCATTATTCACAGTGGAAGGAAGTGCAATTGTGACCAAGCAGCCTGGCTTCCACAGGGAAATCTCTGTCAGTCCATGCCTGAATGGCAGCACAGCACGGAGCACAGCCCTGCCACCCACCAGGAACCAGCCTGGCCGTGAGCACTCCCAGGGCAGGGGCAGCCACAGCCTCCTGAGAAACCTGTGCCAGGGTTATACCACCCTCTTCATAAATTAGGACCTGGTTTTGGTTAAGAATCGAGCCAGAGTGGGGCTCTCAGCCTGCAGGGGAAGGTCCCTGGGAGCAGCAGGGTTTGGTGGACTTCAGTCTGTCCCAGGTCATTGCCCCAGCTCAGGGAGGAGGGTGAGGGGCAGATCCTGGTGCTGCTGCGTGGAAGAGCCATAAACCAAAGGGAGAAGTCTTCTATGAATTATTAACATAAACAGCTCTGCTGTTCCTTGGCTGCAGGGGAATGCCAGGAAGGGGAAATGGTGTTTCCAGCACTTTAAATGAGCAGATCTTCTGATGATCACTCAGGGATGCAAGGATGCTCCCACGGGCAGGCAGCAGTCACTCGGGACCCTGGGAATGGGTTTCCTGCTGGGAGTCTCTGCCTGGCTCTCCTTTGGGGTATCCAGCTTGCACTGGAGCTGCAGGACACAGTGCTGGTGGCTGTGGCAGGCCGTGGGTCACTCCAGAGGGGTAGCCCCATTCTCCAGGGAGCACTGGGTGGGGCTGTGTGCCCCAGGGGACACAAACACAGCCAGCACCTCACTGTCCTCTCGGTGCCTCACACAGGCACTGCTGGTGCTGGTGACACCCACAGCCAGCTGCCACGGAGCCCAGGTGCTCCTGTGGGTGGCACAGACACAGCCCAGCGCCCCCGAGCTGCCCCGGGTCTCTCCTGCCTCACCTTTAGCCCCTCCAGCCCCGTGGGGATGCAGGCACGGGCTGGGCAACACACTCACCTCGCTGCCTGTGATGGTTTGGGTATCCCCAGGTTTGGGCACCCCCAGGTTTGGGTACCCCCAGGGTGTGATGGTTTGGGCACCCCCAGGTTTGGGTACCCCCAGGACGTGTCCCCAGCGGTCTCTGGGCGCTGCCCCCTCCAGCCCTGCCCCAGCTCGGCTCCGTCCCAGCGCCGTTCCCGGCAGCTCCCGGCGGAGCCAGGGCCCGGTGCTGCCAGAGGAAACCCGAGCTGCACTGTCTGAAAACCACTTTTATTTAATTATTTACCTCTTCCACCCACTGCCTCTTGCCACAGGCTGGTCTTTGCTTTCCAAACGCTGCAAATTAAAGTTTAGAAAGAAATATCCCCCAGGTCTGTGGCTGCCTCACCTCTGCCAGGGTCACAAGCTGCCTTTGCCCACTTGGGCCAGGGCTGAAGGAAGCCTTTGTAACTGGACTTGATGGTCTTGGAGGCCTTTTCCAACATGAATTATTCTGTGATTTTGTGGAACCGGAGGTACATGCGCAGTCAGCTCAGATATTAAATCTGGTGCTCACACACTGCCTGAGTCTGCTCGTGTCAAACACCACCAGCCAGAGCAGGGCCCTGGACCTGCCTGACCTGGGACATTTAAAGGTTTATGTGCTGGGGGAAGACGAGGTCTTTGGGCCTCAGCAGGTTTTGGAATGGAAAGGAAATTTTGGAAAGGCATGGAACAGCATGATTCGTTGAAGACGGAATTCATTTACTGGTAAGAAAATATAATTTTAATGGAATAATTTTAATGGGTAGCTGAAACATTTGCATGAAGGGCAAAGACAAATGAAGAGGAATATAATTAAGAGAAAGGTAAATAAATCTTAAAATAAATCAGGTGAAATCAGTGACGTACCAATACATACCCCCAGCCATCCCCCATGATGAGGAGGGAACAGAAGGAAACTGCTCGTGGTGTGAAGCTGGGGCAGCTGCAGGCAGCCAGGAGAGACAATGGCACAGAAATACAGCCCAAGATAAAACCTGAAATACCTACATGGCAGGGAAGGCACGCTAACAGAGGGGCTCCAGGTTTTAGTGGGGTTTGAAATGTTAAGCTCTTTGGGAAGGAACAGTCCCTCGACATCCTGCAAGGAAAGCGAGACAGCCATGGCCAGAGGGGAAAAGGCAGCTTCTGCAGGACACATTTCATCTGTACAGGGAGAGGGGCTGGGAGCAGGCTCATCTCTAGCTGAATTCTGGGAATGGGAGAGGGCTTGGAGTGGGTGGGATTGGGGCAGCAGGTCAGCCTGCTGCCTCTGGAACTGCACAGGTGTGAGCCTTGTTTGTGCCACCTGCGGACACGCTGACCCCAAACACCACAGGGTCATGGAATGGTTTGGGTTGGAACAGACCTCAGAGCCCACCCAGTGCCACTCCTGCCATGGCAGGGACACCTCCCACTGTCCCAGGCTGCTCCCAGCCCCAGTGTCCAGCCTGGCCTTGGACACTGCCAGGGATCCAGGGGCAGCCACAGCTGCTCTGGGCACCCTGTGCCAGGGCCTGCCCACCCTGCCAGGGAACAACTTTCTTCTAATATCTGATCTCTGTGTACCTTCCCTCAGCCTAAAGCCATTCCCCCTTGTTCTGCCACCACATCTCCACATGCCTCCTTTGTCTTTGAAGGCTAAGCATCACTCGTTTATTCACTTACTTCGATTCTCATTTGGTCTGCCTGCTTCCTCTCAAGGTTTTAAATTGCATATATTTTGCAAGCCTTTTATTACCTATTTTTAAAGACATACCACTGCCGGAAGAATCTCCTGGAAGCATGAATTAAGAACACAAAAGGCAGAAGGAGTGTTTCATAATGCTCCTGGGGCGGCTCCAACACGAGCTGCTCGGTGCGGCGGTGCAGCGCCAGCAACGCCGGGGCCGCGCTTCCGCTGCCACCAAAGAGAGCTGCAACCTCAAACCCAAATCTATTTTTGTCCATTAAAACTATAGACAAATGAGAGGATTTTTTACTCTTTAATTAAAGCAGCTACATAACCTGAGTGTCAATAAAAGGCAGCACTGTCCCTGCAGATGTTGCAGTCAGGTTTCAGTAGTGTTTACAAAAAAATTGAACTTAACCATATTAAAATCACAGCACACCAGAAAAAGAAGCATTTTCACATCTGCCCTTGGAACACACAGTCATTCACAGCCACATGCCAAGTAATAAGTCCTGTGCCTTCAGAGTATTTGAAATTGCTGTGCCCATGCAGTCGGGCTCCAGACACCCCAGGAGTGCCCCATGTCCTTCCTCACCCAAAAAGGAGGAGAGCAAGGCCAGGGAAGCTTCCCGTGCCCTCCTGGGGCTCACACAGCCCAGTGCCAGGGTTTGGCTGTGGGGCCTCGCTGTGGAGCCAAACCCCAGCGTGTCCCTGGGGGTGCAGAGCAGAGGATGCTCCACAGCCCTGGCATAGGGGCTGGCAGCCACCAGAGCAGCCCTGCAGCTCCCAGCCCCTGGCACCGGGCTCACCAGCACACCCAGGGCACCCTGCTGCCCAGAGCAGGGCCAGGGGCTGCCCGTACCCTGCTCAGGAGCTCACTAATTCTGTGTTACATGAATTGGATTAAAACAAAAATGTCCATGTGTGCAAATGTACAAACTGACAGCAGCTCACGTGTGGCTTTCATGCTGACTTCAAGTTGTGTTAAAGATATGTAAGAGTTACTGGGCATAAATAGGAAAAAACATTAACCCATGAGCTGCAGGAAGCAAATACAGCTCATGAATGAGAATTGGTGTTGGCGTGGATCTGGCAAACTTTAAGCTCTAAATAACTGTTTACTTCAAACTTTGTGGTGTCTTAAGAGAATGATTTGTAGTTAGAAGATTCCCAAGCGTACCCAGAGGGAAAGCAGGTTACAAGCATGACCACAAAATCAGGACAGGTTTAATCTCATTTGCTAGTCAAAGATTGCACAGCATGAGGCAAGGTGGAACTTCTAGGTGGTCACAGTAGAGAGATAATGAGCTGGATCTTGTACCTAGTAATCACAACTCATGGTTATTATTATGGTCAGTGATTATTAATGAGCAGCCCAAGCAGCCCAAAGCCCAAAGGCCAGAGCTGCAGTTGCATTCTCACATATTTTTTATCTGACAGATTCCAGGTGAGTGGCTCAGGGAAAGGCCTCTTCAACTACACCCAGCCCTGAGGCTGATGGATAATCACAGGGATCACCTGGGCCCCTGGTGCTGGTGGGCTGGTTGCCTTCCATAAATACATCACAGAAAGGCTCAGTTTGGGGACAGGCTCTGGCAGTTCCCTGGGAGCTCCTGGCCCCAGCCCTCACCCCACCTGCAGCTCTGCTGGCTGCCCAGGCCCCCGAGAGGCTGAGCAGCGCTCTCTCAGGTGGGACACCCAAGGCATGGCTCTGGCATGCTCCAGGTAAGGAGCTGTGGCAGCAGACACGAGTCTGGTGGGGTTTTGCAGCGGCTCCAAGTAGCCCGTGCCAAATCCAGCGAGGCTGGCAAGCCGAGCAGGAGCTCTGCAGGAGGCTGAGAGGCTCGGCCGCAGCCGCAGCGGGACTGAGCGCTGGCTGTGACACAGGGAGTGTCACAGGGCGTGCAGCGAGGTGTCCCCTCCGCCGGCGCGGAGCTGCGGGGTGCGCTCAGCCGCGTGGAAAACGCGCTCAATGGCCCGGGCGGCTGCCAGCGCCGCTTCCTGCCGCNTCGGCCAGCCCGCAGCCCTGCGGGGCTCGGGGCCAGCCGCGGGCCCCCGGCTCGCCTCTCCCTGGCCTGGCTGGGCACGGCTCTGTCCCGCTGTCCCTCGGGCTCCGTGCACGCCAGGAAGGGCTGCACAGAGCCACAGCGCAGCCGGACCGCGGGGGCCGCGCCGAGCCCGCCCCAGCCCCGGGGGCTGCGCTCTGCTGGGGCTGCTTGGGACCTCTGGTCAAACGTGAATTGGTGGAACATTTTATTTCCTAGCTGAACGCGAGAAATTGATCACAAAATGTTCGGAAAAGAACAGGATTTTCAACACAGAGAATCAGATTCAAAGAATATCCTATTTTTATGCTCCCTCTCCGTGTAATTCATCTGCCATTCCAAACAAGACGTGCCTCAGCTGAATGAAGCCTCAAATAATCACATAATAGGAGAAGTCATTTATTGTGAATCAGGCTCTTTCTGTGGTATATAAATAGTCTGTGCTGTTCCACAGGCATTGTCAGTCAGGATTAATTAGCAATTGACCCTTGCTTGAGATTTCTTCACTACCTCTACATTTTTCATAGGGCTAAATGAGCTCTCCACATTGCTTTAAGAGGCTTCCTAAGCTGGAGTTTCATTTACCTCTAGGCTATAAATCAGTAGTTTAATTTATCACTAGGTTACATATCAGCAGTGAATAGTCAGGGTGGAACTGAGTTTATTATAAAGGTGTTCTGTTAGAAGACACAGTATTACAGTGATTGAAACATGCTCTTCAATTTTCCATTAATGCCCAATTATGAATATGACCACAGAGAACCACACTTTACAAACTTTACATTTAGCATCCTAATAAATAAGTTCAATAAATAGGGACTCTGCAGAGGAAGCCGTACATATACAAACAGAAGCTGCTTAACAATGTTGTCAAAAAATAACTAGAGCTACTCTCATTTGTAACCAATCACTGGAATTGGTAAGTAAAATATAAATATTTTACTCTTATGATGCAGACCAGAGGAACAAAGATCTGTTAAAAATCACCCTTAGGATTACATCAAACTTAATTTTGTACACTAAATTCATTATTCAGAGCATGCTTTTATACTGCTTTTAGCACAAAATATTGTCAAATACATTTATTAAAAATATGAGAAACGAGTGAGACTGCCCATGTGGAATTTCATCTGTGCCTGATCACTAGCTCTTGTGTTACACAATGTTGCAGTTTGGCTAATTTTGGATGAACTATTCCACATTTGGAGAAGATCTATAGTAAAGGCCCAGATTTACTCTGTAGTATATTGCAACATCTTGTTAATACAGTAACTTATTTGTCAAAGTCAAAAAAATTAATTCCCCCCAAATATTGTTATATATATTATATATATATATATATATATA
>VXBC01007199.1:200270-220270 GCA_013399945.1 Ploceus nigricollis
GATGGATGGATGGATGGATCCAAGGATGGATGGATGATGGATGGATGGATGGATCCAAGGATGGATGGATGGATGGATGGATGGATGGATCCATGGATGATGGATGATGGATGGATGGATGGATCCAAGGATGGATGGATGGCAGCATCTCCCCTGCCTGGCTTCGGCCTGGACCCAGCAGCCCAACAGGGAGGACAGCCTTGCCCAAGTTCCCTCCAAGCCAAAGCAGTGATTCTGAGGTTGCAGCCGTGTGCTGCCCTCCAGGCTGCTGCCCATTGCCCATTGCAGAGCAGGGGGACCAGCCGGTGTCCCTTCAGTGTCCCTGCCATGTCACTGCCATGTCCCTGCAGTGTCCCTGCAGTGTCCCTGTGGTGTCCCTGCAGTGTCCCTGCCATGTCACTGCCATGTCCCTGCGGTGCCACTGCTCCCTCGCCCCCTCCCTGATGCACAAACCCCAGCAGCAGCAGCCCCTGGCCAAAGGCATTCCCTGTGGCAGCAGGACCCCCAGTGACCCTGATTCCTGGAGCAGCTGCTGCTCCTTCATGGGACACTGGCGTGTCTGGTAAACACTGAGGAGACGATAAGGGGGCAAGAAGAAAGGTCAGATGCAGAGCCTTCTGTCACATCGGAGGTTGTGTAGAAAACATAAACCCTGCTTTTTACAGCTCCCTGACAAGCAGCTTCCCCATGCCTGCCCTGCATGCCAGGTCCCAGTGCCATGTGGTTAAACCTCATCCCTCTTCTGTGCTTTTCTCTAGTGGGTAAAACCTGTTTTTTAAAAATTATTTTTTAGCACTGATTAATATTAAAGCACATCTCCTTAGGGGCTGTTTAAAAAAAATGCAGAGCCTTTGGTGGGGAGCAGGGGGAAACACTAATGTGCACCAAACCACATAATTTAATTTATATTTTCCTGTTTAAATTAATGCAGAGTTTTAAAAAGATGTTTAAAGCCTGGGCAAAGGATTCTCCGGCGGTGTTAACTGGGCCACTTAGAGCAAATAGGCTTTAGCAGAGAAATGCACAAATAAATGTGCTGTTCTAGCAGCGATCACAGAGCAGGCAGTGAATCCTCTCAGTGAAAGCAGAGACATGACAGGCTCGTGGTTATTGACTTGGGGTTTTGAAATGAAATTACAGCAATTATTTTGCTCTTGTGAACAAGAAACACAGAATTAATAGAATTCACAGGAGATGAATATTCAATTATCCTGGGTTAGGGGGGTTTGTGGTGTTGTCAGCCGGTGCTAAAGCAGTGAAACAAACATTCCTTGGGAGAGCTGAGGCCAGGGAGGCTGCCTGGGGCCCGGCTGGCCAGGGGCCTGTCCCTGCAGCACCTCAGGCCAGGCTCCTTTCCCAGCCCCAGAGCTGGGGCAGCTTTGCAGGGGACAAACTGAGCTGGTGGCACCCAGGGCACGGATTCGCCCGCTCGGTGTGGGCTCCAAAGCCAGGTAATGTCCTGCCCCCTCCCCTCAGCCAGAGCCCTGCCTGGTGCAGAGCCCCAGCCCCACAGGTGCCCCAAAGGAGGTGAGGAGGGCAGGGCAGGGCACAGCCACCCACCCAGCACAGGGTTCCACACACCGAGGCTGCAGAAATCCTGCCTTAGATAAGCCAGGAATGAGCAATTTACAGCTGCTCCAGCCAGCCCTGCCAGCTGGCATGCCGTGCCCCAGCCCCACAGCCCTTCCATTTCAGGGAAATCGAGGGCAAGACTTATTTTTCCAGCTCACAGCTCTACATTAGAAAAGACACAGGTGAAGATTTTTGAAAGTGTTTTCTGCTGATAATGAAAAGGTTGGTTTTGGTTTGTTTTTGAAAGCAACAAACTACCACATGGCAGAAACAAATGGGAGAAAATTATCTTATAAACAGTTAAATGCATCAAAATTGGTTTGTTCTGGTGCTTGCAAGGTCCTTGAGCAGCCTGTCTGTGTTTTGTGCCGGGACTGCTGATCCTCAGCACCCTGTGTGTGCCCAGGTCCTGCACGGAACGGGGACAGAGCCAGGCAAGAAGGGAGGATGTGCAGCAGAGCCGGGCAAACCCTGTCCTGCAGGGAGGGACCGGAGCCGAGGGAGGCGCCGGACGCTCCCACTGCCGGCCTGGCACGGGGCACATGCCCTGGGACCCTCCCCTCAGCCCGGGGTGTCCCCTCCCTCCTCACCCATCCCAGCTCCCGGGGGCACATCCTGACACCCTCCTGCACGAGCAAAACCTCTTGGCAGAGGAGATTAGATCCCTTGGATAGGGAAATAGGAGGGAAATATAAATATAAATGTACATATAAATATAAAAATATTTTATATAAAAATATATGTTTTATATACAAATATATGGGTTTTATATATATATATTTCCTATATATATATATTCTTTTAGGTTCCCACAGCCTTGCAGAGGAGGCATCAGAGCAGCACAAGCAAATGTGTTTACAGCTTCACACTTAAATTTGAAACGTGTTTCTAACCTGACATCTGTGTATTTTCAGCCCTTTCCAAAGCTCTTGTTTTGCTTTCTATGGCTTCTGCTTCATTATTCTAATTTAATAAAGCTGCAGTGAAGGCAGAGTGCCGACTCTTTGTGGCTAATGAAAGACATTGATTTGTTTGTACTTCTTGTTATAGATTTTTCCTAATTACAGGCATTTTTCAGAGGCAGTTGAAAAAATAAACGAGCAGCTGGTTTGAATGTGCAACCTATTATTGTATTTCCTAGAGCTGCAGAAATATTAACGCTCACAGTGGGATGGTTTTCGATGGAGGAGGGCAGAAAAGGCATTTTCCAGGTGGGAGTCCACTCACTGGTCCACTCCCTTCCTTCCGTCAGTGCCGCTGTCAAGAAAGGCTGGAAAATTGGCTTTTTCTGTCACAGCAGCTCCAAGGGGGGCACCTGGGCTCTCCCAGGGAGCCTCCACGGAGCAGGGGGCAGGGAGGGAGAGGAGCAGCATCCCCGGGGGCCTGGGAGTGACTGGGAATGGGCAAACGAGTGCCCAGGGGCTGGGTGAGCAGGGGTGGGATGGAAAACAGAGCAGGAGCCTGCGTGCAAGATGCTTTTCAAAGCAAATTGTAACGGGGGAGCAGAACCAGGGGATGAGCAGCACACACAGAGCCTGCCCAGAGACCCCCCGAGACCCCTGGCACGGTTTGTGGTGGCCACGGGGCCCAGCCTGGCACCACGCACAGGAGGGGCAGTGCCAGGGGACCCTGCAGTGACCCCTGCAGTGCCAGGGGACAGCACAGCCCCTGTGCTGCCAGGGCTCTGGCACCCACTGTCAGACCCCTCCGTGCAAACCCCGGGGCAGCTCCCTGGGGCCCCATCCGCACCATCCACAAACAGGTTCCCCGTCAATGCTGGTGGGAATGTTTCCCGAGGTGCACGCAGGCTTTTCTCTCCAAGCAATGATGTTTTCACTCCCAGTGTAAATTCCAAGCCACAGGCAGCCCTCGCACTGAGGAGCTCTGGCTGGGGCAGGACCTTGGCCAGCCCAGCCAGCCCTTCCCTCCCACTGCCGCTGCAGCCCGGCCACCTCCTGTCACACAGCTCACTAGAAATCACACACGGGTTGCAAAACTATTGCTAAACTCTGGAAACTCATCCAAGTCCCAGTCCCTACACGTTTGAATCATGCTCCCAACAAAGGCTGATTTGCCTGTGAAAACAAACCACGACACGCTTCCCCACCCCTAGGCAGGAGGAGCTGTGGAGGCGGCTTTGTTTGTTTGTTTGTTGGTTGGTTTGGTTTTTTCTTGGAGAAACCATTTAAGACTTGAATCAAAACAAAGATCTATTTGGAGCCGGTTCTCTTTGCTAGGGCAAATTAAGAAAAAGTTGGATTTTAACCCAAACCATTCACATTTTGCCCTGGCAATGTGTTGTGGAGGGCACAGCACAGGACTCCTGCCAGCACTTGGCAGCCCTGCCTCTTCCCTGCCCAAATTGCTTTCAGAGCAGCAGAATTGCAGCACCAGGGTCAGGAAGGTGCTGCTGTCGGGATTCCCTGCTGCCCCTGTCGCTGCAGCAAAATGCCTCAGGGCAAAGGGAGCGAGGTGCAGAGAAGGGCTGAGCTTTCCCTGAGGTAGGGCTGGGAGCCCTCCCCTCGGGCTGGGTCTGCACAGCCGGGGCTCCCTGGGGCAGGTGGGCTTTCCCTGCCCTGGGCTGAGCTGCAGCACGAGTGGGAGGAGCAGGGGTCACTTTGCCAGCATCCGTGACAGAAGCAAAAATAATCCTGCTGCTCCCACATCAAAAATTTCTTAGCATGATTCATTTGAAAGCAGAATCATTCCACTGGGGTTGGCCACGAAGGCTGTTGCAATCGAGAAGTGGAGGCAGGAATGCTGGTGGGAGGGCAGGAGCTTCCAGAGGGGAGCCTGGCCACTTGCAGGGAGCAAATCCCTGCACCTGCCCTGCTTCAGCTTCCTGGTGGGCAAACGAGGATGATCCCAATTAACCACCCTGGTAAAACACTTGGAAATGCAGGACTGAAAAGGACTGTAAAAGACCTGAATCTATTGCTGCAGGAGTACCGAACTTTAAGGCTCCCTTGTGATTGTCAATGAGCCAGAGCTGCACACACAGCTCGGTCTGTGGTGGGGCCCTCTCCAGCCTCGGGCAGAGGGGATGCTCGGGCAGGGACAGCACGGGGAGTCACAAAGGAGCAGAGGAGGGAAAATCCTCACAAGTCCGGTTTGAAAATAAGGAAACAGCACTGTCAGCTCGTTCAAACCCTCCTTGGTTGCCTCAGGGTGTGTGCAGTCAAATCCTCTGGGTTTTCTGCGGGGTGTCAGTGCCCTCGCTGCTGCTGCTGCTGCTGCTGCTGCTGCTGGGGATGAGCGCAGGGTGAGATGACAGGACTCAGCTCTGCTGAAATATTTTGAGGCCGAGAGACCCTCCCCTCTGCTCCCTCCCCACAAGAGCATCCGGAGAGGCCGCGGCTGGCGGGGGCAGGAAGCGGACCCGGCTCTCTCGGGTGCCTCCCGCTCCGCTGAGCCTGGCCACAAACGCCGTGCGGGCGCTCCTCCTCCGGAGCGGGGAGGGCCCCGGGGGCGGGGGGAGCCCGCTCCCCCTGCAGCGTCTGTTTCCTGTTCCAGCTGGCACGAAAAAAACCCCTTGGGTTCCCCCCACCCTCTCTAAAATTCAGTGGGGCTCTTCCACGTGGAATCAGAACAAATTCCCGGCAGGCACTGCCCGGTGAGCAGCGCCAGCCGCTCGCTCAGGACAGGACCCGAGGGTACCTGGTAAATGAGCCAAACCCGGGCACAAACACAGCAGCCAAACAGGAGCCAGGAGGCTCAGCTCACTGCTCAGCCCATCTCTGTCCCCTCAGTGCCTCCGGGATCCGACCTCCTCTCCCTGGATGTGCCCGTCCTGCCACCACACAAGTGGCACTGGGAGCTGCAGCTCGTTGTGCACATGAGCTTTGTGACTCAGATTCAGAGCCAGCTCTTGCTGCAGAGGAGCCACCTTCCCCCTCACAGCCTGACTGAAGTCTGGGCTGAGCCAAGCTGGCACAGCAGGAGCAGAGCCTTCATGCTCTCTGCTCTTTCCCTGCCATCCCAGGTGAAGGGGTTCAATGGCAGCTGTTTGGGGTGGTGTTTTGTTTGGTTTGGGGTGTAAGCACGTAGTTTTTATTACCTAAACAATCAAGAGAGGATTGCACTCGTCACAGAGCTGCCAGCCCGGCCCGCAGGTGCCCGTGCCCTCAGTGAGGGCAGGGACGTGGCTTGGCTGTGCAGCACAGGGCTCCCACGGCCTGGGACGGGGCTGCTGGGCTAACTCCCTCCCTGCCCTTCCACTTCTCCTCTGGGAGCTGCTCCTGTGCCACGGGCCAGGCCCCGGCGCCCCCTGCAAGTGGGTGGGCTGAGAGGGGCCTGTGCTGCCCCCCAGAGCGGATCAGGGAGTGGGGACACGGGGAATGGGGGCACTGGGGTGGGGCTTTGGGGCTTTCCCTCCTCCCCAGGCACCGAAAAGCAGCTTCTCCTCTTCTGCCCGCAGCACGGCTGCCCCGGCTGCCCCTGCCTTTCCTGGCTAAACGGAGCTCAGCTGCTGCCCCGGGGGCTCCGAGCTGGAGCACAGCCCCTGCCCAGCGCCCCCACCCCGGCACAGGGCTCGGTGCCCGGTGAGAGAGAGCAGGAGCTGCTGCTGCTGCAGCCTCCTCAGCCGGGACACCTGGCACCTGGGGGGAGCCAGGGCTCTGCCCTGCCCTGCCCCACACGGGGGGTGTGCGGGGATGGCCGTGGGCATGGCGTGCCGTGCCTCAGGAGCTGAGAGCCTGCAGCACCCCCAGCCCTGACACTGGGATCTCTCCGGGGTTCATGGGCTGGTCAAACAATCTTCATTCCTGGAAGTTCCCAAATGGTTTTCAAGGCCTGAGAAAAGTGATCCTTAATAGCTCTCCTTTTATCTGAACTTTTGGCCATTCGTGCCAGAGCCTTTGTTGACATTTTGTAACTCTTTTATTTAGAAATTCCCTTCCCTGCACCACGGGCTCTGCACAAACAGCTGTTCCACACAAACAGCTTTGCAAGAGGAGATCTGTCTCCCGGGCTGAGTTATCAAACTTCCCCCAGATACAGGCCTGCTTAATAATTAACGACTTTTTGAATCTGCTGGAATATGGTGTGGATTCCTGTGGTGCACTGAAGGAACCAGCCCCGGGCCCAGCTCTCGGATGGCAGCTGGGAGGTGAGATGAGTGCTCTCTCCCGGGTGCGGGGCAGAGCCAGCTCCCAGGAAACTCCCACTCCTGCTGGGAGGTCACACGTGTTTTTAAAGATTGCCACTTCCTGCAGCTCTGGGGAACAGCTCTCAGCCATGGCAAACCAGCGGATGTTTAAAAAAAGACACCGAGCCTCAGAGTCACCAAACGCTGGGGTTTCCCAGCAGCTCCTCTCCCCGCAGGCCGTCCTGGTCTGCTGGAAATGCCAAGCCCCGAGACAGCCACACCGGGAGCGCTGTCCTCCACCAAAGAAACCCCGAGGGTGATTGCTGTCCCCAGAAGGGCTCCGAGTGTCCCTGGGACAGCCCCGGGGGCTCTGCCCTGCAAAGCCAGCAGCCCACAGCTCCCGGCGGCGCCGGAGCTGCTGCCGCGAGCCCAGCCCATCAGTATTCCTCTTCCCTGGGCAGTTCTGACATGTTTTGAAGTGAGCTGCGAAGTTTTTGCATTCATAGTTGCTATTCACTATTTTGAGTCGAAATATTAATTTTTTTCACATTGAGTGGTGTTAAACCCAAAGTGCTGGAGCATGGCAGTGCTTCAAGCTGCTAACAACATTCTACTCTGAAATGTACCCATAAATAGGAAAGACTGGATAAATTATACTGCACAGCTCCATAAATCTGACACAAACCCATAAGCAAAACTAACAGGGAAGAAAACCTCCCCTCAACAAAGCTTATCTGAGTCCTTTAATTCTCATCTCCAAGTCTTTCCTTGTTTAACCTTGGTTTTAAAAGACCTTTGAAAATTTACCCTTTTTCCCCCACCTTTCTTAAAATAGTTCCATTTCCATGCAGTTTTGCAGAGTGAGTGACAGAATCTTTCCTCTCATTGAATTTACTCCCCTGCTAGTGACAAATGATGGTAAACCTGGGATTCAGCCTGGGTGGGGAAAAACCAGTGGGGCAGTCAGAGCCACTGGTGCCAGCCTGGAGCTGCCCCTCGGCTGTCCCACAGCGGGACTGTCCCCACCCTCGACTCAAAGCCTGTCCTAAAGCCTGTCCTAAAGCCTGTCCTAAAGCATGTCTGAGCCCGCAGACGCGCAGCACGGCCGCTGAGGTGCTTCTGCTTCCTGCCCTGATAAAGCATCGCACATTTTTGCCTTATCGCAGCAGTTCTGCCCCAGTGCGCTGCCGAGCACGGCTCAGGGATGCGGCTGCGGGGTGCCCGGTGAGCGTCACCCCTGCCAGGCCCTGCCCGCGGGGCCCCGCCACCCCCGGGCCAGCCCGGCTGGAGCAGCCCGGGCAGAGCAGCCCCGGCGCCGGGCTGGGCTCTACGCGGGGTGCTTGGCTGCTTTGGCGTTTTTTCAAGTGCTGCCTTCCTCCTCTGCCTGCGGGCGCAGGAATCGAGCTGCCGTGCTCTCCCCCCGAGCTGCAGGCTGCACCGGGGCCCGGCCCAGCGCGCGGCCCGGCCCGGGGCGCTCCGCAGCTCACGGACAGGTCCCCGCGCTCCCAGGGGCTCTGTAACCCAGTAACCCATTGTCAGGAGCCTGACAACGAACATTTAATTAAAGCAAATACCCACGTGATTTGCAAACCAATTTTTTAAAATTACAGTGCATCAGAACTATATTTTTAATGAATTGTACCGCGCTGTGGTGATCCCCATCCACTTCCAAAGCTCAGGAGCACATAGACGTTCATTTTCTCATCTCCGTTTTTTTTACCCTGCACAAACATGCAAAGACAGCAGCCTGGCTGCAGAAACAACCGCTGGCCGGGTGATGCCCACGGAAGGGCTCAGGCCTTACGGGATCAGCGCCAGGGGTCCCGGCTGGGGCTGGGGGCCCAGCGCTGTGCGGGGAATCCGTGCGGGAGCGCCCCGCGGGCTCCGTCCCGTGCCAGAGCTGCTTCCAAACGCATCGCTGCGGGTTTGGGGAGGAGGACGAGACCGCAGGACCCCGCAGCTCACCCCAGCACTGAGCTCTGCCCGGAGCACAGCGAGGGCTGTCCGAGCAGAGCCCACCCCTCCCGCACCCTCTGGAGCCACCCGGTCCAACCTGGCAGCGAGCCTGGTAGGAGAAGAGGCCCGAGAAACCCCAGCTTGCAAAGCCGCAGGACAAAGCAGCAGCTCCGCTGTGGTTTTAATGCGCCTCTCCTGTTCCTTTTGGGGAGCAGGTGGAGCACAGCCCCGTGTCAGCCCCACCGAGGCACCCCCAGCGCCCGGGGCAGCGGGCGGCTGCAGCGGCACGCGCTGCTCGGGAACGGCAGCAGCCTGCGGTGGGCAGGCACCGCACGGGGGCTGGAGCCGCTCCGCGCCCGGCGAGGAGACAGCTGGGCCTCCTCCGGAGCGGCAGCGCGGGGCTGACTCAGCTGCCGGCGCTGCAGAGCCGCGCGTGGGGCTCCACGTGTCCCCACGGCCCGCGGGCTCGGCCCCCTCGGGCCCAGGGGAGCGTCTCGGCCCCGCGGCTCGGCAGCGGCCCGAGGAGCTGGGAGCGGCAGCTCTGCCAAAGGCATTCCCAGCTTGGCACGGGACCTGCTCCCCAGGCAAGAAGAGACACGAAGCCGCTGACACGTTTCTTCCTGTTCCCATTGAAAACTGCGTCGGAGCAAGGCTGAGAGAAATCATGTGCTGGGTTTTACAGATTTCTCCCCAGAATGAGGCTTCGGCTCAGAAGGGGAGGATGGGAGGGTTTAAAAAATAAATACAAAATTCTGTTTGCCCGAGATTACTGTCACAGCACAATCGGACAGGCTGCCAGGTCCCTCACTGACTCCTCCCGGCCTGCAGGACTCTGAGCTGGTGCACTTGGAAAGCAGCAGTTTGGTTTGTGTGATCATTGATATCCACTGCATCGGGAAAGGACTGACAAATCAAGTACAAGAAAATGTTGCCCATCTGTTATGAGTGGGAACCTTCAAACTGCAGCATCACAAACTATTGCCCAGGGCTGTGGGGAGAAAAAAAGGAGGGAAGAAAAGGAAAAGGGTTGGAATTAAGTCCCTTCCCTGCTGTGTGTCGGGCTGGCTGCAGGCTGGAGGGACACTGACCCACCGGGCAGAGTGGGGGTGGGCGCTGCCCCCGGGCTGGGGCTGGCAGGCACCAGGGAGGGGAGCACTGCAAGGTGCTGCAGCAGGGGGAAGTGCAAAAGGCCAGGAAATATCCAGGAATAAGAACGGCCGACGTTCCAGCGGTGGATGTGGAATGACACGGGAGAGGCACGGCAAACAGAGCAGGGCTCTGGCAATTTCTAACCCTGGGTGCTGCCCGAGGGTCGCTGCCTTGCACCTGCACGTTAGGGCACCTCAGGGCGTGGGGCCGGCCCCATCCCCTCCCGTCCCGGCTGACCCCGTCCGTCTGTGCCGTCCCCACGGGAGGGTGGCAGCGCTCGCCCGAGCAGCCCCGGCTCACGGAGCTCACGGCCCCACTGCCCTGCTCACCCTGCCAGCGAGCCGGGGCTGCCGGAGCCCAGGGGGGCTCAGCTGCACGATGGGGCCAGGGGAGCCGGTGGCAGCCCCGCGGGGCTCAGCAGTGGGCACTGGGCACAGCCCTGTCCCTTCCCATGAGAAACGAGGGCTTCTGCTGGCATCTGCCGAGCGGCAGAGCCACGTGTGTGAACTCGCAGCTGGATTACGTTTTTGCTGCCCGGGAAGCAACGAGATGACTGAATTCCTGAGCAAGAAAACAGATTGGGAAACAGAAGATTGCTCAATGCACCTGCTGGTGAGTCAGAAGGCACAGACCCGGCACGGGGTACCCAGAGGCAGCAGGGAACGACCCTGGGGGGCAAGCCCCTCACTCTGCAGAGAATTGGCACTCCAGGCTCAGTTCTGGCCTGAGCCCTGGCCTGAACCACTGCCGAGGGCAGGGAATTCCCAGGGAGCTGGGCTGGCTTTGGCACCCAAGTCCTGGCCAGGTACCCGGGGCCAGAGCTGCGTCCTGCAGCCCCAGCCTGCCCCGGTGACACAGGCACGGCCAGGAAGGGGCCTGGCACGGCTGGCTGTGGCCGGGGGCTCACAGGAACGGGGGGGCTCAGCAGCTTCACTACCGAAGGTGTCCGGCACTGCCAGGCCAGCGTCCGTGTTTGCCAACACCCAGCCACAGGAGGTTCCTCCAAAGGAAAATGGCTTCGATAAACCCTATGAAAGGGCAACCCAGACCAGGGTGTGCATCTCACAGCAGAGACAGACGTCCCCCAAACAGCGTGGAGGTGTTTTGGGAGAACAGACACCAAGTGACTGATACTGGGTATGGGGAGAGGTCAATACAGGCGGGCAGGGAGGGAGGGAATGTTAGTAGAGGCTCAGGGACCCCCCAAAAGTTTTATAGGGCAAGTTGGATTTTGTGAATTCCCGCCAGCTCTCTCCTGTGAGCTGCTCCTCTTTCCTCTCTATCTGTGCATCTATTTTAGGATGAAGTTTTCACTTCAGCACAGATGTTCAGAACTGGGTTTCATGCAGTAACAATATGTTCACATCATTTTCCTTTTTGCACCAGAAACCACGAACTGAGGAGCTGGAGCCAGCAGCAGCTGGCAGAGCCGGTAAGTGACACTCTGGGCATATTTCCCCCCTTTGCTTACGGCTGCCGATGCCAGGGGCGCGGTGGCCACAGCCAGGCCCCTTGGCCACCACGTGTCGGGGTCTCCCTGGCGGCGGCCGCGGCTCCGGCACCGCTGCCACCCCTGGGGGCAGGGCCGGCCCCCAGAGCGCCCGGGGTTAAAGGAGCCTCTGCCCGGCGAGCAGCGGGCAGCGGAGGCGAGGGGGGAAGGAGAGTGTGGGAGTGGGAGGGAAGGACCAGCAGAGCCCCTCCACGGGGCTCCGGGTCTGGGACCACAGAGAGGGCTGTGACCGGCTCCGTTTGGGCAGGAAACACGCTCTTTTAAACATTGCAACTAATGTCTGGATGCAAAAACACGCTCAGAATTATTCTGTTTCCTTCTTCCTGCAACCATTTCCTGCCCAGGGAGCAGAGGTGATTCGAACTCTTCCCCAGGTTCCTGTTCCTCCCTCCCTGGAGGCTCAGAATCCTCCCCAGCTCAGAAAAGCCTCCCAGCTGCAGACGCAGGAGATGCTTGGAAGAAAATTTTATTATTTTGCTTTTCACAATTTATACAGCTGTCATTGCTGCTCCCGTGGCTGTCATTGTCCTGGCCCTGGCCAGCAAGGTGCCACATCCCAGAGGGGTGGCAGGGACAGAGAGGTGCCACATCCCCGAGAGGTGCCACGGGCAGCGAGGTGTCACAGCCGCAGCTTCTCGAGCTGCTTTGGCAGCAGCTCCTCGTGGCTCTGCTCGGCATCCGAGCTGCGGATTGCTCCCTGGCAGCCCCGCGGGGCAGAGCCGGCCCGAGGGTCCCGCAGGGCTGGGCCAGCCCCGGGACGGACCCCGGGAGCCACCGCAGCCACTGCCCAAGTTACAGAGGAAAATCCAGCTGGGTTCTTTTTGCCAGCTCTGAACACCGGCACTGCTCGACACGTTGTTTTTCCCTTGGCAGCTAAGTGTGGGGATAAATGAAATGCTGGTGTCATCCTGAGCATGGGACAAAGGGAGTGCAGGGGACTGGGTGCTCGGCCAGCAGGAATGGGGTGCCCAGGTGTGCGGAGCCGGGAAACGGTGCCAATAGACCTGTATGGGAAAGGCCAGCTTGTGCTGGGGGTCACAGGAGACACCCGGAATCCCCCTGTTAAACAACTGCCCTGAGGTGTTTCCTGTAATCAGTTAAAGTTGTGATGTTGTGATCAAAAATGTTGATTATCAGTGATTTCTGGGAAACCGACGGAGGAACTGCAACACGTGGCAACAGAGCTCCCTCTAATGTCAGCCGCTGCCCGGCTGCACCCGCTCCCGGCTGCCCCATTCCCTCCCCTCCCTTCCCAGTTCCCTTTATTCCCTGTGCCCCCATTCCCTGCTCCCCCTTTCCCTGCACCTCCAGGTTCTGCCCCCCATTCCTTGCCCCTCCAATTCCATCCTCACTCCCTTCACTCTGAATTCCCTGCACGCCCAGCTCCCTGTTCTCCAGTTCCCTGAGGACCCAGCTCCCTGTGCCCCCATTCCCCACTCCCCTCATTCCCTGCAGGGAGGGCCTGGGGGTCCCAGTGTGTCCCTGAACCTCAAAGGTGCTGCCACGGGAGGGTAACGACAGCGGAGGCTGATCCAGAGATCCTGGTGCTTTGTATTTACCCCCAGGATCTAACAGGAATATCCTCAGCAGGTGGTGTTTTTATACACATCCTGTGGCTGGAACGTGCTGGTGCAGAAAAGCCCCAGGACCAAATAAATTGTGGGCAGTCCCACAAGTGCTCAGACATGTTCAAGCCTAGGTAACACAGTGGAGCCACTTTTAACCTGGTAGAGGAAAAGATAATTAAGAAAGAGAACTTTTATTAGGGCAATTTCACTTTATTTTTTTCCATACAGCAAGGTCAACTATAGCAGTAATAATAAAATAAGCATAAACCCAAATTGCAGCCCAGGACAGAGTACGTAACTGGAGCAACTACAAGCAAAGTAAGTCTGTGGTTACGTAAGAGCAAACCCAAGCGCGCCCGTCCTTCCAGCAGATGGCCCGGGGGCTGCAGAGCGCAGCTCGTTAATTCATTAATTAATTACTGATCGCTGGGAGCTCCCAGCCCCACGCCTGCTCCCAGGCACGCACAGGGTGACCGGGCTCCTGACACGCTTTCCGTGGCAAGGGAAGATCTCCCAGGTTGTTCCTCACCTGCTAAAAGAACAGGAGCACTACAGCGAGAAAAGAATCCCCTACCCTACAGCTACGGGTGCTGTTCCGTTTGCCTGTCCATGGTTGAACTCTGTGAATGTCAGTATTTGTTTTGAAGAATTTTTTTTGTGAACAAGAAACCACTGAAATTGTCAGAAACTGGTTTGAATAGCATATATCTTTAATATATTTTGATACTTTAAGCATGCAGTAGATTTTGAATAATGTACGGAATATCTGAGCCATGATTCCCTGGATGGGCTGAAGTACCTGCTTTTTTTTTTCTTTTTTTTCTTTTTTTTTTTTCCTTTTTTTTGTTTCTTAATGATTTTCAGGCAGATTTGACCCAGTGGAGCTTCTGTCAGTCATGAGATCTCGGAAGGATGGCAGATCTTTCCAGCTGAAAAAATCCTGGCAAACTACAAGCTGTCCACATAAAGCAAAGCAACTTTTTGGAAGGGGGATGGAGTGCTAACTCTGTGCCACTTTTGCAAGCAATTTTGTTCAGCCTGTCATTTTATTTAGCCTTAACAAAACTCCTTGTAATTATAGACATTTTTATTCAAAATAAGATCTTACTATTATACAGGTTTCTCTCTTTTTTGACTATATACAGAAGTGCAAAAAGTCAACCTTCGCTCTCGACGTCCCAACTGCAGCATAATCAACCCTCAAGAGTTTGCACACACACACTAGAATTCTTGTTACGTAAACTTTGAGTATTTGGATTATCAACAAAAAGTCCCTTGATCTATTGATTATGCAGCTTATTTATAACAAGGCCTGATATTCAGGGATTTCAAAAAATATTTAAACAATATTTTAACATTTGAAATGGATACAGTAGAAAATAAATTTTATTCTAATATCTAGGAACTAGATTTTTTTTCTTATAATAACTAATTACAAACAAAATAAATCCTCAAAATATTACTCAATTGTCTGCCAGGATTGTTGCCATAGCAACAACTTAACTTCTTACTTAGCAATGATTATATAATTATAAGATATCCATATAAAAGATCTTTGTTCTTTGAATGAAAACTAGACAAGAACTAACAATGACTGACATTCTTACATTGTCGTATTAGATCAGTAAAATAGAAATCATTTAGTTAACAATAATACGAATACTCATAAGACACTACATATAGATTCCAAACTGAGTATATTATGAAGAAAACTACTTTTTTTTTTTTGTATTTTGAAAAAGTCATCAGTAAACTCTAATAAAACAAAATTCTATGAACTGAAATGGTATCAACTGATAATAGAAAATGAAAACGAGCTAATAAATGTAAGAAATAAAAACTACACTTTTAACAAGAAAAAAATAAGTAAATTCTCTATGGTAAGTCACTACAATAACATGTGAAGTCACCTATACTTTCTTAACACGATTGAAATTACATTGGTATGGGTTTTAACCCGTAATGTAATAATCTAAGGCTTTAATAGATGTACAGTACAATCAGGAAAATCAACACATCATTCTTATCTATAAAGCATCTCTCTCAAGCATAAAAACTCGCAGTAAACTCGGAGTATGGCGAGTTCTACAACCGAACCCGCGCCTCTCCCTCCCTGCCCACCTGGGGCCTGGCCCCAGGCAGCCCCTGGCTGAACAGAGCAAAAATATCCTTTACTGGCTGCAACATCCAAACCACAAAAAGGAATTCCTTTGGATGAATCCATTCTTAGAACTTGAATGCACATCTATTTGTTTGTTTTTATTTTGTAAAGGCTTTCTAAGGCTATAAGCAGTTAATCTGAACAAAAAAAATCACATATAAAACTCACCCGAGTATTAACCCACCCAATTTCTACACTAATTAACGTCTCATTTGTCCTATTTTGGTTTGTCATGCATCTGCTGTCAGTGCTTCTGCGTCTTTGTTTAGAGTCGCCGCGGACGCGGGACTTGATGAATTAAAGTGAAACCCATCTCTGCAAAACATTTATAGTCCTTGTGACTCCCGACAGAGGCTATAAATAGAGCAAAAGAAGTTCCTCAAACATTTGTTACTGTGTCTCAGAAATGGCTTTTCCCTTTGCAGCTCACCTTATACAGTAACTATGCATAAATATGACATACAACGCCTTGGGAGAGTTTAGAGATAATGTTGTCCATAAGGGTTATGCACAGCTGGAGCATCTCTCTGGTGCTGCCCACTGGCTGTGAGGAGCAATTGGCCATTTCTGAGACAGCTTTGGTTTGAAACAGAACGGTGCCCTTTGACTGATCAGTACTCATCAAGTCAGTGAAAACGTGGTTCTGAAAATAACACTGCGGAAATAATACTCTGATGGATGTACAGTCTATGGCACTTCATGAGAATCCTTAACAACGTGGTACTTAAAGCCATTGATGTGCTTTAAAATATACACAGTTGTGGTTTTGCTTGGCACATTCATCTCTGTCAGATTCCTCTCTTCTCATTTCTTACAATCTATTACATTAAAAATATTACTCTTAAACAAAAATTACTGTGCATGCACGCTCTCGTCTATAATGGCAATTTTAAATACAAGGTGCACCTTTGTTATTTGTAAACCTTGAAAGAAATAAACTTACTTTAAAAAATTATATCTTGGTCTACAGACGTACCAATACATAATAGATTTCTGGTTACAGCATCGTCGGTCCTTCCGGGCGACGTCCGCGGCTGTGGGAGCAGCCCCGGGAGCCCGGCCCGGGCAGCGCGCGCGGGAAAGGCGGACGATGCTGCAGGCCTGGACAACAAGATCACCTCAGCACAAATATCAATTCAATGTACAAAGTAGATAGGCAACAGTGTGCAGTGGAGTCCCACGGTCTCGCTTCGTCTCGTTAACATGCAATGTGTGATGTCACTGCTGAGGGGTTCCCAGTGCTGCTGGACAGTATTTACATACACTATGGCTAATGAGCTCGGCCTCTTCCCACCCAAATCGGCCTCTTCGCCTCGGATTCCATCTGGGAAGGGAAGAGCACAAAGTGTTCTCGGCACAGCCAGGACACACTGTCACACACACCAGCCCCAGCTTTACACACGGGGCTGTGTCCCTGCAGGAACCCTCCAGCAGCAGAAGCATCCCATCCCACCTGAGGCATCCCATCCACCCCATCCCATGCCTTCCACCCTCCCTGCATCACTCCAGCAGTTTAACAATGCTTACATTCAGCTGAAAGGAGCAGCCGTGATTACAAACCCACTGTGGCCAAAGGGTCAGTCCTCACCCCCAGAAATAACCTCTAGAAACCCTCACCCTCATCCTGGGACAGGATGGCTGTGGGAGGGGAATCTCACAACAATAGGAGAATGATTTCCAAACCCAGGAAATGCTGGGGTTCCAAATTTTGAGATTTAAAAGCCATTCTTTCTGAAGAGAACCTGACGGAATCATCTTCCCCTCAAGTCTGCCCCTCAGCTCAGGTCAGTGCTGAGGCCACCACAGACAGAACATAAACCTCTGTGAACCCTGATTTTGCTGGGTGGGCATGTACAAACTAACACATGACGTGGCCACTGGTATCCATGGGATCTCCCCTTGGAGAGGAATGGCCCCTCAGGGGGGTCAGAGCCTCCGCCCCCAGAGCTTACTGGTTTTCTCAGAAAGAAGATAAAAACATTCTGTCCCTTACAGCAACAAACTGCACACATAAGAGTAAGAAAAAATACAGCAACAACACATTGGAACTTACTGTTTGATGACCAAATGTCTACATCTGTGTAACATACTTGTGGCTAGTCAGATGTTCGGCAGATATTATGGGTATCTACAGGTAAGAAATGTAAACAGTGAGTGACAGGTGCAATGAGCCCACTCAGAGGCACAGCATTTGCTACAGAACATCAGTTTGGGAGAGGGAGGATCAGCTGTGAGTTGGTGGGTTTTATATCGTAACTATAAGTTAAAGTCAACTGAAGTGCTACAATAGCAACTTATAACTGGAAAACACTGGGTTAAGTACTACTGGACAAATACAAATAAGTATTACTGGTTGTTCAGGAAACAGGAGAAGTTAACATCTACAAGTCATGCAGTGCAGTAATTGAAAATAGCCCTTTTTGTTGGCCTACACAAAATTCCGTGCTTTCAGTGTCTCACATGGTGAATTCTACAGTGGCCTTGTTTCAGTGTGATTTTGTGAAGCGCTCGCTGCTGGCACTGTCCTGGGTTTTGAATGCCAAACCTACGATGCCCTGAGCTTGATTTTCATGGCTGGTGAAAATCCCCGGCTGAGAAGAGCTCTGCCCTTCCCGCAGCAGCTGCGGCACCGCGCGGAGCAGCCGGCAAGCAAAGCCACCCCGAGCAGGGAAACAGCCCCCAGAGTGCCTGGCTGCACACACAGGACCGAGCACGTGGCTCCCCGCGAGTGCCCATCTGCTCAGTTTCCCGTTTGACAAACCAGGATTACACCGGAGCCAGCTGCCAGCACTGCCACCAACGGTGACACTGCGCCCCGGCCGTGGGTCACGGTGGCACCGCAACCCCGCAGTGCCCAGGGGAGCAGGCGTGCCCAGGCACAGGGAGCTGTGCTGGGGCCTGGGACAACATGGATTTGCACAATCCCAAATGGCTGTGGCACTTGGAAAGACCCTTTCTCCTGATGGGCACCAAGGATGGCCTGTGAACCTGGCCAGGAAAGAGAACGGGGGTTTCTTCTCGACTAACTCATTGGCAGGTCCTGCTGCTGCTTTTCCACCCCTGTGCCCTCTCCTCCCCTGGCAGCTCACACATCACAGCATTGCCAACTCCACAGGAATGGGCTTGGAGCAGAATGAAGCTTCTCATACCATGTTTTCCTGCTGCTGCAGGACAGGCTGCGGCACCCGGCTGGAGCAGCATCAGGGGCAGGGCTGTCGAACAGACCAAGGACCTTCCACACCAGCCCGGGAAGATGAAGGGCCACATCTTTAGCCTTTGGCATGCAGGCACACGGCATTGGGTGGCATTAAATACCTTCAGCATTGCTCACATGGTATATACATATATGGGCATATATGTATATATGGAGGTTTGGCTGCAGAACTGCACTAAGTGTGTTATGAGGCTCTGGGGAGGAAAGGCATGAAATGACTGGATTCTACAGCAGAAGGTTGTCCCTGTGATCTCCCTGGGAAGTGCATGGTTACTAACAGAGAGAGGATTTAAAAATAATGACTTTTTCTGCGGCTTGTCTTGTCCTCGCAACCCTCAGGACATGCACAGGATACAGAGACACACTGAAAGTAATTGGTGCAATAAACTACAATATTAAGAGACTTTGGGCATACAGGAGGTTGCTTGCTGAGGTGGCACATATGCAGAGGTAGCCCCACCTATGAACTAGCTTTTCAAAATACAAATTCTTAGGCCAGGTTTAAAGCCCTGAGTGAGCTGTTCATTCAGCAAACATTTCTCAAAAGAAGAATGTGCTAGCTGCTGAGCAGACTAACCTGGGCTGTGTTTGGAATTCTACAATATCCAGGTCCCTTTGGAGGCTCAGGATGTGCACGCCTAGGTGTCACTGCCATTAATGATGACATTTGGGAATTGCATTTTTGAGAGATGAGGAAGCAGACAGGTTAACGAGGGATGAACAGCTGGGGCAGCACAAAGTGGTAGTGCTCAACAGGTAAAGGTGCAAAGGCCCAAAGCCAAAGGCCCTGGGGCTCACTCTGGAGCTCTGGGTGTCCTGAGGAGACACATGTCCTGAGCCGGGAGCTGAGTGTGTCAGGTAAGCCTGACTTAACATTGACATCTACCTGCACAGGAGCACACCTGCACAACGCTGAGGAGAACCTGGAGCTCCCTTTTCTAAGGGCACACATGTCATCCCACTGAGCTGGAAGCAAGACCTGCCTATCAGACCTGAACTGACAGATTCATGGCATGGACAACTAACTGCCCAGCAAATCTCAAAAAATAATTAGCTTTTAGAAGAGGAACAGAAGAACTCTTTAAAACGTTTTTATTGTTGCACTTTCAGCCAGGTGTTGTACAGAAATCTGCTTTTCTGACAGCGTCCTGTGCTCAGGTGCAGCTCCAGCCACTCCTCTGGCACAGGGACTCATCTTTAGAGCATTGGTTCTGGCTTTCCTGGGAGGACTTCTAATCACTTACGTGGCAAAGCATGACTCTCATATTCCTGAAATACATCCAAACACGGCAATGACTGGGGTGGCTATTGAGAAATAAACCCAGACTCTGATGGGCATTTTCTTATCTGAGCTCTGTCCAAAGCAATGGGCCATTCCAAGGAGAATCACAAGGCTGCAAAAAAGGCTTCAAGGAAGTTTCTGTGTGGCCCCTGCTCAGACTATTTTGTTTTACACTTGGAAGAGGAGAGTCAGAACATATTTGGACTGCTAAACTCAGACTGTAAGAACCTGCAACCCCTCTGCACAAAGACTCCCCTGGCTTTCCCTGAGTTCTGCGCTGAAAGGAGCTGTTGGCTCCACAGAAACTGAAATAAATCATGGGTTTGTGTATTATCCCTTGCTCTTTGCATCCCTGAGAGCAGAAATAAGCAGCATGGCCCATAAATGTCAAGACTGAGTCAGAAACTCTATTGTCAATTATTTTTAGCATCAGAAATGGAACTGCAGCACCTTTGGAGCACAGCTAAGGGCTGATTAAGCTGTGCTGCAGCTCTCTGAGAGA